>VXBP01008419.1:1555425-1590425 GCA_013400115.1 Rhinopomastus cyanomelas | reverse complement strand
TTTCGATACGCTAAGCCTCCTTGTGTCTCCTCATAACACAAGGGCTCTCTCATCCCACCAGAACTTCCCTGCCCTTCTCCAGTTCAAACTCAGTACCCCATGTGACAGCACTCAGCTTCCCACATCTGCTTAAATATTTCACCTGCTGCACCCTTATTGTGTCTGTGTAGTGCCCGAGAGCCACCTACGTCTGCCGTTACCAGCAAGGTTCCCACTTCCCACACGTGTGCGCTGCGCCTTCTCTCACTAAATTTCATTTCTTACCTCCTATTCCAGCATCCAAGGCCACACTCCTCCTCTCCTGTCTGCTCAGGTTCTACTCCTTCGCTGGCAACGTCGCCAAACTTTGTCAACGCCAACATTTCATTAGCACATTCCTAATTTGTGCTCCAAGGTCATTAATGAAAATGTTAAATAAGATGAGTCAGACTGATCCTTGACGAGCTCCACTAATGAGCCCTTCTCCTGCCCTATGCTTCCCCTTTCACAATCTCTTGCTGTCTCCCCTTTTAGCCATTCCTCACCACCCTCACGTGAAGGCCCATCTCTTCCTGCTTAACTAGATATTTCCCACTTTACCTCGTGTTTCCCTGATGTCCAGACAGATTAGATCTCCTGAATTTCCCTTGTCCAAGGAATCAGTTACTTTACCAAAGAGCGATGCCTACTGGCTTTGGTGTCATCTACCCTTTGCAATCCTGGCTAGAACTGAGCTCACCCACCACAAACTTCCCCTGCTTTGTTTTTTTCAGGAATATCTCCCAAAGCTTACAGTAATATTGAAGTTGCATCAAGAGGCCATTAGGTGCCTCGATCGTTCTTCTAGACCCAAACCACGGATGTATTTACTCTTCAGATCCATGCTGGTTGATACACCCATTCAAATGTGTGATGTCTTTTCATATTTCTAGCACATCCAGAAGACTGGGGGAGCTTCAGGTGACACAGGAGTCTGTACCTTTTCAAATTACCCAGTGAGCACGTTGAGTCGACATATTTTAACCTATAAATTACTCACTGACGGACGGCGATTATTCGTTCACGGATCTGATACCTAAGACTTACTATTCAAGCACCGTAATGAGTAAACCTGCCACAAAACCACGTGGTACAATTCCCCGAATCGTTATTGTGTGCCCTGGTGTTAGTGAGCTCCACCTGAAACTGCTTCGTTTGCTCTCTTACAAATGAGTTTAAGATACTGATTAACACACTCCTGCTTGAGCGCCTGTCGTTGATATCCTAGGAAATCCAAATGGGCAGGGCTGGGGGAAGAAAACCTCCTGCAAAAGGCAGTGGAAATGTGGCCCCAGTTAGGGCAACATTCAGACAAGAAGTTGAAGCCACAGTATCACAGAATGTTAGGGATTGGAAGGGACCTTGAAAGATCACCCAGTCCAATCCCTCTGACACAGCAGGACCACCTAGACCAAGTCGCACAGGAACACATCCAGGTGGGTTTTAAACATCTCCAGTGAAGGAGACTCCACAAACACCCTGGGCAGCCTGTTCCAGTGCTCCATCACCCTCACTGAGAAGAATTTCCATCTGCACTGTGACCTATTTTTGTCCAGGTCTTGGTTTCTGAGCACAATCAGAAACCACTTTAACACAACATAAGTCATTCTGTGACTGTATGATTTTATACTTATTTTATGCTAATTTGGAAGATAAATGCATAGAATCATAGAATTATTAGGGATTGGAAGGGACCTCGAAAGATCATCTAGCCCAATCCCCCTTCATCCAAAGGAAATGGTTTTAGTTTTGCTCTACTTCAGGTGGGCAGGATTAGGATTGCCTCTGGCTGGCTTTAACGTAGTTTCATCAGCTGTCTCACCTCCACACAGGTCATTCACAGACTTGCCATCTCCGTGTCCCTGAGCATCCTGCCATGCTGTGCACCTTGAATGCTACCCAAGAACAGACATAAGTGGAACTTCAAATTAACTAACTTGGGATTTCTCTGTGAGCTTCCTTCCTGAATAGTAACTCATTCGTTCAGTGATATTAACTATACTCAAAAATAAAAATCAGCATCCTCTGGAAGGGTAAAAGCCAGTCGAGAGAAGAGTTTTCCTGTTCCCTGTGCCCCTTGCATTCCCATACAAAGCACGGTGCCTGCATGACACCCCGCAGCCTGTGCAAGGATGGGGACAACAGCTTTTCATGCATGTTTTGTCAGGATTATAAATGCTACACCACAAACAGAAATGTACAATAAGTGTATTATCAGAATTGTAGCCGTATTTTAATCACAGCGTAACCACCTCACAGAACATACCTCTACAAGGCAGGCAAGCCCAATAATGCTCAAGCCTGCATCTGAATTTTGAGCCCCAGTAAGTGTTTGAGTGGGTTCAAAATTAAGTAAAATGAGTTTATCTATTCCTATTTCTATAATAATACTTAGCACTTAGCACTTTTCATCTTCAAAGCACTTTACAAACATTAACTAATTAACTATTAATTGGTAAATTTGAAAAGGTTGATAGGTGAGGTGAGCTTTGGATAAGACCCAGCAATACGGATGTTTAGTTTATCTGTGAATTACTTAATCGTTAGTGCATCACAGAAATTAGAAATGAAAAAGACCTATGGGGTCACCCTGTCCAGCCTGCTGCCATTACAGGATTTTCCCTTACAATATACTCTCAAGTGCTTTGTCTGCTTTAATTAGAAATTATACAAGCAATGGGGCTGCCACCGTTCCCCTTGGGATACTCCTCCTTAGTCTAACGCGTCTTTCTGTTACGAGATCGTGATATTCAACGCAAGCTTTTCCTCACCACTTCAATCCACCATTTCTCCATCTGCCATCTCAGACCACTGCAAACAATTACAGGGCAGTTCGATGAGATGAAGAATTTTTCCCTTCTCTCCTCCCCACAGGTGGTGTGGATCAGAACCATCAGACACTGGAAAGTATCTATTCATGAAGAGAGAAAAGCCAACTCTTGTTGCCACTGCAAGCCCGTTCCAGCCGAAGCCCAATTCTAGATGAAGCCACCCCAACTCAATTATCTCTGGAAAGGAGATTGCAATGTACTTTGAGCCTGCCTGTGCTGGGGGGGTTGGGACTGGGTGATGGTTCCTTCCTACCCTGAGTGACTCTGATTCCATAGCTTCTCCAGTCAGGTGAGCCTGCTCTGGCAGGGGGATTGGACTAGATGATCTTTCGAGGTCCCTTCCAATCCCTGATGATTCTATGAAATTTCTCCTCTGGCGCCAGCACTCTTACTCCTTGCCCAAATAATTTATGCAAACTATAAACCCTCCAGAGCACCTCCAGTGACTCGCTGCCTTGCCCCTGAAGCCCACCCAACCAACACACGGCTCTTCAGTCATGCGTCAGCCCCAGTCTAAAACCAAGACCAAGCTTCTTTTTGTTCAGATAAACAAAGGTCATTCCCTTTAACCAAGATAACTCTGAAGGAGCTTGTTGCCAGGACAAACTGTGCACGTTGCTGTGAATTAAAGCAGAGCTAAGGAATTAGAGCGCTGTGGTCTAAACGGACACTCATACGTGCATCGTACCAAAAGGCCTCAGCCAAAAAGATGTAATGAAAGAATATCACCACACCTCATCACTTCCTCACCTAGAATTCAGTGGTTCTTCTGCTCCTTCTACACTAGAAACGTCCAAATTTAGTTCTGGTCATCCCATTTTCCCAACAGTCACATCCTAAACGCTATTGGCGCGCTTCTCCAAATCCTTGACCAGCGCTGTCTCAGTTTCACAGCTGCCCTGCGTTTCAAAAGCTCACTCTTCTAGGTCCAGCCAGCTGAATCTAGGTGGGCAGTCTTCCAATCCCACCGTCACAAGCTTCCTACATCGCATCACCCATTTTCCGTGCTGGGTACTCACGGGAAAATGAGAGCGAGGACTGCACCAACCGCTCTATTTAAAACTCTAATTGAGCTGATCTGGATTCCTGAAGCGGCATCGTAGGTCTTCAACAAAGCAAGACAGGCTTGCCAGTCTGTCCACACTGCATAAGACAAGGAGTAGTTGAATTTGGGACCGTTCTGTTTTTCCTGTTTCCTAATGTAAAATGTTTACAGCTAAAATTTAAATAAACTCCAGCTATATGATGAACAAAGACAAACATCTGCTACTCGTGTGATTTCCTCTCAGCCTACGATAACAGATCACTTTTGGCCAGTTTACTGCAACAAAAATAAAGCTGAGTACTTAAAGTTCTAAAAATAAACAAACAGAAGTAAATATACTTGACCTGAGACACTCAGATGAGAAGCCAGGCCAGGCTGTTTTAATTTGTTATGAACCAACAAAAGCTGATGAGAGCTTTTACAAGACTGCATTGAGGTCCTCCCCATCTATGGTAGTGCCTGGAGCAGCCATGATACCTCAGAGCCAGCCTGATCTACTGGGTGAAGGAATGAAAGCATAAATCAAGACTCTTGAGACTCTGCCAACTCCTCTAGCAAAGAAAGCTCCACATACATAAAGAAAAAGCTAAAACTTTCCACAAAGGACTTGGAAAGTTCTCCCACATGTGCTGCAAGTCGCTTTCCTCCACCAGTGATCCTAACAGCACTGTTCATAATTCCAGAAGTCAACAACCACTTGAATCCAAACTTTGAAGGCTCCTTTTGCTCTGAAGGAGATAAACTTTCAGTCCAGTGGAAAACAAACTTACAAGAAAGCCACGAGTTCTACAAAATCAGCCAGTTTGTTCTCCTGTAATGACATGCAAAACAATGCAAGTTCGAAGATGGACCAGCAACTGTTGTGAGTGTTTTGTAGTCCTCGATTCAGTATTTACCTGGAGGGACAATGTTTGCTTTATAGAAGTCATCATCTGACTATCATTTTCCAGCTTCTGGTACTTCAAAAGAAGGCAATTTGACTTTTATTTTTTTGAATTGTAGAAGAAAATAACTGTCCCTCTTTCTTGTGCACCACAGAAGCTCGTAGCCAACAGTATTAGATACAGACTATTCAACTGCCAGCTACTGGCAGTTTTATTTCATTTCTTAATTTGAAGCTCAACAAAAAAGAATTTCAGGAGGCTAAGCATGTAGAGAAATAAACTTTGGTGCTTCTCTACTAAAAAAATCCTCTCTCACACCACGGGTAATATTTGGTAGAGCACTGTGTGATGCCTGGGTGCTTTATTTGGAATCATTGCCAAAAGGGTTACTCACAACCCACCTGAAGATAGTGGTGCTTGCACATCAGGCACCTAGAAAGAGATGCAGCCAAAGACAGTAGTTTGTTGTCTGCACAACAAACCTCATCTTTTTGTAAGTCAAAGTGGTTTAATTGTGTTTTAGTCACAAATGAGTAGAGGTGGCAGAACCTGGCTGAGGTCTTTTCAGACTGGTAACAGGGATTAAACTACATTCATTTATAATTGATACGTGGTCAGTCAGTTTTAAAGAAAGATGTTTTGCAGGTGGACACTCAAAGAGCAGAGCTGTGATTTTCACTGCTGCTCCAACGTTTCCCAGAGATATGTGTGTGTACCCGTGTGTGTGTGTGAGAGAGAGAGAGGGAGAGAACGTACACGTTGCTCAGAGTAAGGAAAGACATGCTCCAATGTCACTATATGCACTTGACTAACATCATTTGACATGTTACCGAAACCCCACAAACAGCCCGCTGTGGCACGTAGGACATAGAATCATAGAATCATTAGGGNGTGCTCCAGCTCTTGCAGCCACTTCAATACGTACACAGACCCCTCGCCTCTCAAAATCCAAACCCTTGTTTGATCAGGTCATACATAATTTGAACAAGCCCTGGCCAGGCTCTTTGTGCACACCTCACAAAGGTCACTTGGCACGATCGGGAAGGACCCCTGGCACACCAACGGCAGAACCACACCAGCAGACCCTTGCCTGGCATGTCTTCACATTGTCACTTCTACTGGTGGATGGGACCAACTCCCTACTTCTTTTTTTTTTTCCTCCCATGAAAATCAAAAACCGGTTCATGAGTTGGTCGAGAGCCAGCAAAAATGAATAGTAATGAGCCAATTTCAATAGAAATAGGCTCATTACCATGCCAGCGGCTGATAAAACCAAATGCTCTCAATTCTCTCCAGCAAACGAGGTGCTGGAGGCAGTGTCCACCCTCCTGCCTGCAGGAAATAACTCACCATTTCAAAATTAAAAGAATCAAAATATAAGTTGGAGTTTATTCCTGTGTTCATACATTCATCCCCCTGCAGCGTCGTTTCAGATCACCTGCCAAAAAAGCTCAGAGACCTCTCAGAGTCTCTCTCTTTAAAAGAGAAAAAAAACCTATCTCTCTCCTCCTGTACATTGTTCACTCCCTGAATGGCAATGGGAAATCCTGTGTAAATTCCAGGAAAAAAGAGACTGTCTAAGGAGCCTCTTTGAATTCAACACATTTCTCTGTGCACAACAGGAGGCTACAAGTATTTTGCAGCCTACTTCCTGTTTCTCAATTGGAAAAAGCAAAGAAGTCCACCCAAAATTGGACTAGATGATCTTTCGAGGTCCCTTCCAACCCTTAACGTTCTGTGATTCTGTGAAAACAACCCCGTGCCAACCCTAAACCAAAACCCTAACCAAGGAAAGGGGTCTCTCAAGCCAAAAACCCTAAACCAAGCAAATCCATAAATCTCCCAAGTGATAAAACCATCACAGAATGACACGAAGGTCTTGATAAATGAGTTATGATGATCTGAAGAAAAATAATGATGCATGCACCACCTGATAGTGGTGGGACACAAGGAGAGTGATGACTAGGTCTGACTCTGAAGAGCTAAAATGATCCTGCTTGCACCCCAGGAGTTATTTGGACACAGGGACTGTGAGCTGGGGAGCATTGCTCAGGTGACAGAAAGCTCCCAAAACATATGGCACCAACATTTGGCCTCTGGGGGTAGATGGACACCAGGACATGCAGCACATCCCAACGTGGGCATGTTCTGCCACTGAAAATTAATGGAATCACCTCCTCTCCCTCCCTTTCTCTTCACAGGGGAAGAAACCAAAGCTCACTTTCAGGAGAAAGAACTCAACAACTTGAGGATAAACACCTCCTGCCAGATACACTGCAAAAGCAGAGTATTTAGCAGGGCAAGATGTTTAAGCAGAAGTGGCCTGGGACATCACCTGGCTGCACAGATTCCTCCTGCTTCCATATCGCTCAAGTTCCTCCAGTTTCCATGTGTCTGTTTCAATATCTGGTGGGGACCCCGTTTCTCCATCTCTCTCTCTCCTTGGCAGAGACAGTTCCCAGCCAAGGCTCTCTGACCACCTGCACTGGTCAAACCAGCAACACTTTAGCCTTCAAAGAAAACTCTTTTCTCTTCTTCTGCCATAAAACCTTGCACGGCTTTCGATTGTAGTAGCTTGAGAATTTTAACTGTCCCCTCTTTGCCCTGCCAGCCATTTAAGTCTCAAAACTACAAGCCAGCAGAGTAGAGTACATCATCTGTAAACTCGACTTGACTAGCCAGGGGATCTGGGGGGCTTTCTGCAGCACTGAAATAGAGCCTTTTAACACTGAACGGTGCAAATTGTCCACTGGGGACAACTTCAAATGTCTCTACAATGCATATTTTGCAGCTCTTACTGGCTGGCTCCGGCTGAGCTGCTACTACTTATTTAGGAGTCTAAATACAAAAACTATTTTATAGATTTTGTTTTGCTAGAGTAAATATTAAGTTTTAAATACATTAACAAAAAAAAAAAGTCAGAGCAGGAAGAGAAACAGATTAAATAAACCTTTCAGAGAGACTATTTACTTTGTATTTGTGGGGGTTTTTTTTAACCAGCTCCTTTTCCTGAGGTCAAGACACTGACATTTTATACACACAGACTTTAAAAATGAGAGCGCGCTCCCTCGCTCGCGCACCGATGGCAGCTCCTCTTGTTATTAAACTTTTCTATCTAGTTATGACACTGGCTGATATAATAAAGCAGAGAGAGTCTTATTATTCAAGCACTGCTCTGATAAATTATCTACACTAATTCTGGAGCCAAAGTTGTCTGGTTCCAGCTGGTGTTGCTTAGATCTGTCTTAAGTCATTAGGCATCAGTGGAGAACTCTTTTTCAGAGTCCAGACCTGACCCCTTCTTGTCCCCAGAACCTCTATTTGTGTGCGCTCATGCGCGTACAACAACTGCTAATCCACTTCGGTTAAGGTTTATTGAGAATATTTTTGGTTGTGGGGTGTTTGTCCTCCTTAATCTCTCCTCTTTCCTTGTCGTTATCTGGGGAAGATAACGCACCGTAACTCGGCATCAGTTCAACAGAGCAACACTCCAAAAACAAGGGGAAAAGCAAGCTGCAACCAATTCAGGCAAAGATACCCTCGTTTAGCGATGAGATGGCAGCGCTAAGTCTCTCTCTGCACTGATAGGAATGATAATGCAGCCCAGACTTTCCCCAGACTCCTTTACACCGTCCGTGCTCGTCAGCACAGAGAGAGGTTTTCTCCTGGCGCTGCCTGATGCAGACATCCACACAAGTGTTCCAGCCTGGCTCACAGACACATATACAGCACAACGCCCTCCCTCAAGCAAAGCATAAATCTCAGCCACTCCACAGCGTGCAGGTCTTGGACTTTATGCCCGTTCAGAATTAACATGGTGCCAGAGAGCAGGGCTCGTGTGATTTTTAGATGCTTCTGTTCATTCACATTTTACTACATTTTGCAAAGTCAGAGTCTGAAAAGACACCTGGGAACAAGTAAACCACCTCCCTACCATCACGTTGCCCCACAATTTATTTCTAGTAGATTACCTAGTCTGGTCTTGTATGTCCCCTGGTTATGGTTTCACAGAATCACAGAGCACTAGGGATTGGAAGGGACCTCAAAAGATCATCTAGTCCAATCCCCCTGACACAGCAGGATCACCCAGACCAAGTCGCACAGGAACACATCCAGGTGGGTCTTAAACCTCTCCAGTGAAGGAGACTCCACAACCTCCCTGGGCAGCCCCTTCCAGTGCTCTGTCACCCTCACTGTGAAGAAGTTCCTTCTCATATTGATGTGGAACCTCCTATGTTCCAGCTTACAACCATTACCTATCACTAGATGACACTGAGAAGAGCCCAGCTCCATCCTCCTAACACCCACCCTTCAAATATTGATAGACATTAATGAGGTCACCCCTCAGTCTCCTCCAAGCTCAAGAGGCCCAGCTCCCTCAGCCTCTCCTCATAAAGGAGGTGCTCCACTTCATCATCCTCATTGCTCTGTGCTGGAAAGGCAAGTCCTTGTGCACCATTCAACAGCAAATGGGTAAAACCCTGGGTCCTGCACGCCAAGTCAGACCAGGTCATCAAAGGTTCTTCCTGAGCTTCAAGTCTGTGAGAGTAGGAAGCAACAGGGCCTCCACCACTTCATCCTGGCAGCAGCTCATCAACTTCAGACACAAAATCATGGAACATATTGGGTCGGAAGGGACCTCTAAAGGTCATGTATTCCAACCCCCCTACAACAAGCAGAGACATCCCTCAACGAGGAAATTTTCTTCTCAATATTCAGTAATTTCATAAAATTCTAATTTATCTTCACTATTGTTTTCCCCACTGGTCTCCCCAGTCACTCTGAGCCCACACTTTTTCTTCACCACCAAGCCCTTTCAGCCCCTGATACCATCCAGCCACAGCCCAGAAATGTCTGAGCACTTTCTTTCCCTGTCCCATCTCCATACAGGATCCCACCATTTAAGGATGATCTCAAGGCTTCACTTTTGGTTTACAAGACTTTTCCACATTCAAATTCTTATTATCATTTACTCATGTTTCTCATCTTTCAGTTCTCCTTGTATCATTCCACACTTGCAGCTCCTCCTCATTTGATATCATCTGCAAGTATTTTTTTTCCTTATTCTGGATCACTAATGAAGATGTTAATTAATGCAAGAGCTCGTGCTGTGATAACTCACCAGAAGCCTCTTTGCAGCTCTGCATCCCTCTGGCCAGCTTTTGCCTTTGTTTCTGGTCCCTCCACCAGTGTTTGGGACACACCACACGGTCCTTACTCCTGCAAAAGTCAGAGGTGGAACACACATGATGGGAAAGCTCTTGGGAATGCCTCCTCCTGCCCTTGGTGGGTCTCTGATGTGCCCTCTGCGTATCCCCCTCACCCTTCCCCTGACAACTTCCCACTTTGGGAAATGGGGCAGTAGGACAGGTGGGGCAGAACAAAAGCTCCGAAGCTGATGTACGACACGCTGCAGGGTCACAAAGGGGTGCTGGCAGGGTTGCTGTGAGCTTCTCCAAGAACACACCATCTCTATTCCTCAAGTAAACACCAGACTCTCATTAAGCAGGAGGTAAACTCGCAGGTGTGGCTCAAGGCCAGAAGGCAAAACCAGACTGATAGCGCAGGAAATCAGGGTGATACCCGCACGCAAGGGCATGCCTGGGCACATGTGTATAAGCACAACTCTTCATTCCCCAGCTGTGATTAAGAGGTTATTAACACTAATAGAAACTACAATTTGCTGAAGTTTCCCAGGAAGCTCTGCCCTAAAGCCCAGCAGCTCACCCTGCATGTCCCCCTGTTCCAAACTGGTTTGTGCAAACGGAACCAGATTCCTCCCCAGATAAAACCTGCACCAGCCATGCATTTTTTCCAAACAAAAAGGAGCTGGCTGCTACCTCTTTAAAGGAATAAACTCTCACTAAACACACAAAACCCCTGCAGAACCAAGCCATTTCAAAGCAGCTCCAGCAGCACCCAACCTGCATCTCTCCAAGTAAATTAGCATCTTACAGGAACTTAACGAGGACCTTTAAATAATGTTATTTTTTCCTACAGAGAAAGCTCTCGGGGACACCACAGCCCAAACCCAGCCCTTTTTCAAGGAAAGATGAGTCAGGAGGGAAAGGGTGGGTCAGGAACCTGCACTCGAGGTCGCCGCTGTACAAACACCTGCTTGTTCACTGCTCGCACCTGCACCGACGCGCAAACACAACGGGGCCGGCTCCATCGATGCAGACCTCTGCCCCGCACCGTCGCGGGAGGCCCAACCTCTCTCACAACTTTAATGAAAGGGAAGCTTTTTTTTTTCCCCCTACCAACCCCAGAAGGTCAATTCCTCTCCTTCCAGTGTCGGACTTCTGAAAAGACTAATTGGGCCCTAAATATTGCAGGTGTCCTGCCAAGCAAGAGCTGTGGCCCATGATCTCCAAGAGTTAAAGGATGCAGGTTCTTTATGCAGCCCGTTGGTTTTCACCCAGATCCCTTCCAGATGCACAGAAAGAATAAATAAGGTAGAAAGCACTGGGCTGGGGGCTGAGTTTTGTCCCTGAAGCAGTCAGATGCCCCTCATTGTCTGTCAGTGTGTCAGGCATTTTGGAAGGGCTACAGCAGAGTTTTTTCCATCCTGTGCACTATCTAGTTCACTACCACCACCACCTGCCAGGTGTAATATACACGTACGAGTACACAGGGCTATTTACTTATCTCCTTCCTCCCCAACCCCGCACCCACCCCTCAGCTGTTTAGGTTTTGACTTAGTGTCAAGTTTATTTAAAGTCTTAAGTCTCTCCCTCTCCACCCTCCTAGTGCTTTCAGGAGCTTTTCTGTGTAGTTCACACACCAGCAGAGCCTCGCCGGGGCCTGGGATGCGATGGCAAACGCCAGCAGGCAGTGGTTCAAGGCAGCAGGTCACCAACAGCATCAGGGGGTGTGGTAAAGCAACCCACTGCAGTGGTTCAGCTGAAGGGTCACCTCTCCCTGCACCAATCCCCCCCACGACAAACAGGCATTTCACAAACCCTTCCTTTTAGTTTTTGCTGCTAACAGTTTTTCTACAGCACTCCTCCTTCCTCTGTGTCTGCCTCTCCAGGGCTCAGCTATCTTGATGTCCCATCAACTCTTCATTCAACCTCAGCCTGCTTTCTTTAAAAATACCCAGCGAGGTCAAGTTGTTTTTCCCAGGCACCAAGTTCACTCTGAGAAGCAGGAGGGACAGAGGGCTTGATGAGCCAACCATCCTCTCCGACAACAGCCAACACAGCAGCGAAGATCACTCAGTACACAGACAGATTTTGTTCCAGCACAATACTGGGATCAGGGATGTCAGAGATCACCCCGCATCACAGGGTTTGGTTTTTCTGAATGGAGTAAACTGGGACAAAGTGCTGCATGAGAAGGGGAGAAGGAATTTTTCCTCTGAGGTGCCTAATTGCTCATAGATGCCTCCTCTAGATTGTCAATTATTATGTCATTAGTTTTAATGCATCCTTGCTGTGCATCCACTAAACTTCTACAAGACTTAAAACACAAGGGTATTGGTGCTCTCTGCAAAGACTCTGTGAGCAAGTACCAGAACCCTCTAAGCCATCCCAAGACCATAGAATCATAGAATCACTGAATCACTAGGGGTTGGAAGGGACCTCATCTAGTCCAATCCCCCTGCCACAGCTGGATCACCTAGACCAAGTCACACAGGAACACATCCAGGTGGGTCTTACATGTCTCCAGTGAAGGGGACCAAGGATCCAAGAAATTACTATTCAGGGCTCTCCTACAAATCAGCAAGGAAAACATCTGCAAGACATTTGAGCTGAGTCTGGTGTTCCTGCTGTTACACAACCCCATGGTAGACACCAAGGGCATCCCCCTTGCCCAGCCCCACACCATCAAACATCCCAAATACCACAGGAGAGTAATAAAAAATAAGCATAGACAGATCCACCTGGCTAGGACATCAACATTGTGGTGCTGCTGCCAGAACCTAAAGACCTCTAAGTGCAACCATCAATATCCAGGCCAGGGCTTTTTCTCCATCAAAGGAGAATTCTTCTGTGATCCTGAACACAAGTGATCCTGGAGACTTAAAGATGCCCAGAAGAAGCTAAAAGAATTCAAACCTCATCCCTTGTGATTCTGGGTTTAAACCTCCATCCTCATCAGAAACGTGTATTGGTTAAAGGATGCTGGGTGAAAGCTCCCCAATGTTCTCCTGAGGTACCAGGCAAGCTTTAAACAGCTTCAAACATCCAGGACATATCTTAAGGAGAAAGCTCTCCATCTAATGTTTTGAGGAGGATGATACAGTGAAAGAGACAAGCAGCAAACAACAAGAGTAAAAGAAAACAAAACAAAACAAACACCCAGCCCTGAAGTCCTGAGGTGGGCAGGGAAGAAGCATCATCTCCAAGACCCTGACGTGGGAGATGGGGTTGGCGCTCTCCTGCGTGAAGAAAGCATCCAACCCTGCCCATGCTGTCCTCCCGGGCTCGAGCCACACACCAGATCACGATTCCCAGCTCAGAATGTGCTAACCAAAGCCAGTTCCTTTGCACCAACCACCCGCTGCTGCCGTTGTCACTCCACCATCAGGCTTGATGGGGATCTTGACAACCTGATCTAATTAAAGATGTCCCTGCTCACTGCAGTGGGGCTGAACTAAATGACCTTTAAAGGTGTCTTCCAGCCCAACGTATCTTATGATTTTACTGTGGTTTCCACCATGTGACGCATCCTCCTTGCAAAGCTTACACGAAGGTCAACAACGCTAAGCCTTCAAAACACAGATGTAGCTAATTCAGTGTTTATTTAACTTGTCCTCCAAAGGAAATGGAATTTAGCATGATATGTGGCCCTCCTAAACACAGGTAATCATTTGAACATCATGAAACAAGATTTATTTCAGTGACTCCAGGCTTTAAACTTCTGAGAGAAACGCAGGGGCAACCTGGCAAGATCCACGACAGCCAAAGCAGATCAGCCTCAGCAGCAGAGGTGGATTCTCAATCTCTCTCTCACTGGTGCTGCCCCACTGAGTAACCTGCCTTGGGCATGATGAACACCAGCACTATGTGCACTGGGTGCCCACTGGGTGGGAAGCCCAGGGGGCAGGAGAAAAGGTGACAATGGCTCAGAAAATTTCTAGGTAGTCTGGATCCTTCCTTTTGGGTCAAGGTTGTGGCAACATGAGGTCATAGGCTGGGCTTTATGATCTTAGAGGACTTTTCCAGCCTCTCTAATTCTGCGACTCACGTGCCAAACCAAAGAGACAAGCATCTCCATTTGTGGAGAAGCTACTGCTTGTCTCCACTTCACACGCTCATCCTTCTCCATCAGCATCTCGCTTCTGAAGTGAAAAGGAATCGCTTGGAACCAAATCCAAACACCTTGTCACTCGAGGGGAGGGGCAGAATTGAACACCCCGATGCAAGCAGGAATCACCACCCCTTTACTTTCCAGGAACACACGAACAACCCTTAGCTGAACCAATATTCTTTCTTCCATATTTAATAATTTAATTGTGATGGCTGGTCGCATCAAAGAGCAAAATATTCAATATCGTTAACTCAGTTTTGCAAAATATATTCTTAATTTAAAAATGATTTTGCTCGGAGTGGTAGTGTAGTAATAAAGCAGGTATTGACCACATCTTATTGATCGTGCTGTCCTCGGGCAAGGAACACTGACCTTGCTCACACTCTTATTGCTTATGCGTCCCCTGGCCGCCTTCATCTATGCCCGCTCGATAATATGTTATTAATATATATTTTTAGCAAAAACTGTACGTTACAATGTTAGAGATTCTTAGTGATTTGCCCCCCCCACACACACCCTGCTCTGTGCTGCTCTGCCTTTGGGGTTCTTCAGAGAAGAAAAGATTTTGCAGTAGAGTTGCTCCCAGGCTACTGTTCACAAGCACCTTGAAAGCAAGTTGATTTGCTGAGCGGATGGAGGCTACACACACCTCACACCTTGCTTTTTATTGAGAGACTGTTGGTTGCCAGTCCTTTATGGGACCAAAGTTCACCCAGTAAATGCAGTCAAGGGAAGATCTGTAACTTGGGTACTTTAAAGGAAGATAGCACATACTTCCAGCAAGACCAAGACAGTACGATTTAATTGTTGATGATTCTATGGAGACAACTATAAGTGGTTGGAGGGCTTCAGTTACCAACGTCTCGCACTTGAAACTGTCCTCACACCCACCAAGATGGGATGAAGAGTATGGTTCAGATGTGCTGGCCCTAGCAGCCACACACCTTCTTCCTCACACCAGGAGCACCCTAAGAAACCCATCTCATTAGAACTCTAAGCATCCTCATTTGACCACACTGTGATCTTCACTGTTACAGGAGTCTCCAAAACCTGTCACAGCATCACAGAATCATTAGGGATTGGAAGGGACCTCGAAAGATCAGCTAGTCCAATCCCCCTGACATTGCACAATCACACAGGAACACATCCAGGTGGGTTTTAAACATCTCCAGTGAAGGAGACTCTACGATCCCCCCAGGAAGCCTGTTCCTGTGCTCTGTCACCCTCACTGGGAAGAAGATCCTTCGTCCCTGGTGCCTCCCCATTCAAAGGCTGATTTTGCCACTCCTTTTGATTTTTGCATTTTTCTCTGTTTGCCTTTTGAATGATGTACTGGGATGGAGCTGATGCTCCTCATGACACCTCCCCAGTGCTGTTTGTGGTGGTAGCTGGAGGGGTGTTGATATCACACCAGTGTTTTGGCTACTGCTAAGCAGGGCTTGCACAGCAGTGGGCTATGGGTTTTTTTCTTTCCTCATGGTCTCCCCAGCTGAGGACAGCTGAGGGGTGGGCTGGGCCAGCTAACCCAGACTGGCCAGAGGGATATTACAGACCACATGATGATATTAAAGCAATGGGAAAGAAGGAAGTGAGAGGCATTTGTTGATGAGGCTTGGTCCTGCAGAGCAACTGCTGTTCCAGGTGATCCTGCTGTGGCAGGGGGTTTGGACGAGATGATCTTTCTGGGTCCCTTACAATCCCTAATGTTGTGAAGTCTACAGAAAGGGTTGTCTCAGAGGAATAAAAAGAAACTCTTTACAGATCGTGGTCCTTAACAGACGCTTAAATTTGGCCCCTTCAGCTGTTTAGTTCTGTAAACCACCTATTTTCCTCATGCATTAGCAAGAGTTCTCTGGAAGAGCAACAGGATGCTCTGCCATCCACCTCAGGGTGCTCTGCCACCCACCTCAGGATGCTCTGCCACCCACCTCAGGATGCTCTGCCATCCACCTCAGGGTGCTCTGCCACCCACCTCAGGATGCTCTGCCATCCACCTCAGGATGCTCTGCCATCCACCTCAGGATGCTCTGCCACCCACCTCAGGGTGCTCTGCCATCCACCTCAGGATGCTCTGCCACCCACCTCAGGGTGCTCTGCCACCCACCTCATGTACTGGTATTTACATGTGCAGCTCATAACTGGAAGCCGAATGCTCAATGATAGTTTTGTATGAATGACATCAGGGGAAAAACTGACATCGCAGTGCATTGTCTTNACTGTTACAGGAGTCTCCAAAACCTGTCACAGCATCACAGAATCGTTAGGGATTGGAAGGGACCTCGAAAGATCAGCTAGTCCAATCCCCCTGACATTGCACAATCACACAGGAACACATCCAGGTGGGTTTTAAACATCTCCAGTGAAGGAGACTCTACGATCCCCCCAGGAAGCCTGTTCCTGTGCTCTGTCACCCTCACTGGGAAGAAGATCCTTCGTCCCTGGTGCCTCCCCATTCAAAGGCTGATTTTGCCACTCCTTTTGATTTTTGCATTTTTCTCTGTTTGCCTTTTGAATGATGTACTGGGATGGAGCTGATGCTCCTCATGACACCTCCCCAGTGCTGTTTGTGGTGGTAGCTGGAGGGGTGTTGATATCACACCAGTGTTTTGGCTACTGCTAAGCAGGGCTTGCACAGCAGTGGGCTATGGGTTTTTTTCTTTCCTCATGGTCTCCCCAGCTGAGGACAGCTGAGGGGTGGGCTGGGCCAGCTAACCCAGACTGGCCAGAGGGATATTACAGACCACATGATGATATTAAAGCAATGGGAAAGAAGGAAGTGAGAGGCATTTGTTGATGAGGCTTGGTCCTGCAGAGCAACTGCTGTTCCAGGTGATCCTGCTGTGGCAGGGGGTTTGGACGAGATGATCTTTCTGGGTCCCTTACAATCCCTAATGTTGTGAAGTCTACAGAAAGGGTTGTCTCAGAGGAATAAAAAGAAACTCTTTACAGATCGTGGTCCTTAACAGACGCTTAAATTTGGCCCCTTCAGCTGTTTAGTTCTGTAAACCACCTATTTTCCTCATGCATTAGCAAGAGTTCTCTGGAAGAGCAACAGGATGCTCTGCCATCCACCTCAGGGTGCTCTGCCACCCACCTCAGGATGCTCTGCCACCCACCTCAGGATGCTCTGCCATCCACCTCAGGGTGCTCTGCCACCCACCTCAGGATGCTCTGCCATCCACCTCAGGATGCTCTGCCATCCACCTCAGGATGCTCTGCCATCCACCTCAGGATGCTCTGCCACCCACCTCAGGGTGCTCTGCCATCCACCTCAGGATGCTCTGCCACCCACCTCAGGGTGCTCTGCCACCCACCTCATGTACTGGTATTTACATGTGCAGCTCATAACTGGAAGCCGAATGCTCAATGATAGTTTTGTATGAATGACATCAGGGGAAAAACTGACATCGCAGTGCATTGTCTTACCAGCCATTGAGGGCTCTTTTGTTTAGTTTGATAATATTACATGTTTAATAAAACACTGCTGAATTTTGATTGCATCTTGTGAGCACAGTCCTTTATCCCTTCGCCAGCTGGCTGATACAAAAGCTTATTTTCTTTGTAAAGACATTTTAATTCCCAATCTCTATCTCTCACTCCCTGGGCGAGCAGGAGCTGGGGAAGGCACGATGAGTAGCCTAATGCTAACTCTCTGCAGCCAGGCACTGGGGGGGTCAGCCTGGAGTGCTCCAAGAGCCGTGCTAGGAACTGGACAGATGCAAACAGGGGTGGGAAGACATTATTTGGGTTATTTCTTCCACTAAATAGGTAAATGTGAGCAATCCCAGTGCATCAGCACAAGAGAAAGTGAAACCACACACTGCTCGTATGGCCCTGGCTTTCTTTGGTGTCTTTTTATCCCCCAGTGGAAGCCATCAACAAGTTCACTTTGCATTAAAGCTGCATCGATCCCATTTAATTGAATCCTAAACAGTGAAAAATGTCATAAACTCTTCTCCGTTATCAGTTCACATGGAAAGCCCCAATTTTGTGCTTCAAGATGTTCAGACTGTTTCCAGACACTGCTTCAAGCATCTGAGGAGCTGAAGTCCAACCCATGGACACCTAGTGTGTATCCAAGTAGCACTGCCTCCCTGGACCCTCTCTAACCACGTCAATAAGTTCAATTGTGCTGATCAACAGGTCCTCAAATGCAGCCATCTACACAAAAACAAGAAATCATGAGGGTAACTTGGGTACCCTTTTGGCCTGGGGCCACGAGAAATTCCCATGAGCCAACCCAAGCCCAGTCCAGAGAGCTCCACAGCATAGGCCAGATCAGGCCCCTTGACCTGTTCCCCAACCAGACTTGGACAAAACCCACAATTGTCAAAGTTTTCTGCAACCGTGATAACACAGAGGAGAAACAACCAACTTTAAGCACTTAGGAGGGTTGCTCCCCAAACAACTCCTCCTCCTCAAAATCCCAGCAAACCAAACACCCACGAAGATCTCCCACCAAAACTTTCCTTCTTCCAGAAAAACCAGGTCAAAAGAAAGAAAAAACCCTATTTCTCCACTTTCTGCTCCATCTCACTAACTGCATGTTCAGGGGCAGCATCTAATATTTCTTGAGGTGCGAGAAGAGTTGGCTGGATTATAGGAATACAAATGGATTAATTTGGGGTGGATTAGATGCACAGGAAAATATAAGTTTGTCTTGCATTAGCATAACGGTGCCATAAAAATGTAGATTCAGAGGCAGATATTATTTGCAGTACTGTTAATATTTTGTTGCTATAGCAAAAGATGTAGACAATATTTACACTGTATTTGACCACATAAAACATGTCGTATACAGACACAATTTTTCATTAGATGAAAGAGAGCCAGAGGGCTCTTCACACTGCCAGTGTTAGCACTCCTGGTTTTTTCCCCTTATTTTTTACCTTCAAGAACGAACGCAGTTTTAAAGCATCATTACTGTATTTGGAACAGTTAATATTTCATATCGTGACATCGCTGCTCAGAGGTAACAGGTTTAGTTGATTACTATTTGTTTATAGTGCTGGAGAAACCTGCAATCATAGGGAACATAAAAGGATTGCAATTAGATCTATTGGTTGAGAGCTGCTCTTCTCTGACCCACTGTAAAGTGCTTAGCACTATCAAAGAGATAATGCCTACTTGCAGCTGGCACATCTGTACATAATAACATGGGCTACGTTGACACAGCCACTAAAGACTGCCACAACCCTCTTTAACTAGAAGCAGAAAACAGATCATGCTTTTTAAGAGCGTATCAACAAAAAACCTTCCAACACTCCGCCAGAATTAGCACGCCTGCCGTGACGAGAAGCGTTTGCTTTCCGCGCCTGGTTCTTCAGATACAGAATCACAGAGTGTTACAGGTTGGAAGGGACCTCAAGAGATCATCTAAGTCCAACCCTGGATGATGTCTCAAGATGTCCTACATGGGCCTCAAACCCATGACCCCAAGAAGTCAGAGTCCCATGCTCTGCCACCTGAGCCAACCAGACCCAGCATACACCAAAGAGAACTTAAAACCCCAGGGACACTGGCACCAAGGATCAGTCTTTCCTCACGTTGCAAGCTTGGATCAGGGATAAATTTAGCCCTGCTGGCTGTCTATGAAGCTTGTCCCCAGGAAGGTGAATCTGGAGGACGTTTGCACTAGGACACCATAAGGAAACCTGCTTTGCTTTCGTTGCATGGGCAGAGCAGGACCTTGTCCCACCTCAGTATACCACAGAGACCCCAATTCTTGCTAACATCCATTTCAAAGGAAACCCTGAAGCAACTGCTTGGCAACCCAAATGCCACTCAAATTTAGGACACGCCTAAACATCTTCTCATTTCATGACATGAATTGGCTAAATGTTATGAAGGAACATCACGCATTTACACTAGCCGCTTCATCCTCCACTGCTCCCTTCACAGATTTAGAAAGAGTCTAGCTGAGAGGCATCCCTGCCTTCCACAGGGAGGTTGGAGTAGATGATCTCTATCTTTTCTTCCAACCTAAGCCATCATATGGTTATTTTATGGAAAATTCCTCAGCCTTTCACCTGCTGGGCTTAGCATCCCGAGTAGGACCATGGTTTTGCTCTTCACCAAGATGCAGAATTTGCTTTGTGAAGATAAAACCACCTTTTCTGCGGAAACAGCCCAAGCTGGAGTCTCATGGTGCTTCACAATCCACCGAGTTCACTTCATATTACTACGCATTACATTTCAAGCACGCCAGCTTCAGTTACACAACATCACAAGGAACCAAACCCTTCAGCCCGTCTACCTGAGAGCTCGAAAAACGCAGAGCGAATGCCTGACACGGACACTTGGCATTTTTCTGTGAGGATGAATTGCTTCAAAATTGGCTACCTGAGGTCTAAGCAATGAGACATGGTAATGATGCTGAAACGACAGTAGGAAGGAGGGAATCTGCTGATGGCACTGGAGTGGGGACAATAGTATTATTATCATCACTGTTTGGAGATCACCAGCACGTTATCCACAAAACAATGGAATACGATGAACCTGTTTATCCTCCACAGATACATCTTTCATACAGACCTAGGACAGAGTTCTAAATCCCTTCAGCTATTCAAGCTCAGACCAACACAAAACACACTGGAAATGACAGAAATCTGTGCCCACCGCTAGAAGACTCTGATGATGCCCAGAGATGCCACAGAAGGATTTGAGATCAACTCGCAGAGAACCAGTATTGGCAGGTTATTAAGTACAGATTTTCTAATCCATAGAGCATCGAAGACCAACGAGCTGCAGCTATTTGCCACCACTCCGGTGGAGCTTCCCGTTCTGGATTTTACTCTCTAGTTACCAGAGAGCTGTAAGGTTCTTTCCTTTTTGCTTTTCACCCTCTCCCTTTTTTTATTATTCTTTTTTAAGAAGACACTCATTTAAATAAAAGCAGAGCCCTGACTTTTTCCAGTGGAAATCTGGTCCATATGTTCCCTGCAACTGAGCATTTTCAGAAGGGCCTGACTGTCTGGGTTAATTGTTTAATGCTTTTAGTTAGAATTAAACTTTGCACCCGCTCTGACAGTGATAAATTAAATGTGCTCCTTTTCCAATACTGTTGCCCTCTTTAAGTAGAGACCAAGAAGTGTATCTCCCTTCTTTCCCAGCGTTGGAGGAATCTGTGCTACACTTGAGTGTAAACCAGTATAATTTGTCACTAGAGCTAGCGCCAATTAAATTGATTGCGTTGGACTGAACTTTAGGACCTCTAATGCAAGCACTAAGGGAAAAATGGGCTTTTTTCTGCCCATTTCCCCATGTGGCACTTAGACATAGCTCAACAGTGGAAGGCTTTCAAGGTTCAAAAGGGTTTTATTTTCAAAAGAAATGGGCATTGATCAGTTGCATTTAAAGGCAAAGATAATTCCAGAGCTTGAAGGCTGGATTTGTGTTTAAGGTCTAAATCTCTTTCTTTAACCTTGGGGGGCCAGTATAACATAAAAGCAACAAAGATATTAAGATTACAAAGGGTTTGCAAGTGTAAATGATGCAGCGGTACTCCTCAAACACGACGCGGGCTGGCTTCACCATCACGGCTGGGGTCAGCATTTGATCTGTTGATTTTACACCTGTGAAAACAACTCGTGTTTATTTGTCACTTTGGCGTTATCTTGGCAAATGTTTGGGCGCGAGCGCTCCCGCGCTGAACTTGCTCACACCGGGGAGTTCAAGCTCGCGTTCTTAATGCTGATTGAAAAGTAAACACTCTAAAGGTCAGCCTGGCAGAGACAACACAAAAAGCCTCTTTCTTTGTCGGTGTCACACATCTCACGTGAAGGATAGGAGCGGTATGTGCCACTGCAGTCTGAAGACCAGACATATAGTTTGAGCGCCTCGGCGAGCTAAAGGACGGTTGGGGAAGGTGTGGGGTGGCCACCTGCATTCATTATGCAGCCCACATGGGTAGTCTGCCCAGCAAGCCTTTGCCTTGTGGGTTCTAAATATGCAGTAATTACCCTTCTGGGGGCTTCTGTTGCCATCATATCTTAGAATCATAGAATCATCATGGTTGGAAAGGACCTCCAGGGTCATCAAGTCCAACCTTTTCTCCTAGTGTCTAGCTGCTAGACCATATCCCCAAGCGCCGCATCCACCCGTTCCTTAAACGCCTCCAGGGTTGGTGACATCACCAGCTCCCTGGGCAATCCATTCCAGCACCTAACCACCCTCTCAGTAAAGAATTTCTTTCTAACATCCAGTCTAAACCTTCCCTGATGCAACTTGAGGCCATTTCCCCTTGTCCTATCATCACCAATTTGAGAGAAGAGAAGAGAAGCTCTGTGGAGAAGTTGACCCCCTTGCAGCCCATAAGATACTCCAGCCTGGGCAGGGCATCTACAGAACTTGCCACAGAATCATGGAATCTTCTGGGCTTGACCTTTAAGTCAGCTAGTCCAATGGCCCTGCAGTGAGCAAGGACATCTTTAACTAGATCAGGTTGGTCAGATCTCAGTCCAGCTTGACCTGGAATGTTTCCAGGGATGAGGCATCCACAACCTCTCTGGACAACCTGTCTCACTACCTTCAGCATAAAAAATTGCTTCCTCTTACCTCCTCTGAATCTCCCCTCTTTTAGTTTCAAATTATCACCCCTTTTCCTGTAACAACAGACCTTGCTAGGAGATTGTCTCCGTATTTTTGACAGGCCCCCTTTAAGTACTGAAAGGCCAAAAGCCTGTAGCATCTCTCTCTCAAGCCTGCAGCATCCGTGACCACAGACTTGGTGAGATGCACTTCCATGGGTGATGCAACAGCAGAAATACAGCAAAGAGCACTTTTGCCAGCGATTCAGATGCTGGCACTTACTCACATCAGCCTTTTGGAAAGAGGTTTGGCCAGTAATCCATGCAGGCTTACCAAAACCTTCCAGTGTGGGGCCAAGATCTCTTTCCAGTGGTCTGTCAGGTCTATGATGCACGAGGCATCCTCACTTGTAAAGTCCCAGAAGGGAAACACAAAATCCCTGAGAGCAGCGTGCAACCATCGAGTCTCAAAGAAAGCCAAAGCCATTTAGGGGGTAGAGTTAGACACACTGGGGACCACTGGGAAGACTTATGCTGCATTGCATTAATGGGCACAAAAAACCTGTCCCACCTTTTTATTACCAAAGGGCACTGCACAGACACAGTCTGCTGCCTATATCCAGGGAGTGGAATGTGCTGAGCTGCACCTGACAGATTCATGCAGCAACAATCAAGGTATCACAGTATCACCAAGGTTGGAAGGTACAGCCTGACTTAGGTGGGAGACACAAACCTGCAGCAGCAGATGCATTTCTGAGCAGTAGGGGAGATGGAGCAGAGGGTGCTGCATCCTGCCAGGCAGGAATATACATCATTCAGCATTAACAGAGGAAATAAACTCTCAGAAAGCCTCTCAGAGAAAACTACCCCAACAGGGTATGCACACACGTGTCTAAAACTTGGGGAATTTGCCCCATTTGCTTGTGGCCATGTATGACTGGCGTTACACGAATGTGCACGTGCATACGTGTGTGCAAGAGCTGTACAGAGTGGATCTATCTGCACAGAAACGAGTGCATGTGTGTAGACATGCCTGTGCAGGGGGGTCACAGCGGGTCTCACTTCCACACAGACCCTCACTAGACTGCCCTATTTAGATCAGATTTCTTGGGACAACTGCATTCTTAGCTCTCCAAGTCCAAGCAAAGTTCAGGTACCACCCTACTAAGACTATCCTTCATGGTTGGTAAAAGGTGTAAGCAAAGGGATGCCCATGTGGGTGGGCTGTGCACAGCTCCCCAGTGCACCATCACTTCCAGCTCAGCAGCAGGAGATACATCCACCAACATGAAGATTAACACCTCCCTAAGCAGAACTCACCGGCCAAGCACAGACACCCAGAGCTGGGTGCAGATGCACATGCACACACACACATGTAGGGAGAGGAGGTGTATCTGCATAGACTTAGGTAGACACATCTAAGACCAGATGCCCCAGCTGACACCTACCAGCATAGCTCCAGTGCATGATCTGGCTGTGAAACATATCTGTTATCATCTAGAAGGAGAAATCAGAAGTGACTACTTCTAAGACACTAGGAGTTATTTTTGTTTGCCTTGACCTTTTTTTTTGGTGGGACTCATTTCAAATTCTGAAAGAAGGTAAATGTTGAACCAAGACAAACAGCACTTGAAGCCCACACCCAGACCAAATCAGAGATCAGGAGGCAGCCATGCCTGAAAGCTCCGGCTACCAAATGTACCAGCTGAAGAGAGAGCATCAGGGCTGACCAGAACAATCCTGCTCCTCAGAAAAGACAACAGAGGAAGGGCACCAGTACCATTTGCCAGGCTGGAAACTTCAGACACATACCAGAGCTGATTGTAGTTTTGTTGCTATTTTCTAAAGTGCAAGTTGTTTCAACAGAAGCCTAATCTCTGTATGTCTGGAATATGAATGAATGGATTAGCCTTCCAAACCCTTCAAGATCAGGTCAAGATCATCCAAGCACACCACACCTACAGCAAAGTTGGAGTCTGCATCCAGGAACTTGTATCACAAGCAGAACATCTACTTGTTGCAAAGAGTGCTTGGCATTAGCGAAGCACTTTTGAGGATGACTAAGAGAACGCAAAATTAGCAGCCAGTAATTTAGGTGCCCAGATACCTGCTTAGAACCAGACATCTGTAAGCATGCTACCTGTGCTGGCTGGCAAGGGACGCTGCCAGTCATTGTTTGAAAGCCCTCCTGTGATTCCAGCCCAACAATGGCAGTGTTGTGTTTGAACAGCAGATATTTACGCTGGGGGTTCAGCTTTTCCACCGTTCCTTGGTTGGTTCTTTTCAACTGATTCCCATTAAATTATAGTCCCTTCACCAAGCGTATCAAAGTAACACTGGAGGGTTCTCCACAAGCATTACTTGACCTCGTGGTGAATTTTCACGTCTGAAACTGTTTCTCACTCACAATGAGTGTTTCTCACTCACGGCTCCTGCTATATTCAGGGAGATGATTTTGTTTCACTTGATGCCACCAACTAGTCTGAATGCCAAGTGCCATTAAGATAGTTGGTGGAGGTTCTCCAGATAGCATGTCTCTCCTGTTTATGGGGTCATCTCATTCACAGTGTGATATTACAGAATCACAGAACACTAGGGATGGGAAGGGACCTCGAAAGATCATCTAGTCCAATCCACAGCAGGATCACCTAGACCAAGTCACAGAGGAAAGTATTTAGGAAAAAATACTTCTAATCTGAGTCAGGCTGAGAGAATTGGAGTCTGGGTCAGCCTCTGCTGAAACAAGTTCCCAAGCCACCAAGTCACAAAGGCCAGTGCTGCCATGTGCTCCAAGACCTTTGGAAAACACAACGTTCCCATCTGAGCCTCCTCTTCCTTCAGAGGTTCAGTAAGTACCTCGTCTGAGAAAGCTCTTAACCTGCTGATAGCCACCAACAGGAGAGAGGCAAAAAGCAAGACTACAACATGATGATGAATTATTTGTTGATCCCTAGTAATGAGAGGCAACTGATCTGGAGACAAGAGGACTTATTCGCAGTGAGGGTGACGGAGCACTGGAACAGGCTGCCCAGGAAGGTTATGGAGTCTCCTTCACTGGAGAGGTTTAAGACCCACCTGGATGTGTTCCTGTGTGACTTGGTCTAGGTGATCCTGCTGTGGCAGGGGGATTAGACTAGATGATCTTTCGAGGTCCCTTCCAATCCCTGATGATTCTGTGATTCAAGCCCTTTTTGCAGCTGGAACCTGCTGGACAGGAGCAGGACATGGCACAGCAGCAGTGCCCACCATTGGTTGGTCACACTGTCACGATTAAGATGCAAAAACAGAATGAACAATAGAATGGAAGGACCCGCATTGCTATCTGACTAGCGAGGGGCATGCTGAGGTAGGGAGGTCTTACCAAAGCTACTTCAATGCAGAGCCTTGACCAGGAGCACCCATATCTTCTCCTTCAGCTAACAGGTGATCATTTATTACTTTCCACACCCATCCTGTCTTGACTAAGTTGCTATTTGAGACAAAGCTGGAGAGAGGGATCCCTACCCCAGGGAAGACTGATGGGTAGAAACAGCCTCATACAATGACAGGTTTTGTTTAACCCAAACCTTAGTCCATGCAGTGGCACAAGCCATTCCACATGGCATTCCTGCCTTGAAAGAGTGACCTCAGCAAACCCACAACTAAGAGAAAAGCTCTGCTCAGCTTAGGGCAAGTGAGACGTTGGCTGCAGTTTCTCCTGCTATCTTTGCCTCGGTTGCAAACGAGAGCCATGTGTTATGAAAAGTGATTATGCCTAAATTTGAGTGTCTGAACTTCTTGTTGGTGTCGGGGATTTTTCCCCCTACTATCCTTTTTTTTTAAAAGACATCCCTTAGACAGTTGAGCTAATAGAGTCCAACATCTATGATGATAGTGATGCTAACACTAGAAACAAATTACAGTGTTCAGAAAGTTTGAAAGACTGAAAAGAAATGCAGAACGTGTAACACCAAATTTGCCTGTCAAGTCCTTTTTTTTTTATTGCTGCTTATTTCATTTTGTGCTTAAAAGTGATGTTTTTGCAGCTATCTGCCTCCCCATTGGAAATTCCAGCTTGGAGAATCCCGATTTGCAACTTCAATCACCACCTGACAAACACGGTACCCGCTAAGTGAGATCTGATCCACAACAGGTATTTCAAATCTTCACAAGTCACAACACATCACCCTAAAGTGGAGCATTTCCTTCATGGGACATGCTCTTCTAAAATCAGCAAAGATTTTTAATTTGTGCTTTTAACGCGTAAAGCCAGGTTAATATTCTGGGTGCAAGCGGCCACGTACACGGGCCGCCAACATCACCTGGCAGCTCCTCAGACTTCAGCAGAAATTCCCTTGAATAAAACCAGCCGAGAGTCTGGCTCAACAGTTTAATGTAACACTGGCTCATGATTTCTGTTGTCTTTTTCTAATTATGTGGTTTGAACCAGATATTCCCTTCATGCGACACTTGTCGGTGAGTGATAGGGGATGGCTGTGCCACCACACGGCACACACTCCGTTAACCAGTGCCGGGCAGGACCACTGCTTTGTCAAGAACTCTCAGCACTGATGGCTGCTTGCTGGCACAAAACCTTGTATTTGAGGTGCTCTCATTGTGTCCTCCAGGCTGATGTGCCCCATACTCCTTGCGTCTGAAAACAGCAATGACCGAGCGATGCAGGCACGACAGCACCTTCACAGCAGCGTGGCCCAAGTTTGTTTTCTACTTTGTCCTGTATTGCTTCCTTGGCAAAAATAATCAGGCAAAGCCTAGCTTTCTTGCCTCACCAGATGACCCCTTACAAGCTGCCTTTTCTCCTTGCAGACAGAAGGGCAGAAGACCACCTCCTGAGCAGCCAACCTCAGCAGGCATAAGACATGTAGCAACTCATGCCCAGGCAACAAGAGCAAGGCAAGCTCCAAGGGTGTGTGTGCTCCTCGATAGCTTTTTATTTGTGCAGCAGCATCTGTGTGGAAAAGATGGGCTACGTGGAAAATGTGCATCTGGTGTGGATGCCACCAAAGAAGGGAAAGCAGCGCCGGGAGCACGCATCCATCACGCCCAGCAATAGGACAGACCTTGCCCTGCAAAGCTTCGCTGTTCCGTAAATATGATTGCCGTGAATTACGCGGTCTCAGCCAGGCTTGAATCAGCAGAAACCATCTCTCAGCACAAAAGAGGTTGTAATATAACCTGGAAAATCTTGATTTCATTTCATTGATGCTCCAGGTATTTAATAGAGACCTGCCCCCCAAAAACAAGGTGGAAACACTGCTGTAAACTAGGATTTGTGAGAAACGGAACACGCGCGAATCGGCTGAGCGCGTCTAAACGTAGCTGTGACGCACGTCGAATTCAACAACATGACAACATGGCAAACCAGGTGATCCCCTGGTTTTATGGAGTTCTACAGGGATCTTCCCCTGTTCTCTGGATCTGCGTCAGGTTCTCACATCCTAAATTTCACATTGACTTTTGAGTTCAAACAGACAGCATAACTCAGCCCAAAGCAGAGTACTTCCACCTGACTCTCTAATTCAGGCCAGACTCATTTAAAACTCAGCCCAGGTTCATCAAAAGGTTTGCAAAACCTCCATGAACTTGGCCCAAGGTGGGCTGTGTAATGGCTTTCAGCTGTAATGACTTTCGCCTGGTTTGAGGTTTGCTCACTCAAGTTTTCCCACAGTCCCCATCAGGGCTCAGATGGGAACGGCTGCTCCCCACCCATCTCTCTTATCTCTGCATCTTATAACTAATATTAACCTAATGCACTTGCTTTGCTCTTCAGCCATGGGAAACAATCATCCTCCTCCTACCCCTTTGATTGTAAGTATTGAACTATGAGAGCACAGACCTAAATTTGGATGCCAGAGCATTCGGAAGGTTTGCATTGACCTCAGCCAGGAGATTCTCATGGATAACAAAGGACGGTTTTCAGACCACATATAACACTAAACTCATTACAGGATGGGATAATTCCGTGTGTGATACTCACAGTTAGCCTAAAGGTGCCTTGAATTAGATAAGCTCGTAGCATACGGTAAGGATCCTCTCACCTTTAGAACCCAGGACTGTGCACTCCCTCAAGCACCTTTTCAAGGGTAACTGTGCTTTGTGAGCTCGTGTTATTTCAACCTCTATCTCCCTAATAGTGGGTGGTTCCATAGAGCAACACAGAGAAATTAAACCTAAGCAGAGCTGGCAGCAGTTCCCAATATTGTTCCAGTAGCCCAGCAAGTTCCTTAATGCTGCTCAGATAGCTCAATGCAGCAATTTGGCACGTGCACTTAGCCGTAGCGACTCGGTGTAATTACCAGGGTGTCCTACGCGTCCACGCTCTTCATGCTTACTAACACAAGCAGCCACAGCAGAACATTTCAAGGCAACACAACCAGTGACGCTGTCAGACGTGACACCGGTGCTCTTGAACAGCTGGAAGCCACCACATGGTAATAAAATGTACCTGCTTTTGGGGACATACAAGGCAACTCAGTCTTCCTTTCCTCCCTTCCTCCCCACGCTGGCTCTTTACTAAAAACAGACACTGAAGGCACCAGAAAATGATTTGGGTTGCTGCTAGAAAAGCAAATGAGGACTCGCAGAAAGGCTGCACAACAGGAACGGAAAAAGAACAGACTCAAGTCGAACCGCGACCCAACAAATCACCCACTTCAGGAGATGATTTTGACTGGTGTAATTATATTCTCCAAACTAAAATTTACTGAAAAATCTCAAGTAATGGGTTTTCCTGATGCCACACAGAGCCGTTTTTCAATTTGGTGGCGATTGTTCTGGGAACACGGAATCATTAGGGATTGGAAGGGACCTCAAAAGATCATCTAGTCCACTCCCCCTGCCACAGCAGGATCACCTAGACCAAGTCACACAGGAACACATCCAGGTGGGTCTTGAACTTCTCCAGTGAAGGAGACTCCACAACCACCCTGGGCAGCCTGTTCCGGTGCTCCATCACCCTCACTGTGAAGACATTCCTTCTCATTTTGATGTGGAACCTCCTATGTTCCATCTTACTTCTACTGAGACCAATGTTCAAAAACATCTGGGATCTCTGCTGTAACATGGACCCAGCATCACCAGCTTTTCTGACTCCAGGAAGGCCATAGGCTGCTGTCTATGTCTTTCCTTTGGACCTCAGACCTATAGTCCTTCAAAAATATTCAGCAAACCAGCTGGGTCTTGCCAGCTCTCACATCCCTAAGGCCCTTTGGGCAGAAAAGTCCAGTCCTATAATCCTTGCAGTCATGTGCAAGGAGATGAAGTGAAAACATAAGAAAACACTTTGCCCAGCTACCAGGAGACTGTGAAAGACTTCTGCAGGGCTTAATAGAGATAAAATTATTAATATAATTGGCTTGAAGAGCCCAAATCAAAGCCTTACGTCCATCTTTCTATTCACTGAGTTGCAAACAGGCAGTAAAACTGTGAAAAATTCAGGTTTTATTGCAGAAAAACTAAGTGACAGCTTGTCACAGAATCACAGAACATTGGGGATTGGAAGGGACCTCAAAAGATCATCTAGTCCAATCCTCCTGCCAGAGCAGGTTCATCTAGACCAAGCTGCACAGGAACATATCCAAGTGGATTTTAAATGTCCTCCTAGTGCCGCCCAGACCTTTAGGGCAGCATTTCTCTTCCTCTCAGGATGGAGAAGAACTTCTCACTTTTCTGTAACAGATTTCCACGTGTCTGTTGGTAAAACACCCCGCGGACTATTCATGACACTTGATCTGGAATTTGAAATAAGTCAGATCATTCCAGCACCAAGAAGTGCTTCTGCAGGACTTAAATTACCCAGTATTGGTTTTTCTGGGAATATTCACATTTCCTAGCAGGAAATGAAAAACTATTGTTGTCTTCTGGGCCTGTTCAAACTTCCTCAGAAATGGGGAGATGGTCAGGATGACCCAGAAGGGTTCATGGAAGGAGCTGGCTTCTCTGCCTCAGGCTATGAATGCCACCACACAGCGCAACTCTGTCCAGCTGAGCAGCATTTGGGGTCCATCAGCTGAAACATCAAAATGCCAGCATAAAATGCTATTTTGTTCTCTATTTTTATGCTTCCCTCTGTTTCAATTATTAATTTCAAACTTCCTTAATTTCTTCTGGAACGAGAAGAGATAAATCTGGGTGAAAGCAACATTCCTGCGCGGTGGTCCTTTGCCGTTTGACTCAATCACAGTATTGCTAAGATGTTTTCCACAGAAAACACAAAACACATCCTCAATGCCCATTTTGTCAGCTCTTTTTCACAATGCCTCCCAAGGCAGGAAGATCTATTCCCACAGACCATATTGGTTGGATGGGGGGACAGATTTCGAACGCCTGCTTCTCCAGCTCTGCTGGCTTTCCAGTCCGTTTGCACTCTGGGAGCCACAGAGGAGTTTGGCACAAGAGATGTACAAATGTTCAGACAAAAGGGCTGGAGCCAGTAAAAAAAACAAGATTCACATGTTATTTGCAGGGCAGAAACTTTAAATATTTCTACCTGCATCCAGCTTTTTTATCACCTATTTCTCTTGTTCTCACATCTGTTCCGTGAAGCGCAACCCAGACTAAACAGAGGAACAACTACACTTGGAAAAAACCTTTAAAACTATTTTGTCTCCTATTTTGCCAACATCCAGTACTGTTAGCTGAAAGCTGTTTGAATTCTCTCTCCTCCGACCCCTATGCACGTTTGGGGATCCATCGCCTTTTCTGCAGGAGATGACGCACAGGGCAAGGAGCGATGCTGAAGCACCACTCGAGCAGACCACAAGGCAGCAGAAGCCAGGTTCCAATGCAATGTGCAAATAACATTATTACTATATCCCATAATAAACTGTGGTCCTTTCTAACCTCCTGTGGTCCCTTCTAACCCAGGCTGATTGTATGACTTGGTCTGGGTGATCCTGCTGTGGCAGGGGGATTGGACTGGATGATCTTTCGAGGTCCCTTCCGATCCCTAATGATTCTATGACGCATACAAAACACAGCCAGATAAGTGGGCTTCCTCTCTCCAGTGTAACTGCACTCAAGGCCCTTTTCTTGGAAAATTCATCCATTCAGCTGTGCTCTTAAGATTTTTAAAGAGCCTTAGGCTTTCTGAAACACTTCTGGGTGTTCCAAGAAGGTTTTAGGAAAGGACGAGCATCTAGCGCTCGATTTGAAATCAGGCAGGAGCGATTCTGAGCATCCTTGTCTGGGAGCCATGAGCAGCATGAGGCCAGGATGTCCAGGGAGATACTATGGGTGGGAAAACCATGAGCAGTTCTCCCTCTGGGCTTGTCTGTGGTCCCAGAGCTGCTGGCAGGAGCTACAGCGCAAGTCTGGAAGCACCTCTGAGACTTTCACCCTCTCCACCCATGCTGGCTATGCCTGCAGAAGGCTCTTGAACACGCTGAAACAACAAAATCTGAGCTGCTCTGAAAATTTCCTGAAGCCATGGAATGTTGAGGAATAAAAAGAGCTCAGATCCAAGGATCAAGCAACAGGGCTCCAATATTAGCCGACTATTGACCCACCGCTGTAATATATAGCTGCTCTTCACCGTTTTTAAATAATGTACCTACTGCTTCCTGAATCCATCAGGCCTGGGAGTCTGAGTAAAGTGCTAAAAATGCAAATGGCTTTGGGGCTGCATTAATGTGAAACAAGATGGTCACTCAGAGTTAAGCAGTCTAGATTTACGAGCAAAGTCCCGTTAAATTGAGCAAACTCACCTGGCAAACAAGCCCACTCCCGAGCCCTATCTGTGCGCAGCATCTCGGAGCGTCTGCTTCCCTCAGCCCCATGCCAAAGGACCTTCCCACAAACTCCTACAACCAAGGTTTTGCAAAGGCATCTTTGAGTTAAAGGTTGAACACAACATGAGAGCTGATTTAAGAACTGCCAAAGACAAAGGCAAGTGGAAAAATTAACTGTCCCACCTGCCCTTTTCTTATTTTTCTTTTGATTTTTGCTTCTTCAGCTCTCCCCATCCCTTGGTTGGTTTTTTTTTAAACAAACCTTCAGGTATTATTTGAGGTAACACACAGAGAAAGTAAGATTAAACTGTGCCGTGGAGCGGGTCCAAGAGCGAGGATTGTTTCTGGATGGACAACCTTTGCCACCGCTCTGAAGTCATAGAATCATGGAAGGGACCTCAAAAGATCATCTAGTCCAATCAAACAAATCTATCACTTCTTCACAAGTTTAAAGAAGACCAGCTGACAGCAAATTAAAAGACCTTTTTCAGCAACTGATAAGAGCTTGCATAGGAAAGTTCATCTAAATAGTCACACAAAGTTTGACACAGGTCCTCTTGTTTCAGGAGGAGCCATTAAATCACAGGAAGGTGGGAACTGAGGCTCAGCTGAAGCCTGAACCTGGTATTTTTAAGCCAGTGTGTGATTAAAAAACAGCCAAAAACAAAAAAACAATAGCAACCTTGTTGTGAAATGTGAACCATATCTGTTTTTCCTTTAAGACATGCGTGAATGAACCTGGCAGTATGCATGTGAATGTTGATGAGATGAAGCTGAGGGAAATCTTGAGGGACTGCTCAAGGGGGAAGGAGAAAAAAAAAACCCACACTACAAACCCAAACCCCAGGAATTCTTCCTGCAACATATGGCTACCAAGCAGAACACTGCATAACTTAAACCTGCACAAGATCCTCATTTCCATTCCCAGGCACTAGTTTGCAGAGAAATAACAGTGAACTCCCTTTCTTTGCCCATTCCCACCTCTCCCTGCCCTTTCTCTCCCAACGCTGCTGAGCCCCGTGGTGTTTGCTCTGGCTTTGAAAGAACAAGGAAATGTTCTTAAACAACAGAGATGCTCCTGAATAAATCTTCCCTTGGGAAATGAAACACACGAAAAGCCACTCCGTGTCACACGTGGTTTGTGCACCGCACACGGAGCAAGGTCAGCGCCCAGGTCCATGCAAGCCTGTCTTTGCACGGCCAGTTTGGGTAAACCTGGTAAGGAAGAGCAGCAACTGGAATAGAGCATGTTCAGCTTGTTAAAACAGCACGTAGATAGATGTTGAAATCTATCAATCTGCACATAGATTTTTAAAAATCAACCCAAAAAATACAAAAAAAGTGCCCTGTTTGAAAAGATTTGGGGGCCAAGACCAGATGCCTTCCACCCTCCTCTTTTTAAATGACTTTTTCCCAGTATTTTGAGAAGCTCAGACCTAAGCTGGTCTCACAAAGTCCTACATCATGGGTTGGGCCACTCTGCTGATACAGGTCAGGACTAGATGAAGCACAAAAGCATCTGCATGCAGAAAGCATGTTGAAGCTGGCAGCATCAGCCCACGAGGAACATTTTTCCATAGCAAGCCACTCCTAGGGACAACATTTTGGCTCCCTGGTTCCCAGACTACCATATCCTTCTTTTCTGCAACACATACAGATAAGTAAGGTGATGGCCATCTCTCCTACATCTCAGAATGCCAAGGCCATCAGATGAACAATATGAAATTTGGAAAGCTTTTATTTTTCACCCCATCTCAGCAACATCACAAGACCAGCAGCACGGTGGAGGAAGCAAGGTCCCTAGAGCTACGCAGTGCTCCCTGCCACCACCAGCATCACCCTCTCCCTCACTGATCTGCACTGGAAGTGACCTGTAACTCCAGCTTGGGGAGGTTTGGACTTCAGCAGCTCCCCTGCTTTGAGTGGCCTTTCTGCCACGCCAAGGTTCTCCCACCAAACTTGGCCTAGGAAACCAACAGGGGTCTTGCCAATCAGCACAGCTGGTGTCAGCTCAAGGAGATCATCTTAACTGTATGGTTTTAGGAACAACTCCTTGGTATCAGCTCAGAGAGATCACCTTCACTTTGTGGTTTCAGGGACAAGTTCTTGGTGTCAGCTCAGAGAGATCACCTTCACTTTGTGGTTTCAGGGACAACTACATTTGTTCACACAGCAATAGGACTTTTCTCACCCTCTATCATCTGGAAAAAGTAAACTCTAGACCAAAAAGCCTGGATTCACAAGAAATCACTTTCTTTAGCTCATTACACAGAAACTAAAGCCACAGGTTCCATCCAAGACCAGGGCAGGATTTCAGGAATGACTACCAACATCTCCCTTATGGGCAGGTGAGAGGAGTTGAGATCTCCCTCCAAACCCACAACAGACATGACCTTACCATAAACACCAGCTATGCAAGGTTGGTATCCTGTAGCCAAAAGAACATCTGGACATAGGACCCAAGCTCCCCTCTCATTTGCTATGGGGTGATGGGTGATGGCACTTCTGCTGGGGTTGAAGCACCCAACACCTCCCGCCCAGCATTTGTTTTCAGATCTGGCAATTTTGACAGTTAAAAGCACTTCTATTAATCAAGAACAAAACCCAAGGAATTTTTTAAAAAAAAAAAAAATCAGTAAATTGAAAAACCCTGCAAAATTGCTTCAGCCTGATGACGTATTGATTTTCTAAAATAATACTGATTATTCCAA
>VXBP01008419.1:1532925-1550425 GCA_013400115.1 Rhinopomastus cyanomelas | reverse complement strand
GACCACACAAGGACACACACCAGACGTGCCATCAGACCTTGAGAAGTGTGAGACCTTGGAGGAGGCAGCACAACCACAAAAGATCCCACTTTCCAAAAAGAGTTAAGGGAGCACAGAGCAGGGGGAGTGTGAAGGCTACAACACACTGTTGGTTTCAACAGACAAGTTGGCCTTTGCTGTAGAGTTTTCCATCTTGAATTTTCCTCCATTATACTACAACCAAAATAGTATTTTTAACAATAATTTTAACATGTTATATATCTGTAAGACAGCAAGTTTTTATCCCCACTGACGTGGTACACAACCCTTGTAAACTACCTTCCCTTCCCCAGGAGGCAGAGGAACAGGATCTCAATGGCTTACGTTTTGGAAGCAGACAAGCAGCACAGAGCAGTTGGGATTTTTTAGGGTTTGGTTGATTTGGGTTTTTCTGTTGTTTGTTGTTCCCACAGAGGGAAGTGGGCCAGCTCCAACTAAAACCCAAAGGGACCATATCTGCATCTCCTCGTTGTCTTTCAAATTTCCTTGCAAGTCCAGCATCACCCACCAGTTGCATCAAAGACATCTTGGCAACAACACCAGGAACGAAATGAAAGGGCTGAGAAGTCAAGGGATGTTTCTGAGGTCACTGACTACCCAATCCAAACCCTGAGCTTTCATCACACAAAGATCCTGGTTTTTTTTAAAAAAAAAACCCCTAATGATTAGACATTTGGAGAAAAGAACTACTTCTGAAGCAGCAAAGATAAAGCTTTATCGTTTCACCGCGTAGACACCAGGTTTTTAAAACGGCAGCCCCATCTTGCCATCGTGGATTTCACATCCCATTAGCAATCTCCATTATACAGACCCACCTCACATTACACATAGAATCATTAGGGATTGGAAGGGACCTTGAAAGATCAGCTAGTCCAATCCCCCTGACACAGCAGGATCACCTAGACCAAGTCACACAGGAACACCTTTTAAACATCTCCAGTGAAGGAGACTCCACAACCTCCCTGGGCAACCTATTCCAGTGCTCCGTCACCCTCACTGTGAAGAAGTTCCTTCTCTTATTGATGTGGAACCTTCTGTGTTCCAGCTCACAACCATTGCCCCTTGTCCTATCACTAGGTGACACTGAGAAGAGCCCGGCTCCATCCTCCTGACACCCACCCCTCACATATTTATAGACATTAGTGAGGTCACCCCTCAGTCTCCTCTTTTCCAAGCTCAAGAGACCCAGCTCCTTCAGCCTCTCCTCATAAGGGAGGTGCTCCACCTCCTCACACTTCTCATCAAGCAGGATCCTGATACACGTTGTTGCTCCCTCGTCATTCCCATCCTTCCTATTCCATGTGCCCAAAACTCTCAATTTTAGCATCATTTTACCAATATTGTGAAATAACTGACTATTTCTCACCACGCACAAGCAGCAACAGCACAGTAGCTTTTGCAGACTAGGTTATGGGAGATGCCACCTTGGAGTTCCCCACTTCATCTTCTGCTTCACAGTCGCATCCCTATTGGAGCAGATTCCCTCTCAAACAGCTGACACATAACTCACAGCCACCAGGAGGTTCCAGTCCCACTTTCAAACAAAAGCATCACACTTTCCTCTTCCTAGGTGGTCCAATACACACTTCCCCATCAATATCTGGGGTTTCACCAAGTTTTTACTAACTTGAATGCCAAGACATGGGAATACGTTTTGCACATGCTGAGGTTACAGAGCAAAGCCCTCAAAAGTCAGGCAGAAAGTGACTCCCACCAAACCCCACCCACGACCAGCACCCCAACTTGAGCTGACTGCAGACAGCAGTGGCAACGTCTCTCCCTTCAGTGTCTCCCCAGGAAATGCTGCAAGGAGTTAACTGAAAGAAGCATTTGGGCTGCATAATACTAGCTGCGTTTGGCAACCTCTCCGCTTCCAAACTGACAGTTTGGCCAACCAAAAAAGGGATCAGATATTAAGTTTCATCCTAAATATTAAAAATTAAAATGAAGGAGCCTTTCTAGATATGGCATTGTTACCTCTTTGTAATTAACCTAGCCTCCTCCCTAGAGAAAGATGAGTTTAATTTAATTTTTAGAGGGATGAAAAGCATTATTTATTGGTTTCTTTCAGGAAGGCTATGGGCAAGCACCAAGAGAAGCAAAAGGAATCACAAATTTCATTTTACTGGTTTTTTTCTCATGCTGGTTTTGGTGGTTGAAGAGCTGAAACTGGGATAATGGAGAGGATGTAACTTAAAGACTGGGGCTGCAGACCAAACAGGAAGACTCAGAGACCAGGAAAAAAAGCTGAAGGAGCAGGCTTTGAAGGATGAGAGTGGTGCCAACAATCAGATATTATCCGAGCTACATCTTCCTACATGTTGAACCGGATCCATCCATGTCTGGAGATGTTAGAGATTATATTACTGTACATGTTGTGCCCCTATCACGCATTTCCCTCTGCTGGAGGCTGCGTGGCTTGATCATGGGTACAAGGGTCCAGCAGCTCCATGATGTGGGGGTTAAATCAGGTGTAAGAGGCAGAACGCAAAGGTGCAGCGTTTCTGTAGCTTGGACCAAGGCTTTTGCTTTCCACGACTCTGAACCTTGTCCCTGGAAGGGGGACAGTTTGAGATGAGATGCTTGTTCTGCACTGCTATCTAAGCATCCCAAAAAGAGCATCGCAGCAGCCCCAAAACATGTTTCATTCAACACTGGTGAATGAACGTGAGACCACTTGCAAACTTCTATCTTCACATTTCCTTACAAACAGGTATCTATATTTGTAACGTGGTGCAGGAGAACCACAGAGGGGTTTTTCACCTCTTGCAGAGCAAGATAAGAGCCGGATCAGCCAGATGTTTTGCAGGAAACCTCAACTTACTACTTACACAAAACCTCGCACAAGCCAACCACGACGGCTCAGTTTTGTTGAAAGGGATCGAGCAGAGATCTCTGCTGGTCTGTGGGTTTTTACAGCAGAGCAGCTCGTTTCATAGCTGCTTCCTACCTAAGAGCAGACCTCTCCCATGGCAAGGCAAGCATCATCCCAGCTCTCCTTATCAGACCGTGATATTTATAGATGACTTGCAGCCAGAGGATGAGCCAAACGGGAAGAGCAGGCTCCCTTTTTTGCAGGTGCTATAACTGTGCCTGCAAGTGCTGCCATTGACACTTCTAACTCCTAATTAGAATTACAAATCAAGCACCGGGATGCCAGCATGGTTTTCCTGCCTAGAACAGCAGTCCTACCCACAGAATTCTGTGCTCAGACCCATTAGACTGGGACCACAGTGAAAAAGCAAGAGGTCTGGGCAGGGCTCCCCACGTCAGCCAGAAGCTTTAAGAGGGTCTCATCCCCACCCAGAAGCAACTTTCTGTGCAGTCAAAGTAGCCCATTGATAGCCATATGTCAGCTGCAAAGCCCAGCACAGAAACTGAGGTGCCCAATTCCCCTTTCCCTATGGGAATTCACAGCTCTCATAGAATCATTAGGGATTGGAAGGGACCCCGAAAGATCAACTAGTCCAATCCCCCTGCCACAGCAGGATCACTTCGCTGGAGAAGTTATAGAACCAGAATTACTCAGGGTTGGAAGGGACCACAGGATCATCCAGTTCCAACCCCCCAACCATGGGCAGGGACACCCCACCCTAGACCAGGCTGGCCAGAGCCCCATCCAGCCTGGCTTTAAACACCTCCAGGGATGGGGCAACCCTCCTCTCTGGTACAAAACAAGTCACATAATGCCAGCCCTGACTCTGATATTACCAAAGGTCTTGAGCATCCACAGCTCCCACGTAACCCAGTGACCACTTGGCCTCTACAAAACCAAACCTGGTGATAAAAAAAGTAGAAGGCTCAGTTTGAAGGGAAGGGTGCCAACCAATCCTTCCTCCAGAAATGGAAACACCCATAAATAGACTTCTAAAAATAGACTACTTGGTGTAAACACGTTTCTAAGATCCAAATCTGAAACGTCCCACTTTATGTCCATTTTTTTAATATATATGCATATTAATGAGATCCTGTACGGTCGCTGGCATCCCACGTGAACGCCTGGTCTCGCCGTGATGCACGGCCACGGAGTGCCTGGCAAAGCCATAAATAAAAAAATAATAATAAAAACCCCAGAGTGAAATCAAAAGGTCACTTGCATAACTGTCAGGGAAAGCAGCGGTGAGATGATTTAGAGACACGGGAAATATAATTCGGCAGTGAGGGATTCCTTTGGCCGTTAATGGAATTAATTCAGCGCAGCCCGTCGCAGGTTTCAGAAGGGAGCCCTGAGTGCACAGCCACTGTTTAAGAAGAGGAATTAAAGTCCAGCTAAGCAACTCGGGTGTGTGTTTAGCAGCCAGACAAAACCTTCTGCTTCAGGAGTGGGAAGAGGACACAGAGCCTGTGCTGTGCCCATCGGGTCACCCGGCCAGGATGTGTTTGCTTGGAGCCCCCAGGACAGCTGCTTCTGGAGACAATCCAACTGTACATACAGCAGGAAAAGCATAGTAAGCACTTCAAACACTGATAGTTTAAGATGTCTTTCATTTAAATATACATCTTGAGGAGCACGACAGCGTGTCACTTTATGGATGTCCCGTAGTCAACTTACAAGCCCATGTGCAAGAACAAGCTTGAGCGGCGTACAAAAATAGCCCTCGCTGTTACCGCTAGCACGTCATCAATTAATGATGGAGCGTTCAGCTCTGCCTACAACCCAACAACCTTGTTTCTGAGTCAGCTGGACACAGGCTGGAAATAAAGCCCAGGTCAGAGAGGCCCCCTCAGACAGAAGTCACTCTCTCCAAAACCCTGTCCTGCCCAAATAACCAACTCAGGCAGGTCAGCGAGGGACCACACCTGTACATCCATCCTTCCTAAGTCATCCTCCTGTGCAGTGACACCCATCATCTTGTCTTATTTTTATTTCCCACCCCTCCCTTCCTTCCAGCTTTGAATGGCAATTAGGAAAAGGTTAACTGAGTGCCTTTCTCCCAGGAATCCTCTTCCTCCTTTCAAAATAACAGCGTTAGCAAAAGAAAATCCCAGATTAGGCTAACAGGTAGAGGCATGGTGCAGCCCTGGGAGATGCTGTTGGAAGTGGGGAGACTGGGAGAATCATCCCAGCAGGAGACTAATACTCATCATTGGGAGCTGCAGCTGAGGCCCGTTTGAGTGACAGGCAGCCGGGAGCTGAAAGAGCCGCTCATATCCCACAACTGCTGGCATGCAGACTTGAAAGAGATTTATTTCAGGATAATTAGCTGGGAGTATTAAAGGTGGCAGGAAAGATCTGCAATTACTGTTTAGCAAACAGAATGGAGGCAAAGGGAAAAAAATAGAGAGAGAGAAGCCAAAAATGAAAAGACCCAAATATTTCTCCACTTGAAAGTTGTTAAATAATTGAGAAAGTTCAAAGCAACTTTATTGTATTCAAAGTAGTGAGTCTCGGCGCAGGGGGGAGGACAGAGCTCTGTCACACACAACCAAGACTTTTCCAAGACGGAGCTTTGCCAAGGCAAGGCTTCCCGATCTATGCAGCAAACAAGAGCTGCTTCCACCTTTGCACATCCCCTCGGCAGCGAAGGGAAAAAAACCACCCCGAGGGGCTGCACTTGCTGAGCTTTGAAACAAAAATAAAATCACATACATTTCTGTCACACACCCCCCCCCCCCGTGATGTATCTCCAAATCTGCATTCTCAGCTGCTGCGAGTTCTGATGCCACATTTTAAGGTGGTTTTGTTCCTTGCAGCCCTTTTCCAGGGCTGACAAATTTCCTGCTTTCCTGCAAAGGAGATGCATTTTGCAGGAGTTCGTTTGAGATGGGGGGGTAACTGCTGCTGGTAGCAAACATCTTAAAACAGAGACACACTAGAGCGCGTCTTGGGAGATGGGGAGGAGGCTGAATATACAGAGAATCATAGAATCATAGAATCATAGAATCATTACGGATCGGAAGGGACCTCGAAAGATCATCTAGTCCAATCCGCCTGCAACAGCAGGATCACCTAAACCAAGTCACACAGGAACCTGTCCAGTCGGGTCTTGAACATCTCCAGAGAAGGAGACTCCACAACCCCCCTGGGCAGCCTGTTCCAGTGCTCCGTCACCCTCACTGTGAAGAAGTTCCTTCTCAGGTTGATGCGGAACCTCCTATGTTCCAGCTTACAACCATTGCCCCTTGTCCTATCACTACATGACACTGCAGTTTTCCCTCCTTATGGAAACAGCGATGCATGTGCTGTGTTTATCACAGCCAGGGGGGTCTCTGCTTCTTAAAAACAAAACTACATTTTCCTTGTGGAAACCAAGGCTTGGAAATTACCATCTCCAGCCAGATTCAACATGCCCTTGTATCAGCCCAGGATAACCCTCATTCAGCTCCATCCATGCACCCTGGCAGTCGCTGGTATCACCCACGAGCATGCTTGTGCCAAATGGAAATAAAGTTCACCCAACACACACAGAGCCTCAGAGCATCCAAGATTTTCATCAGGCTTCAAGACTCATTGTTGCTGCCCTTCCAAAACAAGGGGCCTTTTCTGCATCTCGCTCAATGATCTACAGTCCTCTAAAATAATCTATTTATTTATGCTCTATTCTGGGATTTGCCCTCTGAGATTTGAAAAAAATAAAACCCCACACTGCTTGAATTGTGTGGAAATAGCAGGGTAGCCTGTCCTGCTCTGTGGAGGTTAAATAAAAGACTGGGAAAGCCAGAATGACTTCTAGTTGCCCAGCAGCAGACCTGCAGGGGAGGAAACAGAAAAGCCGCATAAAGCTCCAAGGTGGGGGTGTTGCCATCAGCTCAGGTGAGATGCAACGTTTGCTGCCCACAAGAACAAAATTGGAATCTCTCAGGTAAAGCTCCTCATCATTTGTTTTTGTCTTTCTGTCTACAAAACACACGGTAAATCCACCCATTTCAATGTGACTTTCACAGCAAAAAGTTTCTCGGCTCCAGGATGAAGTTTCTGGTCCAAAGCAGCAAGGTAAAAAGTCATCCCAGAATAGCCAAAAGGTGAAAAACTCCCCTGGGCTGTAAGAAACCCAGTTTCCAGCCCCTATTTTTGCCTGCCTGACACGATCAAGGTCAGGCAGTTGCCAGCCCTGGAGCTGGGATGTCCTGCCTGTCCCTGAGCCTCATGTAAAACACATCTCACCTCAATGGAAGTTCCATGCTAAACTCTCCCAGCTCCATTGCCCATCATGCAGTAATCATGAGCTCCAGGAAAATCACCTGGGTTTGGCATTTGCTAATTCATGTCAATGAGATGACCAGTCATAGAATCATTAGGGATTGGAAGGGACCTCGAAAGATCATCTGGTCCAATCCCCCTGCCACAGCAGGATCCCCTAGACCAAGTCTCACAGGAACACGTCCAGGTGGGTTTTAAACATCTCCAGAGAAGAGGACTCCACAACCCCCATGGGCAGCCCATTCCAGAGCTCCATCACCCTCACTGTGAAGAAGTTCCAGTGTCTACGTTAAGGTCTTCATTCAGTGCATGCAGAACATCTCTAATCTCTGGAAAGCTGCTATAAACAGCGTTTGTATATGATCTCAATCTGTCATAAGGTGACCTGCTTAGTGGATGAGGGAAAGCCTGTCGATGTAGTCTGTCTGGACCTCAGTAAGGCCTCTGACACTGTCCCCCCACAACATCCTCATCAATAAGCTGGCTGCCCATGGCTTGGATAGGCACATACTCTGCTGGGTGGAACACTGGCTGGATGGCCGGGCCCAGAGAGTTGTGGTCAGTGGAGCTAAACCTGGTTGGAGGCCAGTCACGAGTGGTGTCCCCCAGGGCTCAGCGCTGGGGCTGCTCCTGTTCAACATCCTTGTCAATGATCTTGATGTGGAGACTGAGGGCAGCCTCAGAACGTTTGCAGACAGCACCAAGTTGGGAAGGATGTGCTGGAGGGCAGTAAGGGTCTACAGAGGGACCTTGACAGACTGTGTTGATGGGCTGAGGATAATTGTCTGGGTCTCCATAGAGGCAAGTGTCAGGTCTTGCATCTTGGTCACAACAATCCCCTGCAAAGCTACAGGCTTGGGTCAATGTGGTTGGAAAGCAGTCTAGCAGAAAGTGACCTGGGGATTCTAATTGACAGGTGGCTGAATATGAGCCAGCAGTGTGCCCAGGTAGCCAAGAAGGCCAATGGAGTCCTGGCTTGTACTAGAAACTGTGTGTCCAGCAGGAGTAGGGAGGTGATTGTCCCCCTGTACTCAGCCACTGCTCTGGAAAATAAAGCCCAGGTCATCTTTGCTCTCACCTCTCTTGCTCTGAGGCTGTGAATACAGGTCCAACAGCTGCTCCCTCCTTGTGTCATTACCCTGCAGGAGATCCAACCCCCCATCAGAAAGTCAGCTCATGACCAGCCCTCACCCATATCACACACTACATTATGCCCAGCATTCTCACCACTGCAAAAAAGTGGTCCTGTGAAAAGTATCTCTGTCTTTGGAGAGGTCACCTGGGCTTTCCAGGAGACGCCAGAGGAAACATCACGTACCACTTTCACGCTCAGAGGGTTCACAAGCACAGCGAGACCCTATCACCCCCCAGTGCAAGAGTAATGACTTCACTACTCGAGCACACTGGCCAGTGGTCAAGTGGCCCCAGATGGGGACCACATCTAGTGGATCCACTTCCTAACTCCTTCCTGGTAGCACCTCCCTGACCGACCTGGAGACACGCACCACACCATTTCTCTGCCTCCACTCCCTGGTACAGAAGTTGAACTACAAACTATTTTGTTGGACTAAACAACCTGTTCACACGCTAAACTCTTTTAACTAGTCCACTCAGCTTTGCACAAGTCGTCGGTGACACCCTCTTCCTGCTGTGCTTCAGAGCGCCAAGTCCTTCCTTGGTTCTTGGACTTGACAAAGACACAACCATGAAAGGCACTGCTGGACACGACTGCTGTAGTGAACCCAGAGCATGCTTTTTGTTAGGATAAATACTATTGTTACAGAGAATATTATTGCAAGAGACTTTCTACAGCACAGCGCCTGACCAGAACAAGAAGCTGCTTGAAAAAGCCATTCCTTGTTCAGGAGTTGAGCCTTTTGGGATTACAGGTCATGTGTCAATGGGAAAAGCAGCTCATCCCAGTGTGACCTCACATTTGCTGCTGTGTCACAGGACTGCTCCTCCTACTAAAGGATTGCCAGGTGAAAAACAATTGTCTGCTTGGAGGCTGGCCCTTGAGTTTGGGCTGAGCATCACCAGTACCAAACCAAAGCTGCCACTCTTGCGGTACCACAGCCCACAAAGCTTGTATGGGATTGTTTTGTAACCAGATAAAGACTGAAGATACAAACCTAAATAAAGAGAGTGCATCAAGGAAAATTTATCACTCTGCTCTGTTTAGATGTATAGTTTGATTTTTCTCACAGTATTTTTTCCTGTGTATATGCGGGAATACACAGAGGCACGTACCTTTGGAAACAGCAACTTACTCCACAGTGAATCCAGGCAATATTTACAAATGGCTTTCTCAGCTGACCAAGCACTTACAGAAACAAAGAAACCAGAAAAAACCACCCCCAAAAAAGGTCCTTTAGAAAGTTAAACAAGTGCTCCTATGCCCGTGCACCAAGCTTGTGCTTGCTGCGAGCCATTGCTCAAGCGAGCCGTTCTTGGGGGCGAGTTGTCACTCTGGTACTAATAAAATGTGATGGTCTAATTGTATTAGCAATTTCCCATCATATTATATTCATATGCATCACACTAGTATCTATTTGCTCTAATGTGACATGAAAGGCGGTAATTTGATTACTCTTCCCCATGATTACAGGGAGGGAGCTTGGCTTTCTAGATGGGCCATGCTCCAGGCAGTCTGAGCTCTTGCCTTCAGCCCCAGAACACTGCTTTGCCTTGAGGAGGTCACCTCACCTTTGGGTATCTCAACACTGCAGCTGCTGAATACACAGTTCATAAAGTTTTGGGGAATCTCATGTAAAAGCAGTTATTAGATGTGGGAAGGACAGACTGGAACAGTGTCGATGCAACCTCCAGTCTTCTCCTATTTTCCAAAATCCTGAACTACCATCTCCATTAAAATTAGCAGAAGCTTTTATATAGTGAAGGTCTTGTTTAAGGCAGGTGCATCATGATGCTCTTCCTGCTTGTAGGTTAAGTCTTTCATAACACTTCACTCCTCTTTTGTGGGCAAGTCTTTTAGAGCCCTTCTCCTATCACATTCCTTCTGCTGTGGTCTTCAAAGAGGCAAACTGTGTTTACTTATAACTCAGAAGAGGTTCAAGCAATTGCTTGCTTTGAAGATGGTGATGTCATTCTGCAGATTTCAATCCAATCCCAAGCTCAGGGTTTCTTTTCTTTCAGCCTTGAGCCAACACTCTGCTACCGGCACGCTGTAAAATGGGAGTAACCATTTTCTCACTCTCTTCAAGCTTTGGAAGTTGTTTGCAGCAGGGACTGTCTTATTGGAGATATTTACTGCCACTAAGGCAATATTGACAGGTCCACAGCATGAACAAGCAAGCCAGTGTCCTCCTCAAACCAGCAGCCTCCACAAAATACACTACAAACTCATGATGCAGTCACAAGTTCTTTTCCTAATTAAATAGCCCATGGCACCAGAAATATTCCTACAGGACCGCTCACTGGGACAGGTAAAGGAAAAGATGGCCCTGAATGCAGTGAGATGCATGCCCATCCCAAGCAGCCTCCAAATGTTGAGGAGCTAGTTGACTTGGCAACCCACCCACTCCACAGAAAGAATTTGTATTAAATCATGCAAGTTTGGATGGTCCTGCGACACCAATTTGCTTCCCTGCCCAGAAGGATAGTCCAAACTCATCCAGCATCTCCATTTACTGTAGAACAATAAACCACAGGAGTGTGCCATAAATCCTAGTAATGTGCTCAGAGGAAGGCAGCCACTCAGAGGTCAGAGTTGGAGCTTCTTGGGAATTTTCAGACAAGAGACCTTACATCAGAAATTGCTGATTCACCAAAACTGAAGCTTTTCCACACAACAAACCAATATCATGAAGCTTTTGTTTCCGGAGATCTCCCTGGCCTCAGACAGAATTAATGGCCACAAGAAAAGAAGCAGAGGACTTTCTGCAATGACCTGCAACTTTCATCACAAGGGACCAGCATCAACACCATCCTCTGCATCCCATTGGCCCGTACACACCGTGAGGATGCAGGAGGATGGGAGCGCAAAACCCTTCCTGCAAGTGGCAGTACTTGCTCCCATGAGGTATTCCAGCACTGATGCCAAGAGGAACAGCCCTGAGGATAAAGTCAGGCCCTAACCTTGCCACTTTCCACCTCTTTTTTTGCTGCCCCCCACTCCTCCACCTCTCTTCAGCCCTCTTGTTGCCATCTGCTACCTTGCAGGCACAAAGAGCGACCACGACGGAGATCCCAAAGACACCAACTGGAGGCACAGCCATAAATCCTGCTCAGCTCTGAGTCCTCAGGGATACAGGGCTCTGGCAGATCAGATAAACAGCTGAGGAGGTGGAGGGGGAACCAATATGTTTATCTCCTTCTTTCATCTTTCAAACTTAACCCAAACAAAAATTCCCTCCAGTTCATTTTGAGCCTCTGTAATGCAATGACATCCCTGCTGGGCTCACACCACGGTACCCCAGTGGGTACAGGAGGAGTTAACAGCCTGGACCCACGAAACAGAATGTGTCAGCAGAAGGAATCTGGACCTCCACTGGTTTTGGCAGTTTCCCCTCTAATTCTCAGCAGAAACATCCCCGAATCCAAAACACCTCAAATACCTGGTCGCACGCGTCCCGATGGACACGCATGGCAACACCATAACATCCACATCATCAGCCAGACCATTCCCAAGCCCCTGACCACTTCCAGAAACACAACCAAGCTGCACACCACGGATACAGAAATCACAGAACACTGGGGGTTGGAAGGGACCTCGAAAGATCATCTAGTAAAACAAATGCTTCCCCTGTCTTTTTTCCTTCAAACAATTCCAAGCCCCACCAACACAAAGGTTAGTCCCCAGGAAGGGGTGGGTTTCAGCTCCGAGTGCCTCAAGGAAGGGGAAAAGCAGCAGAAGAGTAATAGCCTCTCCCAGTCCCTGCTGGGCTCTCAGGTGCTGCTGCAATAAATCAACATCAGTTATGGGAAATGTAAAATTATCATTTGGAAATCACTCTCTCTGAATAATTCAGTCATTGACTTTCACATCAAACAACCATTCCAGCCACCCACACACACAGTTCAGTCTCCTGCTTAGTTTTAAACTCTCTTTAATTATCGGTATTAACCTATTGCATTACTATTTCATGCCAGGGGAGGGGTCAGCAGTTTGATAAAGCACAATGAACTGGAAGACTTTGAGCTGTCCTTCTGCTCCTCGTGCCCAGCTTCAAGGGACTACCTCACCCACATCTCCAGCATCGCTCACGTTCTTCTAATAGGGAGCAGCACAGCCGTGCTCAACCCTACCACCACGTCTCAGCATGATGCAGCTTGGCAGGACTTGATGCCTCTACACATGAAAAGCCAAATAGCCCCCACCATAGCCAAGCAGCATGGTTTTTTCCAGACAAACATCAAGCTGCTTCTGCATCAGCCTAGTGATGCTATTTTCAGCTGCTCTGTTCTGCTTTCTTTGTTCTGATTAAGACGCATTCAGCACAAACAGACTTAACAATTTAAAAGTAAAAATACCAGAGTGATCCTGCAGAGAAGGACTTTGGGGTAATGGTAGATGAAGAGCTTGGACACAGGCCGGCAACGTGCACTCCCAGTCCCAGCAGCCGCTCAAGTCCTCTGTTGCATCAAACAAAGCATGGCCAGTAGGTCAGTGATCTGCTTCTCTCTGCTCTGCCCTGGTGAGCCCCCACATGGAGTGATGTTCCCAGCTCTGGAGTCAGCATGGAAAGACATGGACCTGCTAGAGCAGGTGCAGAGACGATCACAAAGAATGATCAGGGGGCTGGTGGACAGGCTGAGATACTTGGGGGTTTTCAGCCTGGAGAAGATAAGGCTCCATGGAGACTTTATTGCAGCCTCTCTGGCAGGGGGACTGGACTAGATGATCTTTCAAGGTCCCTTCCAATCCCTAGTGTTCTGTGATTCTGCGAAAGGGCTCTATCAGAAAGTTGTAGATAGACATTTTAGCAGGGGCTGTTGTGACAGGATGAGGGGTGATGGTTTGAAACTAATAGAGGGAGATTTAGACCCTATCTGGAGAAGGTATTTTTTACCCTGAAAGAGGTGAGACACTGGCACAAGTTGTCCAGGAAGGTGGTAGAAGCCTCATGCCTGGAAACATCGCAGGTCAGGCTGGCCAGGGCTCTTGGCAACTCGCTCTGGTTGAAGGTGTCCCCGCTTTCTGGAGGGGGTTTGAACTAGATGACCTTGGATAGGTCCCTTCCAAACCACGCTAAGATTCCATCTCCCCCAGCACCAAATAGTTTCTCCAATTCCACGTGCTCCTGAGGATGCACAAGCACCCCTTCTCAGGCCATTTTGAGGCAAGGTTTCTCACTAAGTAAGAAGCCAGACCAGCCTTGTGTAGCCACTTGATCTCTGTGTGTTGAACATTCCCAGCAAGCAGGAGCCCACCACATCCCTGCCCATATTATGGTCCCACATGTAACTTCCCAAACCAGCCACAAGTTTAAAGAATATCTCCAGAGCAAAAGTTTGTCCACTGTTCTTCTAAGTTTCTTCTCATCCCTGCACCTTGACAACACATTGAAGTGAGTTTCACATTTTATTTGTCTACTGAGTTCCCTAAGTTAGGGAAATTAGTATTGTGCATGTGGTTTGATTTAATTAGTAATTGGGGAAATAGGTCTGGCATGTTTCATGGAGGCTTGGGGAAATTGTCAATTAACATTGTGTTAATTGGTGTCTGCTGTCCTTGCTTTTTAGTTTTTAACCCCTTTTACCTTGTTTCCACTTTTGGTATGTAAAAATCCGGCTGCTTATTATTCTTTAAGTAAAGGATTAATTGCTTGAATTCCTGCCTGTGATGGGTGTCCTTTTTCCTCCTCATGCGGTGGGATTTGTGTGTGTCCTCCAGGCACTGGTTTCTCAGACTGTGGTGAAGTTACCCCTCTCTGCCCAGGGCCAGGCTGGGGTCTCCCTCCCTCTGCCAGCTCCAAAAATCAGCTTTTCCTCCCCGTGCTTGTCGTTCCTTTCTCTCACCCACACCATTAATCACTCCAACAAGCACTGCAGTACAGTACTCACTCTACTAAACAAAAATCTGAATGAAGTCAAGACAAGCAAAAAAAGAGGGAGTTCCTACAAACCCTACGAGTAAACCTGGACACACAAGACATCGGGCAGCAGAAGTGAGGGATCTTCACTTTAAAAGGTCATGCTGCACTCTTTAATTTGCTGTACTCCACGTCCAGCAATGATCCAGAGGTTTGCATCTCTGCCTGGAAGGAATAATTAATTGGTAACAATTATTAATAGCTGAGGTCCTGATCCTGCAGGCAAACACGCATATGCTTAACTTCAGGACATCCACGCTCACAAGGGTAAGACACTTGCAGTGGCTTCCTGGAATAATCCTTCTGGGGCACTTGGAGCAAACACTTTTTCCACCCTCACACAGAACATGCTGGCAGAGGGGCATCTGGGGGTGGAGGACCATTTTTGAGGGGATGAGCCAGTACCAAGCACAAATATTTCAGTGCTGTGGTTGGAGCCTCCCCACTCACAGCCCACCCTAGGTAGGACACATCAGTACCCACTTCCTCAGCCCTGGCTCTGGGGGCATCAGCCAGTGATGCCCAGGGAAGGATGCTCCCGGTCACCGGGGAGGCTGCTTATACATGAGGCTGGCAGGGAGCCAGGCAGAGCCAGCAAGCCTAGAAATTATTCAGAGCACAAATACTACTTGTCTTTCCAAGCAGAGACATTTGTATGGGAAACTGCAGAGGAACACTCCTCCTCTGCTCCCCAATTAAGGAGGCAAGGGCCAGGCAGGAGCAGGTGTGGCACGATGAGGTTAAAGCATCCCAACTGCCTCAAAATCCACATGGAATTCCCAAAGTCAGGTTTTGCATTGGTTTGGGGTTTTTTTCCCTCCAGTGGTTTCCAGTCAGTCCTGTCCCTACTCTGAGAGGGGATTATAGTTTGCCTTCACAAAGGACATCTTTGCTTATTGTCCTAAAGAAGCCACCAGTGAAAGCTGCTGTTTGCTCACGGAGCTTCACCGCCAGTCAGATCAACCCACCTGAGCAGCACGACACCGGAACCGATGGAGTCAGTTCTGTGTTTGAGGGGGTAAATCCAGACACTCTGTGAGAAGGCTACAGGGGTTTCACGTTGTATTTGCATAGCATTAGAAAGTAATAATTAACGTAGTGAATCATCCAAGAGGCACTGCACTAATACTGCCCTCACAACAATTATCTCACCAGAACTTTGGAGGCTGAGTTACTTTCCGTTGGATTTCTAATTAATTTAGTAAAAATAACAAACCCTCCCTAAGAGGGGCTGTAGCACTCTAACAGCAGCTCTTGAAAGCACCATACAGTCATTAACTAATTGGTCTTCACAGCACTAACTGTAAGGTGGGTGAGCATTGTTATCTCCGTTTGGGAAGGGCATTGATGGAGGAGTTGAGGTCTGCTTTCAACCAAAGCTGAGGCAACTTTTCTCAGACATCTCACACAGTTCTTGACCGCCTGGAGTACCCAGGGCACACACGTGTCATCCAGCACTTTGTTCTAAACTACATCGGGTCCTTGGCAAAGAGAGAAGTAAAGCTCCCGTAGGAGTCATGGCCATCAGTTCTCTCCCATCTGTAGGCACATCTACCACAGCATTTCCACCCAGGCACAACCGCTGTCAGCTATCCATCTCTGGCAGCAACCTGGGGAAACTTGCTCAGAAGCAGGGGGTCAGGAAGAATTGAGTTCCTACAGGACAGAGACAGGAGGATGAACCCCAGCTTGTTACAGGCTCCTCACAGAATCACAGAACACCAGGGATTGGAAAGGACCTCGAAAGGTCCAACCCCCCTGACACAGCAGGATCACCTAGACCAAGTCACACAGGAACACATCCAGGTGGGTCTTAAACGTCTCCACAACCCCACTGGGAAGCCTGTTCCAGGGCTCTGTCACCCTCACTGGGAAGAAGTTCCTTCTGATTTATATGGAACCTCCTGTTTTCCAGCTCACACCCATAACTCACAGAACATTAGGGTTCCTGCCACAGCAGAACCACCCAGATCAAGCTGCACAGGAACATGTCCAGGCAGGCTCCAAACCTCTCCAGAGAAGGAGACTCCACAACCCCCCCCCCCGGGGCAGCCCCCTCCAGTGCTCCGTCACCCTCACTGGGAAGAAGTTACAGATTCATAGAATCAGTCTGGGTTGGAAGGGACCACAGGATCATCCAGTTCCAACTCCCCTGCCATGGGCAGGGACACCCCACTCTAGATCAAGCTGGCCAGAGCCTCAGCCAGCCTGGCCTTAAACTCCTCCAAGGATGGGGCCCCAACCACCTCCCTGGGCAACCCATTCCAGGCTCTCACCACTCTCACAGTGAAGAACTTCCTCCTCACATCCAGTCAAATCTACCCATCTCCAGCTTTGCTCCATTCCCCCTAGTCCTGTCTCTACCTGACATCCTAAAAAGCCCCTCCCCAGCCTTTTTGTAGCCCCCTTCAGATACTGGAAGGCCACAAGAAGGTCACCTGGGAGCCTCCTCTTTGTTCTCTTGACAAGCTCTTCAAACAAAACATGAGTCTTTCTCCCTGTTGTCTCAGACTGTCTCCCATACTAAAGCATGCCCCTCCAAGCCATCACATGGGCTGGCACAGAGAATCTCTGGTGGCACCCTAAAGCCCCGCACACTCTGAAAGGGTTATTTTTGGGGAGCGCAGAGGGTTTACAAAGCAATGCTGTTGGAAGGGATCATGGATGTACTCATACATGTATTAATTAGAATTCCTGCAGTTTTCTTCTGTTAATTATAGCTTAATTTGATTGCTTAATAGCTCTGCTTTTTGTACTGTGTAGCACCTGTTGTAAATTGCACTTGATAAATCGGCTTCTACCGTCTACCCCGTTTACTCCTAAAATTTTGCATTTCCCCTTCAACTCTCTGCTCTGGATTTAAGCCACTGGCTTTTCTCATCTTTGGCCTTTTCAACAAAGAACTTTATTTGGGTTGGGGTTTTTTTCCAGTGGACTATCTAACCAATTAAGTCTGTTTCAATTAAATTCTTCCTTAAAGGCTACAGTATGTTCTTGGAAAGCAACAGGTAAAGAGGAACATCCGCAGAGCGCAAAGCGTGCGGGACATTGTGCAGCCTTCCACTCATGGGCCATCCTTCTTCATCACCGCAGTCTCATAGAATCGCTACGGATTGGAAGGGACCTCGAAAGATCATCTAGTCCAGTCCTCCTGCAACAGCAGGATCACCTAGACCAAGTCACACAGGAACACATCCAGGCAGGCCTTGAACATCTCCAGAGAAGGAGACTCCACAACCCCCCTGGGCAGCCTGTTCCAGTGCTC
>VXBP01008419.1:1476895-1532840 GCA_013400115.1 Rhinopomastus cyanomelas | reverse complement strand
TGGTACCTGGGGTTGTTCCTGCCCAGATGCAGACTCTGCACTTACCCTTGTTATAGCTCATTAAATTTTTCTCAGCCCAGCTCTCCAGCCTGTCCAGACCTCGCTGAATGGCAGCTCTGCCTGCAGGGGTGTCGGCGACACCACCCAGCTTTGTGTCTCCTTCTCCCTTTCCAAGGCAAGGAGTGGAGGGTTCACCCTTCTCTTAGAGGATTACCAAACAGAAGCAGAGGCCCCACATCATTAATTGATTTCCTCCACACATTGTGCTATGATACAATTTTTCAAGGCTGCGCATAATTGTGTTCCCCGTGCCACCGCTCTATGTTCTGTCCTTGTCATATTGTCATTGAAGGCTGATTCCACCCTCTGTAATTGGAGATGTTCTACTTTTGGACAAAGGTGTGGGGGCAGCTCAGGGGAACAGCGCTGACATTTACTTCATCAATTTATTTTTATTGTTCCTACATTTATTGCAGCTATAACAGCCCTTTAATAGTTATATCTCCTCCCTGTAGGGTATTCTGGTATTTGAAATTTTTTTAACTCATTTGTTCTCAGATAACAGTAAAGTGCATTTCATGCTAACCTTTAGGTTTCAATCTCCTTTCTTTCTTTGGCTCCAAAGCAGTTGCAGCTTTAAACTTTTACTGCATTGTCAGCCTAAAGGCCACCACCACCGAGTTCATCCTAGCGCCGGAGTAACCACAAATTAGTGGTCCTGAAAATTTCAGGAGGTGAGTCCTAAACCCAGAGTGTCATTGTTATCATAATTCAGAATTGGCCATCCTTTTGAAAGAGGGAGAGACAAATAAAGTAAACACTATCACCGTGTCTCCTTTTACAGTCTTCGGTCAAGCAAGGGCTGGTAATTGCATCTTTATGACTGGCAACGTAACTGACTCCACCAAGTGAGCTCATGCCCTTCAGCACCTGCACAGGCACTAAATTAATGCAGTGTTTAGACAAAACCAAACCTCCATCCACAGGTTTCCCTTTGTCCTCTGCCCAGGTGAACCTTTTCCTTTCGCTCCAGATTTAGCATAAGGTGCTACTTCACAGCACCCCAGAAGATAAATGATCCCTGAATAATTAACTCAGGTAATTTTCACTGTTTAGGGATGAGTATCTCTGAACTTTCAGATATGAGCTCTTCAGCAAAGACTCTACTTGACCCTGGGCACTAGTTTCCCAGTTCAGTGTTCCACCAACACCCGCAGCAGCTGAGGACAAGCAATGCCAACATGTTATGTCCAACACACAAGATCTTAAAACATCACAGAACCACAGAACGTATTGGGTTGGAAGGGATCACTAAAGGTCACCTCTGCCAGTGATCCACCACCTTCAGATTAAAGAAGGTTTTTCTCATGTCCAGCCTCAATCTACCCTTTCCAGCTCAAAACCATTTCCCCTCACCCCCTATTATTCCACAGCCTTGTGAACAGTTCTTCCCAGCCTTCTTATAGGCTCTTTTCAGGGGTTGGAAGGTGAATACAAGGTCCCCACAGAGTCCTCCACTGCTCCACAGGTTTTTCCCGTGGACACAGTAGATAGATTTACACTCAGAGGAGAAACCTGCATGAGCCATGAGGTGCAGCATGAAGGCAAAGGACCTTTGCGCACACAACTGTGTGAGCACCTGGTCTCAGAAGGAAAAGTGGACTTTAGTGCAAAGGCCAAAACAAAATCTCTGCTGCCACTGTAGGAAAAGCCAGTTGTTTGTCCTTTTTTTACTGGCAGCTCTTGGCAAAACCATCTCTACCCCCACCTCCCCAGATCCACTCTGCTGCTGCAGACATGCTCCTCTTCAAAGCATCTTCTCTCAAAGAAACTGCCAAGAAACAGCTTAATTAAAGCAAATGGAGACATTCGGAGAGAGAACAAATTAGGCCAGGGAGATAAACGAGAAATGAGACAATAAAGGATAAGGAATGAAGACTTAAAACACTGGAAAAGCCCATGTTTTTTAATGGAGCTGTATGACTTGCTACCCAAAGCAGATTACCGTGCACTTTGTGGAGCATCTACCCATAACTGCACCTGCTCTTAAGTCAGCAGGTATCTGAGCAGTAGTTTCTGGAACTTTAATAGTGTGAATGCTCAAAGGACTGTCCCCAGCTCTGCCTTTCTGTGATCCTGCTATCCCCTCCCTAGGGATGCGGGCCACAGCAGCCAGCAGCATCAGTACACAGGACCTGCAGGAGGTAGCCAGTGCCCTTTGAAGCTGGGTCATGAGTTGGTTTCAAAGCCTTTGCATGAATTCCAAGTTGCTTACTCAGAAAACTCAAACAGCGTGCCTGCTCAAAACCAATAGGTTTGCTCTCCCAGCTACACCCTCTGAAAACAGGAGTCGCTCCTCTGAACTCAGTGATACTGCTGCACCAGTGCAGAATCATTTGGAATTAACTTAAAGCAAGCAAACAAAACAACAGCCAGAATTCAGTGCCTCCCTAACAAACTAAGTCCACTAAAGCCAATAGGATTAATCACTTCGGTCAGCCTTCACCCTCAGAATGACTCAAGAATACATCTCCCAAACTGACTTTCCAAAGTGGTTTTAGTCTGATCTTCAACTCTTTACATCCTTGGCATGGATGCACCAAGCTGGGTTCACACACCCAAGCGTGAGGTGTTGTAGCCCAGAGCAAATCACAACTAGCTAGGTGTGAAGGCACCGTATCACTCCTGCCAGTCTCAATGATTTTATGGATTTGAGAGTCTGGGTTTTTTTTCCCATTTAGAAGATAAAAATTACTCATGTACAATAAAAACTTTAACACAAAAATTCAACTCTTCAGCCTCATCCTCCTCCTGCATTTAAACTTTGAGACAAGTGTTCATCCACACATGAAGGTTGCATACTTACAGCCTTCCCCACAAAAAGCAACTCTGGGAATGGTGCTCTCCTAGATAGGCCATTACTGGCTAATATTAGGAGGAGTGCTGTGTCCAGTTCTGGGCTCCTCAGTTCAAGAGGGATGTGGAGCTGCTGGAGAGAGTCCAGCGTAGGGCAACGAGGATGATGAAGGAGGTGGAGCACCTCCCTTCTGAGGAGAGGCTGAGGGAGCTGGGTCTCTTGAGCTTGGAGGAGACTGAGGGGTGACCTTATTAATGTCTATAAATACTTGAAGGGTGAGCATCAGGAGGATGAATCCAGGCTCTTCTCAGTGTCATCTAGTGATAGGACGAGGGGCAATGGGTGTGAGCTGGAACATAGAAGGTTCCACATCAATCTGAGAAGGAACTTCTTCCCAGTGAGGGTGACAGAGCACTGGAACGGGCTGCCCAGGGGGGTTGTGGAGTCTCCTTCACTGGAGGCGCTTAAGACCTGCGTGGATGTGTTCCTGTGTGACTTGGTCTGGGTGATCCTGCTGTTGCAGGAGGACTGGACTAGATGATCTTTCAAGGTCCCTTCCAATCCCTAATGATTCTATGATTCGATGACAAAGACCTTTTCTTGCTGTGATTAAGCTTGCTCATTTCCAGCAATTTGGAGGTTTTTTAACTATAAATTATCTTCTGCAAACTCTAAGGCATGCTTGGTCAAAGCCAGCCTTTGCCTCTGCCAACAGGGCCTTGCAGCCATTGACCGTGGAGGGTGCTGTGAGTAGGTGGATGCTTGCGGTGCGGTTCGTTTTGTCACCCAGACGCTGTGCCAGCACACCCTGCCCCTTCACCAAACACAGCTCACGGGCAGCCCCTCGTTCATTCAAAAATCAAACCAAAAAACCCTGCTTTGTCCAGCCTTCAGCTAGTAACTCTGACCCCAGGACTGACTCTTAATTCACCGATTAAGGCAGGGAACAAACCCTCCTGCTGCTCCCGAAAGCTCTCCCCTAAAGAAGCTGTGCTCATTGTAAAGACATTGACAATGCAGGGTGTCTTCAAAGACCAGCAAGTGGTCACACACAAAGGAAAAATAATCATCTGAATGTATGTGCCTGTGCCCTCTGCCCCAGTGGGACCACGTGGCCCAGCCTCCCGGGCAAGCCTGCGGCACAAAACCAACCGTGGTGCACTACCGTGGCCTCCTGGTTTCATAACTCATCCTCCAGCTCCAATACATAATAATTCCCCTGCTGCAGCTCCCACACGGCCACTCGTGATGTCTTCAACCAAATGTTCACAAAGAACACTATTTGGGCCAATAGTAGCCCAAATAGGCAACTGTAATATTTGAGTATCTGCCATATCTTTATCCTCACACAGGAACGCTACAACAAACAAAAAACCACTCAGCTTATCCCTGCTGGACATGGCTTTATAGCCAATTGCTGGTGTGGCCACCGATGCTCCGAGAGGCAAAGGTGTCCTACAAAGCACCGGTGCATGGGTGTAACTCATAATATGCAACTGGGTTGGAAGCAACATTTGAAGGTCATCTAGTCCAACCCCCTGCAGTGAGCAGGGACATCTGCAACCACAATAGGTTGTCCAGACCCTGCCCAGAACGTCTCCAGGGATGAGGCCTCTACCACCTCTCTAGGCAACCCGTTCCAGTGACCCACCACCACCACCCTCAATGTAAAAAGAAACTTTCTAATATCCAAACTAAATCTCCCCTCTTATAATTTAAAAGCTTTTTCCTATCACAAGCCTTGCTAAAATGTTTCTCCCCATCTATCTCACAGGTTCCCTTTAAAAGCTGCAATAAGGTCTCCCCAGAGCCTTCCTTTCTCCACGTTAAGCCAAATTCTTGCAAGCCTGTCCTCATGGAGGAAATGTTCTAGGAGGGAGGTGTTCCAGCCCTGTGGACCTGCTGCAAAAGATGCACATCCTCCTTCCTTGTGTGGAGGATTCAGATGTGGAAACGATCATCCAGGTGGGGTCTCACCAGAGTAGAGGTGTAAAATCACCACCTGCTGGCAACACTTCTTTTGATGGAACCCTGGATGGCCCTGGTCTTCTGAGCTGCAAACACCCACTGATGGCTCATGCCCAGCTTTTCATCAACCAGTATTCTCCAAGCCCTTCCCTGCAGAACTCTTCTCAATCACATCATCTCCCAGCCTGTACTTATATCAAAGATTCCCTGACCCAGGTGTAGCCTTGTTGAACCTCATGACATTAATAGAAGCCCACTTCTCTAGCTTATCCAACTCTGTCTGGATGACATCCAGACCCTCTGACATATCAACTGCACCACTCAGCTTGGTGTCATCTGAACACTTACTGAGGACAGACTCAATCCCACTGTCTACATTGCTGATGTTGAAAAGCACTGGTCGCTGGGCCAGCATCCTGAAAGATACCACTTGACATCAGTAGCCACCTGGACATCTCTGGAGACAACCACCCTATTCATTTCTTATCCATGGAAGAGTATCCCTATCAAATCCATCTCTCTCCAACCTAGAGAGAAGGTGATTGTGGGGGATTGTTAGGTGCTGAGTGGCATGATCTAGATGTTAGGATTACTGGGTTTATTTGGATTTAGGTTGGACTGGATGATCTTTAAGGTCTTTTCCAACCTTATCATTACTGTGACTATGTCAAAGACACAGAAATCCAGACAGATGACATCCACAGCTCTTCCTTTAACCACTGATGTAGCTACCCATGGTAGAAACCCACTAGGTTAGTTGGGCAGAACATGCCCTTGGTGAAGCTGTGCTCACCATCTCAAATCTCATCCCTGACCTCCACGTGCCTTAGCTTCTAGGAGGATCTGGTTCATAATCTCTCCAGACATAGACGAGGCTGACAGGTCAGTAGTTCCCAAGGTCATCTCTTCTACTCTTTTTTTTCAAGTGGGTGTAATGTTACCCTTCTTCCAGTCACCAGGGACTTCATCTGGCTGCCAGGACTTTTCAGACATCAAGGGGAGTGGCTTGGTGACTGCATCAGCCAATTCCCTCAGAACTCTGGGATGCTTCCGTTTAACCAAGAGGGAAGTCAACCCTACAGTTCCCATTTCTAGCTCTACTCCACAGCCAGCAAAACCAGAAAGTTTTGCCTCTCACAAAAGCACAAACTAACAATGACGGGGTTTGGTTTCTTTTCTGCAGGCTGGGGGGTTACCAGCTGTTCCTAATCTGAACTTTTCCAAGCGGGTAGGATTTTACTACCAAGGCTTTCCTTGAGTAGACTGAGAGCAACAATTGATTTAAAACTACACTCACAGCACCAAGACACTTCGGAGTTTGCCCAACCTGAAGCTCACCACCTTAGAGCCCTCCAACCATTTATTTCCGTTCGCAATCTCCGCTGAGGAGTCCCTAGACCTTCTGAACTTGTATCTCCCCTCCTTACAAGATCTTCACCATCAATGGTCTTGAGTCCACACTTTCCTTGAAGCAAAATTTCTCCACAGTGTCGCTTCTACCAAAGCCAGTTGCACCACATAGAAGTTCAACCTTTTGGTTCAAAATCAAACACATTTCTGCTTCTAATTTATTTTTTATTATTACCTCCTGTTTTCTTAATTTATGGGTTGATACCAGTTGGTTTTGACTTTGCAGACTTTGTTCTTCTTGACTTTTTATCTTAGTTTCCTGTTTAGCTGAAATGATGCCTAATTTCACTTTTGCTAAAAAAAAACCCAGCCCACCTGCTCCTCCTCATGGAACTCGGAACGTTCCACACCAACCAGAAGTTCCTGAGCCACCACGCAGCAGCGATGTGATGCGATTAAGGCTTGGTGCAGTGCTTTGAGGATGCCCTGGTCTTATTAACTTTCCAGGACATGGCAGCTCATAGGGTCACAGCACCTACTGAGCCAGCAGAGAATCATAGAATCACTACAGATTGGAAGGGACCTCGAAAGATCATCTAGTCCAATCCCCCTGCAACAGCAGAATCACCCAGACCAAGTCACACAGGAACACATCCAAGCAGGTCTTGAACATCTCCAGACTCCACAACCTCCCTGGGCAACCTGTTCCAGTGCTCAGTCATCCTCACTGTGAAGAAGATGCTGTAGGATCAGCACATAGTCCCTGTTTCAGTAGGTTGATCCCCCATCTCTTCCAGGGTGGCTCCTGCCAGATCTGCTTCCTTGGAGAACTGAACCTCCAGAGCACAGCTAGCCAAGGCCACTCCAACGTCCCTCACGCAAACCACTGACAAGTAGCTTATGAGCAAAGAGGGACTTGGGAGTTATCCTCAACAGCAACAACCCCACCAAGTTTCCCCGTGGAGGAGGTGCAGCCACCACAGCACCGATTTGGATCACGTACCGGTTAGGAGCGTCTTGGGCTCGTCTTTCCCTCCTGCTACATATCCCTTTGTGGGGTTTTTTTTTTAATTTATAATTTATTAAAGATGTCAGTTGACAGGGCACTTGCTATGCCTAGCTGGAACCTCCTCTAAAGTGCCTCCCAGTGGGCTCTGTATAACTCCCCTTTGATTACCATACGATTAGTTTGTTCAGCTGATGGCCTTTCTTCTCCAAGATCTCATTGTGCCTCCTGCCTCCTATGCAGTTCTTAAGAATTTAAATGAGCCATTTAATGTCCTCCTACAAGCGAGGAGCTACAAACCCAGCCCCACCCTTCTGCTTTCACTTTTTAGTGTGCCTAATAAAAGTGGTGTGAGGGTTGGGTGTTGGTTTGGTTTTTTTCCTTTTCAGGGGGTGGTGGATAATGGAGAGTTTTATGTTGTTTCTGACATTGTTTGTGGTGCCTCCCACCGGATTACGTGCTCCTGAGGACTGAGAGACAGTGACATAAATGTCAGGGAAATGTCTCTGCTGTGTCAGATCTAATTAGACATTTGTACTTGTGAGACAAGCACCTTCCCCATAAAATTCAAATGGGCAACCCGCTCAGCACACGCTCATGGAGACTTGCAAGGAGAAGGCGTCACAAACACCACAGACTGGTCCACATCTGATGCAATTTCTCCCAGCATTTTAGTTCAACCCCACAAAACACCCCTCTGTGCCCTTCTCCTGCCCCAGGAGACTTCCAACACATGAAATAAAGATGCCTTGCTTTCATTCTGTTTTATTAAATCAGTTGCCAGAAATACAGAAGATCCTCAGCTTGAAGCTCAAGACACCAAACTAAAAACCAGTGAGCACAGCTAGTCCATTAACACCTGCACCTGGGCACCAGCACAGGAGGACACCCACCTTGCCATGCTGCATAGACCCACCAGCTATTTAACAACCATCTCCATGCAGCGCTCTCCTCAAAACAGGGCCCTTGGGGCTGCTCACCACTGGGTGCACCTCCACTATCATTGCTTCTCCACTCCAGGTTTTAACTCAACATAGAAGTTTGCCTCCACATTTCAGGCTGAAGTGGACACAGACAGCCTAGCAGTTGCCTCTCTCAAGTTTCTAACACTGTTAGACTGGACAAGTTCATCCTAGGTCCCCTTACAGCACCACATGACTTTGACATGTCCAATGCCAACAAGAATTTAAGAGAATTTAAACACACAGATCAACAGCAGAAGACCTCACTTGGATCTGAAGCAATCAAATGAGAGATGAGACATCTTGCCCAAGCACCGCAGCCATCTCTCTGCTAGAGCAGGTTTGCAGCAAGCCATGGAGTCCATCCTACAAGCAAGTAGGTCCTTGCAAAAGAGCTCCCACATGATGCCCAGGGAGCTTCACTGGGGTGAGTTCCTGCTCTACAGCATGGGCTTTGCAGCTATGATCCAACTGCTCCCACCGCGGTCCTTTAGGACAAAAGGAGGGAGAAGCATGCATACACATGTCTGTGCACACACACATGCAGAAGGGCTGTGAGCTGAAGAAAGGAACTAAAAAAAGTTTCATCTTGTTTTAACCTCCCCTCCTTTGTCCACCCAAACCTGAGAGAGCAGCTCCCTCTGTGGGTTTACATACCGGGCTGTTTGCTTGCTGGCTGGGGGTGTATCTAGGGAAGGGAGGATCCACCACTCACAACCGCTCCCTTACGAGGCAGGGAGGAAGCTGTAGAGCACCACCACCTCCATCACCCTAAGTCAGCAAGATTTGTGCTCCCCCACCCCTCAAATGAGAGTAAAATCCATAAAAACTACTTTTTGGATCCTTTTTAGTGTAGATAGGTCATTCAGCTGCACCCAAACGCTCATGAGTGTGAGACTCAACTACCCAAGCAACAAGCAAGCGACGCTGCACAGTCAGACCACTGGTGAGCAAACAAAAAAAGGCAGAAAATGAGGACTGCCAGAGCTGCAGAGTCACTGCACTGTCTGCTGTGTGGACACCAGCACGCCAACAGGACTCCTGCCCAGCAGGATTTGGTAAGTAACTCATCACTCGAGGGTTTGCGTGGAGAAAATCAGCAGCAGTGCAGTGTCTCAACCACGTCAGGAAGAGTGGATGAATCAAAGTCAAACATTCCCAAGCCCCAAAAAGCCTGCCTGCCTTGGCAAGAACAATGTTCTGACACGAGGGTCAAAGCCATGGGTCACTCTTTGGAAGAACGACTTGAACGAAGACAAGCACGCACAATCTGCTCTTAGCACAACAACAGGTCTATGCTCCAGGTGCCATCTTAGAAAGAGGAAACCCAGGCACACAATGAGTAGAGACATCATGTGCACAGAAGATCCCGTGTTGCACTTCCCAGGAGATGTGGTCCAAGTACTGGCTGTATTTTCAGGTCACTACATGATATCTACATAAGATATCTTCTGCTTTGAGTGCATGTACCACTCCTTACTTCCCCAAAATGAGCCTCCTCCTCTCCATCTGAAATCCCAAATCCATTTCTTCTGCACCCCTAAAGGAGTTCACACCTATGTGTCGGTTTTGCGGTCACCCTCTACCACTCCGGCAGACCAAGACCCCCAGACCTGGCGACACAGCAGTGCTTGGCTGGCTACAGCTGGCCAACGCAGCTGCATGACTGCCACAAGCAAAGACACTTCTTAGCCTTGATTGTGCAAGATGCTTTGGGATCCCCAGATGTGAGTGACAGGGATTAAAACATAAACCTGCCCATACATCACCCGAAAAGCTCAGAGGTTTACAACAAGAAAAGAAGTCCTCTGCAGGGCTAAAACCTTCAGGGGAAAAAAGGATGTCTATCCAAAGGGCAAGGGCCAGGATCACTTCTGTGCTTTGAACCCAAAATCCAAGGTTCTCCTTTCTGTTCCAAGCACGTTGAACCAAACACCAGCCACCCCCGTCCCTCAGCAGTCCAAGCAACACTGAGATGCGCAGTTGTTAGAGGAGACCTCACAGTGACAAGGGCTGTCAGCAATGGGTAGCACCCTTTGAACTGTAACCTTAGCCCATCTACCTCAAGAGGAGGGGGCTGCCCATATCCCTCATTCTGAACCTGTGCCACCAGACCCACTCTTTTTTTAACATTTTTACAGAACCAAAAGTGTTTTTGAAGCTACAACTAATGAACCGCAAGTGTTCACTTCAAAGTCTGCTCTGTGGAAAGAGTGAGGCTGGCAGAGGGAAGGAAGTGACACGGGGGGGGCTCGCTGACCAGCAGGAGGTTGGTTTCAGTCTCCCCATGGAGAAATGGGGATGAGGTGTCAGAGACAGCCAGAAACCCACAGCCAGGCTCAAACTGCAAGAAGCAACCCAGTGTTCCCCCAAAACCTCATTTCCAGGCTCTTCAGCTGAACTCTTCTGGCAACCTAAAAAACTCTCAGCAGGGGCTGTCTGCACCACCACGGTCCTTCAGGTGGAGGTGGCCAGCAGCCACGCTGCACCCACGAGGATCAAGGATGGGAGAGCAAGCGACCCACGTTGCCAACTCAAAGAAACGCCATCGCAGGAGCCTGCCCATGCCCAAACGTTGACTCTTTTCCAGCACACAGGAGCTTTCCATCCCCTGGCTCGCGACAGAAAGGAGGAGAGGGGGGAGGGAAGAAGGGGGAGAGAGGCTATTTTTCTAAGGGAAGGAAAAGGCATGCCAAGCCCTACGAGCACCGCCTGGCCGGGCGCCAGGAAATGTGTAAATTTTCGTGAGCTGGGGCTATTTTGCCAGAAGTCTGCAATGTGTCTGGACATGACCGGTTCCCCTTTGTCAGCCCCAGCCTGACCAACCAGGAAGTTTGAGAGAGAATTTAAAAAAAGAGAGAGAGACAGACAATCCCCCACCCCCCAGTAACACAATGACTCTCCTGTAATATTTTTAATTTCTGTACCAACAGCTGTAATGGTCCCACACTCCGGGGTGAGAGGGGAGGGGTATGAGAGACCTTTAATTCTTTAAAAAAATAAAAATCAACTTTTTTTTCCAGTCCCATGTTTGCTGATAACCTGGTAACCACCCTCCTGGCATTGCAGAGGTTATTAGCTTGCTGCTATAAATACAAGTGTTAACTCTCTGTATTCCCTGAGGAACAAGCTGGGAAGAAGAAAGGGGTTTAGGCAACTTTCCCCCCCCCCTTTTTTTTCCATGGTGAAAACAATGAACTGAGTTTTATGCAACACGTTTAAAATTGTGGGTAAACCAATTAAAGGGAAGAGCTGAAGGTATCAGAGCTCTGCCCAGTCACACTCTCTTCCCTTCTGGCTTTGGGCTGGGGGCAAATGTGCTGAACACATTTAGAAAACACTGATTTTGGAGGAGACCCAACTCTTCCCCCAAAGAACTGCTGCCACAGCAAGGAAGAGGGAGGATGGCTGGCGAGGGGGCATGGGGAAGGAGCAGGGTTTGCTCATACCCCCTCATCTCACTAGCATCTTTCAGTGCGTGGGTATCATTCAGGTCCACTTCACAGCTGGAGGACACACCTGCAGAGGCAGCCAAGTGTGGGCAGGGGGAAGTTGAAGAGTGAAAATGCTGCTGTTTCTCACCTCACAGGCTTTAAGCCATCGTCCTAGTGAGACAGCCAACTGCCAAGGTCCATGAAGCCCCAGCAGGAAGCGTCGGACGCTCCGATCAGTGCAGAAAGCAGACCTCCAGCCCGGTGGTAAAGGGTGAAAATCAGTCTGTCTCACTGCTTGGAATCCATGACTAACACTAAGAGGATGAAGAAAGCTCCCCATCGTGGGAGAATCAATTCATCCAGCTCTGAACCAGGGCAGCACCAAGCCCAAGCTCCTCAAATCTTCTGAGGAAAAAAAAAAACCCAGCTTTTTAAGAGTGCTCAAAGTTACCCCAGACAAAAAGCTCCGTTGATTTAGAGGCTTTGAAAAAAATACCTGTAATTATTTAGGTAGCCATATCGCTTCCTCACCAAGCCAAGAGATTACTTGTTCTAGACAGAAAAGCAGAATAGGGAATGACACTCACTGTGTAGTTCACACTTAACCAAGTAAAATGATCTTCAAGCACTTCCGTGGGTGCGTACACGCAGAGGTGGCTCTCCCACCCACCAGGTGAGCCAAGAAGGGTGTTCAAGACAGGCCAAGGGATGCAGAAGCAAAGAATTCCAGGTGAAATTCTTGGTACCTGACAAAGGTACCAAGTGCTTATTTTTTAACACCAAGAGTGCCTGCTTTCAACACGTGTTATTTGGTTTAGACAGAGAAACCAGACCCCCTGCCCATTAAGGTCATCCTTCTTCAGATGCTTGTCCCACCTCAGTTCAGCAGCCACACCAGAGGCTGTTTTGGCTCCTGCAAATGTCCACTGCTGGGAGACTGCTTATTCCACCTACCTGTATCTTGCTCTGTTGAGCAAAGGTGTAGAGAAGCAAGACTACCTGCAAAGCATCCCTACTGAGAACGTGCAAGGCAGCAAACACAGAAGACACAGGAAACAACAGCTTCCCAGCTACACTGGCTACCAGCCTGGGCATTTCCCCTGCCCATCCAGAGTACTGTGAGGTCCAAGGACCAAGGGACATGACTTGCTCTTCAATGGCTAGATAAAGCCATGAGAAAGCACTTGCTCACGTGCTTCACTGGGTGAGACTTGGGAGACTGGCTTAGAAGTAGGGTTGGTAACAAATGACACCAGCTTGAGGAAGCTTGGAGGAGACTGGGGTAGGGAATTAAAGAAAAGTGGGCAGTAGATCAAGAGAGGGGATTCTGCCCTTCACTGCATTCAGTTCTGGAGTCCTCAGCACAAGAAGGATGTGGAGCTATTGGAGTGTGTCCAGAGGAGGCCACAGGAATGCTTAGAGGCCTGGAGCACCTCTCTGATGGAGACAAACCAAGAAAGCTAGGGTTGTTCAGTTTGAAGAGGAGACTGGGCTGACCTTATAAAGACCTTCCAATCTCTGAAAGGAGCCTATGGCAAGCCTGGGGAAGAACTGCTCACAAGGGCATGAGACAATACAATGAGAGAGGATGGTTTGGAGCTGGAAAAGGGCAAACTGAGGCTGGACATGAGGAAAGACTTCTTCAGTCTGAGGGTGGTGGATCACTGGCACAGATTGCTTAGAGACGTGGGGGAGGCCCCATCCCTGGGAACATTCAAAGTCAGGCTGGATGGGGCTCTGAACCACCTTTTAAAGTTAGAGATGTCTCTGCTTTTTGGGGAGGTTGGACCAGATGGCCTTTGGAGGTCAGTTCCGACCCAATACATTCTACAGTCCTATGAATGTAGCTTATCTTGCCGGCCAAGCTCAGCCTTGTCCAAATCACTGACCTTCAAGACAAAACAAATTCAGAAACATCTAGATGCACCAGCACATACTCCAACTAATGGCGTCTCCAACAGACCCAACTCCTCAGGCAACCACAAAGCACGTTTCAGCCAACATGTCCTGCCTAATACAGCTGTAGGAAATGTGTTGGTCTCTGCTGTCACCCTACTGAAAGGAGGCCATGCCTTTGGCTTTTTAAAGCCCTGAGACTTCATTTTCCCTGGTCACTCCTTGGTTTTCATTGACAGAGAAACAAGAATTTGAACAGAAAACCTGTCCTCCACAAACTAAACCAATATCAACCAGAGACTGCTTCCACTGGATCCTACAGGATCTGTCATTTATTTGCCCAGTCTCTGCATTTCCCCCTTAGACACGTGAATTTTCTAACCAGTGCTAGACTCCATCTGCATTTCATCACATCCCACCACAAAGTGACTTATGCACACAGGGGCTCTATAAAAGAGAATTAAGGTCTATCACAGGAGAGGCAAAGTTCCTCAACAGAGGATAGGGAAGGCTGAAGTCAAGTTTCAGATTTTCTTTTAACCCCAAAAGTCAACAATTTTCACAGAAAACTTTGAACAAACCATTTATTCCCCCGGTTTTGGAAACATTTTTCCCTATAGGAGAGAGAAAAAAATTATCCTAACTCTAGAAAAATCAGTGTCTGCCCACAGCCAGCCTTTCTGGTTGCTTCACTGGGCTGGTCTGAAACAAATCCATCATTCACATCCATGACCCTCTCCCACACAAGACCTGGGCACACTGATCCACCATATACTCATCAGAAAGGACACAAAAATAAAGCAAATGCCATTAGCATTCAGAGCACACATCCACTTGCTAACCCCCCTTTCACAGCCTTGTGTATGCCTTGAATCGGAGGGCTAACAAGACAATGCTATGAATAAACTCTGTATGAATAAAGTATGAATTTGCTGTATGAATAAGATCTTGGAATAAGTGTTCAAAAACACAGTGCCACCCCAAAGCCTCCCAACACAGAAAGGAATAAAAGCAGAACAAGAGTGGCCCAGCAGCGCAGCGGCCACAGTTCGCGGTGCCTCCTGCCAAGGACGGTCCACGAGCAGAGCTCATCCTGCCCAGTAAACACATAAGACATGTCAGTGGGTAACCAGCTCACCCACCAAAACCTTCATAACAAGCCTGACCTAGATGAAATATTCAAATTCTGTGCATTTCAATAACTCTTCACGACCTACCTGCAGCCCTTCATGGGTTTCCAGAAGCCCAATATCGCTGGGTGTAAGCTCCCTTCACTCCAGTGGACACAGCTTTTCCCCAGCCTGTATTATTCACAATTACTGAAAAACATACCTAAAGCCTGGAAACTCTGGTTCTGGTGGTGTTCTGCTCGACTCCAACCTTCTGCCAAGGTCAGAAGCCTTGGAGCCATCCTTGACTCATGAGCTCTCTTTCTCTCTCCTGTCTCCCATGGCCATAAATCCACCTGTCACCACCTCCAGCTCACAGACAACGCCCATCCTCACCTTGACCCTGCTGCTGCTGAAGCCTCTATCCAGTCCATAATTACTTCCCATCTCAACTACAGTAAATTCTGTTCCCGTTTCATTTTTATGGTCTTTCTAAAATACAAAAATCTTTAGGCTGATGTAAACCAGATCCACGCTCCTCTCCCGTTCCCAGGACACGTGCTCACTGCCCTGCCAGAGCTGCATGTTGACAAGACCAATTGTTCCCACTAGCCCAGGGATATGGATTGAGCTGCCCTACATTCCCCACAGAATAAGAGGCAGGTACATGGGGGGAACAATGTGCTCCATCCCTTCACCATCGCCTGTCCCATGGTAGTTTCTCCATGTGTTCAAGGCCCTGGACCGCTTGCCGCGGTGCCATCTGGAGAGGGTGTTATCCTAACACTCAGGAAAATAAGAGTGAAAGCAAAAATTGAGTTAAAATTCAAAACCAAAGGAAAAACCCAAAGCCAAGATTAAGCAAGGATGTCCAGTGGCAACTGGCAAGCAGCAACTCCACAAGTGCAAGGCAACAAGACAAACCATGACCAGGAGAGGATAAAACTCTTCTGAGCACACGTCCTGGCTCCCTGGCACTGCCATCATAATGAGAAGTTACAAGATACACACAGAAACCTAGAGCAAAATGAATCTGATGACCAAGAGTCTCCCGAGGCAACACAAAAGGAGCCCAATCCCCACATTCACAGGTCAGCTCAAGGGAGAAGGAAGGAGAGCTAGTGACATCCCAGCGTGGTCTTGGAGGTGCCCAGGGAGGGACCCCTGTCCTTTGCTCCCCAGCTTTTGCAGAGTACAAGAGTGATTAATGGCTTGCACAGAAATCGATGCGGCTGTATGAAAATCACGGGACTTCCATTTTGGGGGGAGTGGCCACTTGGAGAAGCTGAAATTTAGGCGATTTGGAGTAATTGCCTTTCTCTGTCTTTTCCTGGCATTTTTGGGTAGTGATTAACATCGGGCAGCCCAGGGAAATCAATAACCTTTACCCTGAGGAAGCATTTGCATTTACACAGACCACGCTGAGTGTGTTTGGGTTTTTCCCCTCTTCAAGCGAGACAAGAAGTTGGAGGAGTCTTCCAGCACAATCCCCTGAGCCCTGGTGGGTTTGAGGGGACGGCTGCAGCTGACGAGGAGAGGACCCCTCTTTTCAGCCTTCCCTCGCCAGGAGGGAGGACACTTTTTTTCCTAACTTTTAAAAATAAGACTAAAATCCAACCAGAAGCACGCGGCGAGTTGGGGAGGGGGCTCGCCCGGAGTGCCACAAGCGCCAGGGGCACAAAGCGACGCAGTCTGTCCCAGCCACAGCATCTTTCACTCGGGTGCAGACAAATTGATTTGCAAAGGTTGAGGCTGGCAGCTCAGCCTGCTTTGCATAGCCAGCGCTCCCCGGCCACACAATAAAAAGTAGGCTGGCAAACAGAGGCACGCAGCGGGAACTGGCCGGTTCAAAGTCCAAACCCCACACCCCCTCACCCAAGTCTGGTTTGAAAGGTCACCGTGTGTCTGGGAAAATAGTCTCAGGATACGATCCTTTATTAAAGGTCACTATTTTTCAACGGCACTTAACACACACTTGCACACAAATTGAGGCTGGAGGGGGAAAAAAAAACCTGGGGGCTGCCTTGCATTGTACATTGTGCTCACAAGATTTATGTCTTGTGGTCACCAGCAGTAAACACACACTGCCTCAGTATTAAAGTTCACATTAATCCACCGATTATTTTTCGTCTTTCGCCTCCTACCTTAAATCAGCCTCCCCTTTTGCAGAGCAAACAGCAGCCAGGCAGGGCTCTAGCTAATCGCTCTGGGTTTTCCTCCCTGCTACGGTTTTACCTTCCCATCACTTTTTTTTTTCCAGTCCTCCCCCCACCTCATTTTTGTTTGGGTGCTCGCCGTGGGTTCACGCGTCGCGCAGAGTTTTCAGTCTGCTGCCGCTGCGGGCTTTGTGCTTCAACCCAAGGATGCCAACAACTCCTGTCTCTGCTACAGGCTGGACACGCGATTCCCGCTGCGGTGAAGATGTTACTTAGCAGCGTTCAGGTTGGCTCCTCGAGTCCTGCAATCAGCAGGTTACAGTGAGAAACGCGGTGATTAAAGTAAAACCCTTTCTGTCCCCAGACACCTGTTTCATCTTTCCTCACAGAAACACATTAAAAGCCAAAAATAGTGATTCCTGTTGTAGTCCTCACCCAGCAACTGATTTGACTCAAAAATGTCAAACTTAGAGTCGTAGGATCATTAGGGATTGGGAGGGACCCCGGAAGATCATCCAGTCCAATCCCCCCACCACAGCAGGGTCACTTCACTGGAGAAGTGATGGAATCAGAATAACTCAGGGTTGGAAGGAACCACCTGATCGTCCAGTTCCAACCCCCCCACCAGGCTGGGACACCCCACTCTTATTTTAAAAACCCCTCTGCATTGAATTAATAGTGTTTAATAACAACACCAAGAGTCTCTAAATAAACTTCTACAAAACCTGCACAACTAAAAAAGAGACTACTCAGTGAATTTCAATTCAGAAGAAGCAAAGCATCCAGTGTTTAGGATTTACACTTCACTACACAGTGAGAGTTTTACAAAGCTTTGCCAACAGGGTATTTCTGAGCTACCAAAAGCCCACTAATTGTTTTCCTGGTTAAAACAGTTGGGAAAACATACACATGTAACTGGGAAAACAACCTGGGCTCAATGGGATAGTGGGAAGAGGAATGTGGAGCTGCTGGAGGGAGTCCAGCGTAGAGCAATGAGGATTGTGAAGGGAGTAGGACACCTCCCTTATGAGGAGAGGCTGAGGGAGCTGGATCTCTTGAGCTTGGAGGAGACTGAGGGGTGACCTCATTAATGTCTATAAATATGTGAGGGGTGGGTGTCAGGAGGATGGAGCCAGGCTCTGCTCCATTTCATCTAGTGATAGGACGAGGGGCAGTGGGTGTCAGCTGGAACAGAGGAGGTTCCACATCAATATGAGAAGGAACTTCTTTTGCAGTGAGGGTGACAGAGCACTGGAAGGGGCTGCCCAGGGTGGTTGTGGAATCTCCTTCACTGAAGATGTTTAAGACCCACCTGGATGTGTTCCTGTGTGACTTGGTCTAGGTGATGCTGCTATAGCAGAGGGGTTGGACTAGATGATCTTTCAAGGTCCCTTCCAGTCCCTAATGACTCTATGAAACAAAACCAATGATTCTATGATTCTACTAATAAAAAGGATATCTTGGCACTAACTACTCTGATCCCTTTGTCCGTTGGGATTGCCCCTTGCACCAGGGTGGGAGCTGTGATGGCTGAGGTCCTTCATGATGACTCCAGCACCTCTCCTGACTATTGAGTGGTCTCTGTTTACCCAGCCAGGGGGCGGGTGGCTCAGAAAAAAGCACCAAGCAGGGAGGTAAAGGGGAAATGAAAGAGGAAAGGTAGAAGTGAAACTCCTTGAAACTGATAAGTGTGGGGGGAGGGGGGAAAAATTGCTTCTAAAGGTCGTTAAGAACATCAGGCTCAGACATCTTACATAGCCTGTAGGCAGAGGATGAGATTTTAGAGGAGTTTACATATATACACACATATATAAATTGTTTACAGATAAATACATTTGTTTTAGATGCACATATACACATATAAACTACTTCCCTGGCACCTAACACCTCTGAGAAGCATTTGTTTTAAATGCTCCAGAGAAAAATTAAAATGGTTTGTTTTGGGCACCTCAATACAAGGAGGACATTAAGATGATGGAGCAAGTCCACAGAAGAGCAATAAAGCTGGTGAAGGGTCTGGAGGACAGGATTTATGACGAGAAGCTGAGGGAACTGAAGTTGTTTAGTCTGGAGAAAAGGAGGCTGAGGGGAGACCTTATTGCCCTTTACAACTACCTGAAAGGAGGTTGTAGAGAGCTGGGGATCAGTCTCTTCTCCCAGTTCCCTGTCAGTAGGACAAGAGGTAATGGCCTCAGGTTGTGCCAGAGGAGGTTTACATTGGCCACAAGGAAAGATTTCTTCACTGAAAGAGTGGTCAGGTATTGGAACAGGCTGCCCAAGGAGGTGGTGAAGTCACTGTCCCTGGATCAAAAAACATGTAGATGTGGCACTAGGAAACCTGGTTTAGCAGGCATGGTGGTGTCAGGTACGTGATTGGACTTGATAATCTTGGAAGTCTCTTCCAACCTTAATTATCCTATGATTCTATGAAAATAGAATCATAGAATCATTAGGGATTGAAAGGGACCTCGAAAGATTATCCAGTCCAATCCCCCTGACACAGCAGCATCACCTAGACCAAATCACACAGGAACACATCCAGGTGGGTCTTAAACATCTCCAGTGAAGGAGACTCCACAACTCCCCTGGGCAGCCTGTTCCAGGGCTCTGTCACCCTCACTGGGAAGAAGTTTCTTCTCATATTGATGTGGAACCTCCTATGTTCCAGCTCACAACCATTGTCCCTCATCCTATCACTAGATGACACTGAGAAGAACCTGGCTCCATCCTGCTGACACCCACCCCTCACATATTTATAGACATTAATGAGGTCCCCCCTCAGTCACCTTTTGTCCAAGCTAAAGAGACTCAGCTCCCTCAGCCTTTCCTCATAAGTGAGGTGCTCCACTTCTATGGCTCAGGCAGAGAAGTCTGCCCATTGCAATACACAGCCAGTCCTCTCATCTGAAGCACTGGTCCCCTTAAAGCCATTAAGGGTGGGCCTGGAGTCACACAGCAAGGGGCACCACCTCATCAGTGCCCAGGATGAAGACCACCCCGCTCAGGCACATCCACAGTCATGGTGAAGCAGAACAAGCCCATCCATCTGCAGATGAGGCTTCCAGAACAGCAAAGGATCAAGAGGCCAGGTTCAGGAAACAGTTGAGAAACTGTCTAACAGGGCTATTTGCTCTTCCTCCCCCTTGCTTTGTGTGATCCTCACCTCCTGCCCCAAATTCCCCACAATTTATTCCCAGCCTTCAGCATTTCCTGCAGTGATGTGTGTCAGCTGAGTGACACCTGTCACCTGATTCAGCATCATTCAGGAGGCACCATCCATGTCCTTTCGCAACCTCACATGAATCCAAAAACAAGTGGTGCTGAAAGTTCCATTGGCTCCAAAGTCCCAGAAACTTGCCAACAGCTGGGTAAAGCGTGATGGAGAATGACAGCGTTCATCTGCACCCCCAAATTCAAACTTTCCTAAAGGCCCAGGCACCAGGAATTGTGGGCTTTACCAAAAAAAAAGTTGAGGTTTTTACTCATGGTTTCTTTTTAATTTTGGCACACTTGGTTTGCTGCAACTAGGGTGTCATTCCATGTCCTGAAAAGTCCGCTCCTAATCCCTAGGATATTCCCAAGCATGGGAAGAGTCTATAAAAATGAGGTGCTCCTGCCAAGGAAGCCTTCCAGTGTCTTTTTCTTACACAATCAAGAGCAAGCTGGAAGACTCAGACATGCGTCACACAAAAAAAACCCAACAAAATAGGCACTTCCTAGAAATTCCCAGTGTCAGGATGTCGGGATCACCCCAGCGACGCAGCAAGCAGCCCTTCCAACCAGCTGCGTGTGCTCGGACTCACGTGCGCTTACATGGAAAGAGGAAGAACCCAGAAGGGACCAGCCTCTGCCACCCCACCAACTTTTTTACAGCAGTCATTAGTGACAACAATTGAGGGTTGGTGTTGTGGTCATTGCACTCAACTTGACAGCTTTTGGACGTGTCTTTGAAATGCCCGAGCAGCATCCCACACCAGGACAGGAGCAGCTACCTTGCCCGGTACAAAGGTTTGGCAGTTTATGATTATACAGGGAGGGACAGACAACCAGAGATGAAGGAATCATCTCAGAGAGATAAAAATAACCATCTGAGACTTAAGTAGCTTATTCAAAGAGCTGGCACGGTAATTATCACTCTCCCTAGTTCTGTCTTCTACTTGGCAACTAGACCCATGTGGGCACTCTATGCCATGACTCTAACTACATGTGCAAGACATCTCAGGTTGGGAAGTCTTCTTCCACTTGCTTAAAACTACACGAGTTAGGGATGCTCTACAGAAGGCTCCCTTCAGCTGGGGATATAGCCCTTGGGTCTCTGAGTAGCACCTTGCCTACCTGGACACAGATTGATCACCAGAGGTGGCCCAGAAGCTTGGAAAAAGTAGAGCAGAGATATTTGGGAAAATTTGGGAGAATGCCTCCTGGCAAACAAACATACCACCAAGTCAATTCCCCATTCCCTTCCCTAAAACATGCTGGCACTGGCCAGAGTGAAAAATATACTGAAATAGTGGTCAGATATCAGAACAGGCTACTCAGGGAGGTGATGGAGTTGCCATCCCTACGGGTGTTCAAAAAACCATGTAGATGTGGCACTAGGAAACATGGTTTAGTGGGCATGGTGGTACTGGGCTGAGGGTTGAACGTTCTGATCTTTGAGGTCCCTTCCAACCTTAATGATTCTATGAAAGGAGGGAGGATGTGACAAACAACCCAAAGCATCCCTCCAGTTTAATTTATTGGGTGAAGCCACCTCTGTGCAAACTATAGCAGCAGCATTAAAAGGGGTTTCCCTTTGGTATGCTCAGACATTCTGGAGGGGGACCCACACAAGCCCATCTTTGAGCCATTGTTCAGCAGGAAGAAAGACTTTTTATCATTCCTACCTCTGAGAAAAGCTGGGGATGCTTGAGTATTGGGGAGAGAAGGAGCCTCTGGAAAGGCACACAAGAATTCCTTTGTGCTTAGCTGAACTGGCTATTCTGAAGGAAACAGAAGGACTCGAGAATCCTTAGACCTTGGGCAAGGAAGGAGAATGGGTTCTTTTTGAAGGCATGTCTCCTGCATCGAGGGATGCTGTTTCTGGCTCTGAGGAATCAGGCCTGTCCGATCAGCGTTTTGCTGGAGAAGCTACGCCGGTCTGGAACAGCCGAGGCTTCAGCGTCTGCAGACCTATGGGAGACTGAAGGGTCTCTCATAACAAATACAAGAGAAGGTGGTTGTACCCCTCTCTGCTTGACTGATATGATTTCCTCAGGTCTCTAATGTAAAAGACCAAGGACCAATATGACCGTATTTTTCTCAGACTATGTGATGACATTTGTGATGGAGTTTCTGGTTCGTGTGCACTAACTTCCTTAAGTTTTTCTTTCTTCTTTCTGTATATAGTTAGAGTTAATAAACCTTTTTTTTTTTCATTTTCCTTAAGCTATTCTTTTTCTGGCAAATTCTATCCGAGATCTCACTGAGACCCATCTGCTTTTTCTTCTCCTTTTTCCATTTGTGGTCTTGAACCCACCACACCCCCATAGCTGTATAACCCAGAACTTCACTGTTTCAGTAGAACTTTATTCAGAATGAAGCTGTCCTGATAGACAACCACTCTAAAGTCCCCTCTTCCAGATGAATATTACTGTTAATAATGAGCAAGTTCCTTGCAGCCAGACCTAAAGTCTGCATGATCAATCTTTTGCCTCTCTCACACATGCAAGGAACTGAGTAAGTCTGTAAAAAACCTTCTACCATCAGTTTCAAACAAGCAAAAGTATCTCCACGTGACTCCAACCTGAATTTAGAAAGAAAATTTGGGAAGAAAGAGTGCTCTGCTCATCTCGATTGTGGTACAGTGGTCAGAAAAAGGAACTGCTGGGTCCTGCTGTCCTTCTGCTCCTGGCCCCACATTGCGACTCACCACGGCACCAGAGCCTCCCCACATTGCAGCCAGCGCCACACATGCGGCTACTTCAGTAGTGAGCATCTCCCCGAAGCAGAGGTCTTGTGGTTTCTTGTGGGGTGCATGCAAAGGAACATCCTCACCCACCAGGGACCCTGATTTAATTGTAGGGAAGCAGTTTTCATTTGTGGACACTGGAAGGGCTGGTCTTGGTTCCTGTGAAGGTTGGTTCCCCAGACTTGTGCCAGTTACCAAGAAAACTCCATCTCATTTTTGGCAGCAACTCAAGATCTCGGACTCATCACTTCTCTCCTCCATTCCTCACTTTCTTGCAACTTCTCACCCCCATATAATGAAAATTAATACTTGGGAACTCCCTTTTATCCTACCACACGCTTCTGTCCAAAGACAACACTCTTGTGTTGGTTTTGTCCATCACAATTGTGTGGCATCAAAGTCTGAGAAGGAGGTGCTTTTTGAAGTAGGGTATTCAAGGACAAATTCCCAAGTGCTGAGCAGCTTGAAGAAGGAACATCTCAAAGACATGAAGCACGCCAGGGTCTGTTCACCCAGCCAAGCCAGCGACCCCGGGATTGAGTCTCATGAGCACGTGCACACCTAAAAATTAATCAGGGGAGATGAAATCGATGCTTTGGCTCTACAGAGAAGTGCCAGAACTGCAACCCTTCCAGTTTATAAGAAAAATAAAGCTGCTGTGGGATCTCCTGCTACATCCAGCCTCCCAGCAAGCTGCAGTTAGCTGCTAAGCTGAATGAAATCAACTTCTAAAGCTCTGTTACAAAGGACTGAGAGCTTAATGTTTTCCTTGCAGAGTGGTCTCTGAGCTCTAAAAATACCTATTTCTGCTTTAGGAAGGAGGTGAAAATGGCTCTTTGTTTAAAAAGACCCTATGCAATTCACGAATCCTCTCAGCATGGTGCAGTGGCTTTCTGACACAGCCTTGCTACAGGATTCTGACCTCCCTTCTTAGGGACAAGGCACCTCTTGCCTCCCCAGGGTCATTAGCCCCTCCATTAATCTGCCAGCAGGGATCAGTTTTGACAAATACTTGTACAACCACTGATCAGACTGGAGAGGACCACAGGACAGCAGAGCTCGCTGGCCACAGCAAGCAACTTCGCTATCGCACAACTTCCACAAACTGACTTTGAGTTAGTGACCTCCAGCAAGCATGTAGGTCCCCCAAGTTCCCCTCCATAAAGGCTATTTTAACCGGTGACTCCGTGCACGTCTCAACTCTTCCTCTCCCTGTCACTTCACGTCCCAGCATTGACATATGGTTGAACCGATATCCTTCCTCCACTTCCTTTCTCGTTGCTAAATGTCCAGTACGGTTGCACAAAAGCACCCAGCAGGAAAGGTCAGGCTGAGTTTCATGCCTGAGGTCTAGGATTACATCAAATTCTTAACGTTCATCTGTCCTTCGCATGGAGCAAGCACTTCCCAGTTTCAGCCTAGTCACAGCCAAAGCAACGGAATCACGTTCACTTGGGTTTGTCTTTAAGGACCCCACCAGAGCATTCCCACGCTCCTGTAGGGAACAAGCTGCACCTGAGCGCGGTGGGGCTGTGTGGGCAGAGACCCACAGAACCACCACCACCAAAGTTAAGACGTGACAAAGCCTCTACAGCCCAGGTCCATGATTTCCAGTGATGTTCTTGACGAAAGGAATGAGCCTGGAAAAGGTGTTGAATATTTCCAAGGAGTCAGAGAGCTCTTCTGGTTTTTCAAACTTTGAATGAAAACCCAATGTTGGGCAAACAAAACGACTGAAATTGATGGAAGCGTTTGAGAGGAGACAAGGGTATTTAATCAAAGTCCAAGCAGTAGGAACACTCTAAGCTTATTGATTTGCTGAAGTGTCTCCTAAGTATTTTGTGAACAACAGTGAATTTAACCTGATCCACTTGAGGACGTCCCAGCTCGCTGCATGGTGGGGCTGGACTAGATCACCTTCAAAGGTCCCTAACGCGTTACATGACACTGTCTGTACGACCCTGTCATGGTGTAAGCTACATCACCAGGTATCGGTCTTGGGTTTAAAGCTTCCAGAAGTCACTAAAGCTCAGCTAACACACAGAATTAAACTCGCCTCTCAAACGAACACCCTACCCACTGGTGAGCCCTCTTCAAGCAAGATGAGCCACAGCCAAGCTGTTTACATTTGCACCACTGGGCTTTTCCCCCCACCCCGAGGTTAAGACCTTGCTCTGCCCACACTTAGCCTGTCAACTGACATCTCCCCAAAACACTTATCAAGGTGATGCTGAGGCAGACACCTTACTGCTGCACCAGCCTACTGCACAGCATTTCTCTACCAGCTTCCCCAGCCTTCTCTGAAGGAGGTGTTCCTCTCCCTGGCTCCCGAGGGCTCTGCCACTGTTCACCTGGACTGATTCTCATGGGAGCAATTAAAGTCTTTACGATCCTACCTGTGTTTTACAAGAAGCCTTCTCATTAAGAAAGTTACTCAGAAGTTCCTGAGCCCAAAAGCATCAAGATGCAAAGGAAACAACTGACCAGCTTTTTCCCCTTCCGTGATGAATCAGGTGCTTAGCACGGCTCAAGCTGGTGTTAGAGCTACTCATGACAAAAGAGGAACACGATCTAAGCAGGATTACCATTAGGGATGTATCAGCTTGTAATTAGCACATCTCCAGCCTTGCTGTGAGGCCACTCACTCACCAGCTTCTCCTTCAATGTAGACTGACCCTAAGTCATGTCCCTCCTTCCACAGACAGCAGCTCCCAGAGCGAAGCAAATGAAACCAAGTGCTGGGAAGGACCCCAAGAAATTCAGCCTAGGTGGGGAAAGTGTGGGTGTCATTTCCCTTCTCCTCCAGCTACCTGGAAGGAAGAGGCACTTCCAGAGGCTGCACAGTTTCAGGCAGAGTTCAAGTAGGCAAGTCTGCCAAGGTCTGCCGTAGCAGTAGGCAAGAGGAAGCCAAGTGTGGAAGATTTCAGTTCTGCCACAGATTCACTTACTGGGAAGACAGGATGCACAGCATTAAGTGAGAAAATTACAGGTTTAAAGAATGTTCTAGAAATCTAAAATACAGTATTAGTGTAACATCTTCAGTGGACAAGCTTAAACATTTTGCCAGAAAAAAAGCAAGGAGATAAGACCACCAAGGCAAGTGCCCAGGGTCTGACAGAGAAGGACCTCCCTGAAATGAAGGACCAGGCTTTATCCTCTCTCCAAGCTGCAGCCCTTTTCTCAGAGGAAAGTCTTATGTAGCCCCTGACCTGGGAGGCATCACACCACCAAAGAGGAGAGCTCAGGAGCAAGAAATGCAGGAGTGATTTTCCCTTATCTGCACTAGAGAAGAGATTATTCCTCCCCAGTGTAGAGCCATGCAAATAACGAAGGCTGTGAGAAAAAAGAGAGCATGCAAACAGCGTGTTAATAGCTGCACACGGGGCACATCACACTGGCTTGTGCTCTCAGTCTTCAAGGGGGTAGCAGACTCCCTGGCCAAGGCTGTCTGGCCATAACAGCTCTGTCTCACTACGATCTCCTCACAGTGAGAGTCTCCATCATCTACCCGAGGGGGAGACAGTGCCAGTGAGGGAGCCCTGGCTGCAAACCAGTGCCAGGACTGCCCTTTCCACGGCCAAGGATTTCAAACTTATGCAGACAAGGGTTATCAGAAACAGTCACAGAATCACAGAACATTAGGGACTGGAAAGGACCTCAGAAGGTCATCTAGTCCAATCCCCTTGCCACAGCTGGACCACCTAGACAGAGCATTTGTTGAGCACCAGCAAATGCTTCTGTTCCTTGGGCGATGAAACAAAGAATAGAAAGTGTCTGAGCACTTCATCACAGGTGGCTGCTGCAGAACCAACACTATGCATCACTTGAACCAAAAGTTATAGTCATTAGGCTATAAATAACTAATAAAAGAGAGTCTGTAAGTGATTTACTAATACCCTGGGCCACATTCTGCTCTGTTACCTAAAACCTCAGGAACAGGAGCTACCCAGGCTGACGCAGTGGGTTATGAAAGCACTGGGAAGACAAGGAGAGAAAAGGGCTGTAGGAAACTCCAGCTCTTGTATTTTTCATACACAGGGACTGGGTGGAAAACAGCAAAATAAGACCTTGTGGTAGACATGTGCTGGTGAGATTGAGTGTTGTTGTTACTTAAACAATGGGCCTAATCCTGGAATGTGCTTAGCACTTCTTCCAGCTCCTGCAGCCGGCGTTGACCCTGTTGGGAACCAAGGAAGATGTGCTTTGCACAAAAAGAGCTCAGTTCAGACTTGCTAAAGGGTTTTCAATTTAAGCTCCCTCATTCCCCACCCCCCAAATGATTATATGATTTTTTTAATTAAAAAAAAACAAGAATGAGAGAAAGCTCAGCCTTCCTTCAAAAAGAAAGGGAGCAGGAACTGATGTAGGGACTTCCCAGAGAAGCTGGCTTTAATCACTAAGAAAATATGAAATAAAAACTAGTTTAAGAAGTTATGTATTGCCAACTCTAGAGGCAATAAACAAGGGATCTGTCTCCTCGTGAACTGATACACACTGAGCTCCCACTTACACCACTGGGAACTGCTACAAGTCCTTCCTGATCCCTAATGATTCATAGGGGACTGGAAGGGACCTCAAAAGATCATCTACTCCAATCCCCCTGCCACAGCAGGATCACCTAGACCAAGTCACGCAGGAACACATCCAGGTGGGTCTTAAACCTCTGCAGAGAAGGAGACTCCACAACCTCCCCGGGCAGCCCATGGTTCTATGCTGCAGTCACACCAGAAAACTCAAGACACTGATTTCCAGTTGCATAAATTGTAGGTGAAGCAATCCCTAGCAAACAAGCAGCGCTATTTTATTGAGCAGCCATGGATCTGTTGGCCAAGGCAGCAAGAAGAGGACAGAAGCCTTATATACATTAACCCTCTACAGACCCCCAGCAGCAAAAGGTACAGTCTTGACCCACATCAAAAGTGAGGCCAGGCTGACTCAGTCCATCTGGGACTTGTTAACGGTGTCGCCTTTACTTCAGATGAGTTTTGCCAAAAGAATCTTTGCAAAACACATGGGAAAACTTGACAAAAGTGAAACAGAGAGTAGGTGTTTAGCACCAACAGACCTCTCCCTTCCAAGCCAAAGGTCCTCTCCTAAATTAAACCCAAACAAATCCACAAGGAATTTGCACTACCCTTCCTGAAATTGCAAAAGCTGCTAAATTTAGGAGGGCTGAAGCTGCAGACTCCACAAAGGAGTGAAGATCTTGGTTATAAGCTTCCCACCCCATCACCCATTATGTGATAAAATCTTCCTAAGTAGGCACTCGCCTTTACCCTCAAGCACCTTCTTTAATTATGTCTTTGACTAAAAGCAAATCACTCTGCCTCTTAATATCAAGTTTGATTAAGTTAATCTTGATGTGATATCGTGAAATAATATTTACTGTCTCCAATAATTTATGTAAATAGCTTCCCCTTTCACCCCAGCCTTCTGACTCGGTGCCGCTGCTCCACGTGCACACACACACACACCCCTCCCTTGCCTTCAGACTTCCACAGAGCACCCAATGGATCAGACTACCACGTTAAGACAACACGTGGCTCGACTGTGAAGATGAAGCCTACCTTTGGCTTTGGCCTCAACCCCCTACAACAAACTCCACATGTTTTTGAACAAATAGTCTCCAGACTGTCATTGTCTCTGTATTTAATGTTGGGGTATGCACTGGGGTCACAATGCATGGTGCACACACCCATAGGCAGCTACCACGAGTTGTTTCCAACAGACCAAGACACTCACTGAGCTGAGCCCCAAACAAGCACGCTCAAGAAAGGTAACACCACACCACCACATGTCCCTTGGAGACCACCTTATGAATAGATGTTCCACATGAAACCAGGGCTTGCCTGGGGTCAGAGCGACCCCTGTGAACAGATAGATGGAGACTAGGTAGAGAGGGCATGTAAAGGGGTGCTGAAGCAGCTGTGAGAAGTGATCTGTGCTCGTGCTTTCATCTGTATTAATGGTTGAGGGTTAATGGTTGGACTTGATGATCTCAAAGGTCTTTTCCAACTTGAATGATTCTATGAAGGATGGGTGTCAGGACGATGGAGCCAGGCTCTTCTCAATGTCATCTACTGACAGGACAAGGGGCAATGGGTGTCAGCTGGAACATAGGAGGTTCCACATCAATGTGAGAAGGAACTTCTTCCCAGTGAGGGTGACAGAGCACTGGAACAGGCTGCCCAGGGGGGTTGTGGAGTCTCCTTCTCTGGAGATGTTTAAGACCCACCTGGATGTGTTCCTGTGTGACTTGGTCTAGGTGATCCTGCTGTGGCAGGGGGATTGGACTGGATGATCTTTGGAGGTCCCTTCCAATCCCTAATGTTTTTACAATCACTTCCACCACTCTCCCCACCCTCCACAGGGACATCCCCTTCAGCACTCCTTTTCCCATCTCCATCTCTCCAAGGCAGAACCCAGCTTTGCATGATTTTAAGGAACATTCTCAACAACATCCAACCTGCGACAGCCACAAGCCCAGCAACCATTAAGTGCTCCTGCCCACGAGCAGCTCCTGCCCGATCACCGCTGTGAATATGCACGAGACATTTCTTCAAGTCACACTCTCTGGGCATGCATTTACAAGACAAGGCACTTTGGAACAGGCACCTATTGACTTGTCAGGGCTAGGAACTGAGCCAAAGGGATAGCCGTGCGTTTTGATTCATCTTCCTTTATCCGCAACTGTTGATTCCCTCTTTGGAGAGTGTTTAAGGCTTGTGCACGATTACTGGAAACCCAAAACCCTTTCTGCACATAAAACACACAACACAGCTGCCTGAGAGACAGCTTCCTCCTGTTACCCCATCAACACACCTCAGCCCCTTTCTGCAGAAAGCACTTCCATGACGGTTTGATACCCATCGTTGTAAATGAGAACCCCAATTAGCGTCCAGCACAACGATGCTGCGTGTGATCGCGAGGAAGAAAGCGAGAGAAGACAGCTGTCCCCTGGAAACTCGACTGAGATTACCTGCTCATTAGTACCCGATCATCTAAACAGCCACCAGATGGTAACAACTTCCAGTCAATAATGTGACATGTTTTGCAATCACCACATCCCTCTGCAAAACAGGGCAGGACAAATCTTATCGGCTGAGCACTTGGGCAAACTGGTGGGGAGAAAAGAGTCATAGAAGCTTGGCAGCAGCTGTAGGCAGCGTTTGTCCACACTTGTTCAGCCCAGCAGCAGCAACAGGGAGTTGGGAGAGTGTGCAGAGCTAAATCAGACCGGGGACATTCCGACAAGGACGATCAGAGGGCTGGAGAACCTCTCCTATGAGGATAGACTGAGACAGTTGGGGCTGTTGAGTCTGGAGAAGAGGAGGCTCCCAGGTGACCTTATTGTGGCCTTCCAGCATCTGAAGGGGGCTAAAAAAAGGCTGAGGAGGGACTTTGTAGGATGTCAGGTAGTGACAGGACTAGGGGGAATGGAGCAAAGCTGGAGATGGGTAGATTTAGAGTGGATGTGAGGAGGAAGTTCTTCACCATGAGAGCGGTGAGAGCCTGGAATGGGTTGCCCAGGAAGGTGGTTGGGGCCCCACCCCTGGAGGTGTTTAAGGCCAGGCTGGATGGGGTTCTGGCCAGCCTGCTGTAGGGTGGGGTGTCCCACCCTGGTTGGAACTGGATGATCCTGTGGTCCCTTCCAACCCTGAGTGATTCTGATTTGATAACTTCTCCAATGAAGTGATCCTGCTGTGGCAGGGAGATTGGACTGGATGATCTTTCGGGGTCCCTTCATCCCTAATGATTCTATGACCTAACCGAGGACCTTGGAGGACTCTGCATCCCTTCCCACTTGATAATGCTTTCTGGACCCTGCAGAATATTCTCAGGTCTGCCAGTAAATGTTGTCACGGGCTGGGTTTTAGTCATTTCACAGTGAATCTAGAGCATCTCTCAACCTCAGTGACATTGCTACGGATGCCCATGCGCACAAACCCATCCCTACCCACGTGACTGTATGTGAGTAACTCCAGCTTCAGGGAGGGTCTCACCCAGGAGAGGCAAGATCCAGCTCACACAAAGGTTTGGGGTAAAGCAGAGTGCCCTGTCCTACCCCCAAACTCCATAATATGTCTGATCATTGCAAACTCCACCCAGGCAGTTGCTGCAAGCAGCATATCCTCCCTTCCCAGTCATCACAAGCAAATCAAAATACATCACCTGGAACCAAGTTGTTTAGAGCCCCAGCTCCATGAAAAGCTCTGAAAGTGCATTTGTAAAGTACTCTGAAATAAATAAATGGAAGTTGTAGAAAAGCACCTGTCTCATGTTTGGGTTGGTGGGTTTCCTTTTCTCATCTAGGAGTGGTTTCTACATCTCAGCCATGCACCTTTTTGCAGGTTCTGACTTCTGATTTCATGGAACGTTCTGCACTTACAGAGCTGGAGCCATGCCCATGACAGTCAGCAGAAAGATTTTCATCAGCATCAAGGGGGTTTGGATCAGGACCTCAGTGGATAATCTTTACACAAACACAGATGGAAAACTACTGTCACAGGGCACAGCTATGTGAAGGCTCCAGTCAGACCTTCAAAGTCCACCCAAGAAAAACCTCCTGGAGAAGGGCAAAAGTCAGCTCTGAAAGGGGTCATCCCAAGCTGGGCTGAGGGCCACTGAGCTCTAATTCCACAGGGGTGAACACAAGATATCCTCCAGCAAACCCCTTGTCTTGCTCTTATGACTCAGTTAACTCTAAGCAGCTCTAGCAGTGTCTCCTAATGAAAAAGTCCGTTGGATACGGGACTGAAAACCAGCCAAGACATTCTGCACCTCTGAAAGATGCTTCATGCACAAGGGCAAAATTGCAAAAGGAAGGGTAACACAGTTGACCACTGACTCAAACCAAACACGAGTCTCTAGCTACAGACAACACATCACTCCGTTAGAGATGCTGCCACACCCCCCTGCATCATACTGATGTGTGAAAGCTGCAGCTGGGATCAGGACTGGCCACCTGACCCATCAATAAGTGAGGGAGAAACATCCTTGTGCACCAAGACACACGTACAAGTTTCAACAGGTGCCATGAAGGAGACCTCAGACAAGGTCTGCTACCTTGCACAGAGTAAAGGCAGTCTCTACCTGATGGGCCCTGGGGAGATGGGCCTCCTTGCACTGCCTTGTCCAGGATGAAGTGGTGGGGCAGGGGGATAAGCACAGAGAGCCTTGAGGTGCTGACAACTTGAAAACCTGGAGGACAGCAGGAAAAGGAGCAGTGGGGCTACCTTCTGCAACGTGACTCTAGAAGAATTATGGGCACTTTTAAAATATTAATGACCCTAGAGGTCTCCAAAAAGGATGTGAGAGCACAACAACATGTGAACAGCAGATAAAACTGCACACAGCAAGACCTGAAACCACCAAGCCTGTGAAGATGCTGTGGAAGAGTACAGGCAGCAGAGCCATAGACTCCTCTGATCCTCTCCCAGGTGTACATGGCTTTTAGCTCTGCCCTTTAGAGCAAGCAGGATTGGACCACTAAAGCTCAGGCTGCATCTTAGGTCACTCGTGCAGGCAGTGGAGCTCAAGGAAGGTCTAATTCTGACCCCGGGGAGCACAGCAGGGAGCCATCAGCTCTCCCTTGAGACACGAGCAGAGCTGCAGTGCACAAGACCCCCACACAAGCGCCAAACCTCGCTTCCAGTGGTACCTTAAACAAGAGGCTGGACACACCCATCCCAAACACAAAGAGGAGGCTTGACCGAGCATCCCGCTCGCTGCTGCCGCAAGGGCGCAAACCCGAAAGGTGGAAGTTGCACACCCACAGAGGAATCCAGAAGCAGGGTCACACAAGAGAAGCTCAGGTCATGTCAGCATCCCCTGTGCAGGCACAGAGCTCTGGCACCATTTGGTTCTTGCTTCATACCTTCAGCCACGGGTACCTCCACACCTGTTGCGACACCAGGCAGCGCGTGCCAAGGTGGCCCAGTGAAGACTTGTACCTCCAGACTTTCACACAGTAAACGATTGCTAGCCAAGCCATAAACCTCTTCAGAAAGCCATAGAGCTTCACAAAAGCCTTCACTTAGTAGATTATTTGCACCAGCCCTGCAGTTTCAGCAAGCAACACACTGCAATAAAACCCATTCTCATGCTATTTCAAAACTCGCCGTCAACACTCTCCACTGCCCTGCTGGGGTTTTATTTGCCACGTTGCCCGAACAAGGAGGGTACGTTCCAATTGCACAAAGTGCAGATGGGGAGCCCTGGGCCATTTTACCACCCACACAGCTAATTACACCTTTGACAGCCGTCCCAGGATTGGGTGTAGAGGATCCAAACCCTCCCGTGGCTAGCAGAGACACGAAGATCAGTTGGCATCAGGATGCACATCCCACCGGCATCTTGTATCGCAAGCTGGGAGTTAATTTTCACAGGTTGGGTGTTCAGAAACCTTAATGGAGTTTCTTTTCACCTCACCCCAGCCCCAAAGCTCCCATGGACCCAGGCTACACTTTTCATTGCTGCATAGGTTACCTTGGTGCAAACTTAGAATCACAGAATCATAAGGGATTGGAAGGGACCTCAAAAGATCATCCAGTCCAATCCCCCTGTCCCAGCAGCATCACCTAGACCAAGTCACACAGGAACACATCCAGGTGGTGTTCTCTGTAAAGAATCCTCATTCTGAAGAGAACAATGAAGAGAACCCACATGATTTTCTCCAACCATGAACGTGGAGGTCACAACACATCCCTACACAAAGAGGACCCTACTTTATTAGCTGTGAAGTGAGAGCTGCATAGTGAGTGTTTAGTTCTGGCAGCATGAGGGACACAGGAGCACAGACACCCCCCGTCAGCTCAGTCTTTGAAGAGCAGAGCGATGCAGATGGGTTCCACGCGCAGAATATCGGCCCTTTCTTTCCTTGACTAGAACACAGAGTTATCCTGAAATGTTATCTTGGCTGCCGGCCAGTACTCGCCGAGGTTCATGAGTTCTTGCCGTCATTGGGCTTGTCCTCTCTGGCAGAGGCTTGAGGAGTGGTGAAAAGAGATGAGAGGGGGAAAAGCTGTCAGCTGCCATGAGTCTATGGTCAACTGACACAGGCACCTACTGGGCGTTACTGCTCCAAGAGGAGCCTTCAAGGTAAATTGGGTTGGAGGAGCCTAGACCACAGGTTATTCTCCATTAACACTTCCACATCCTCTTCAGCCTCAGTTTAGCGGAAGCTCCAGCAGACAGTTCTCCAACCCAGCAGGTTGCTCCATGCCTTGGTCACCCAAACTTCTGAGTATTGGTGCAGCAGAGAAAAGGACAAGCTCATTTATATGGAAAGAGATCTGCAGGTTCCCTCAACAGATGGGGGGTTTCACTGTGCCCTGGGGCTCCCCAGTCCTCCCAGCCAGGAAGAAACCCAGTTGCCATTGCTTCCCTCCAGGCATCATAAGTCATGTTGCCAGGGGCAAGCAACAAGAGATATCCACACGCTTCAGTCCTAGCTCAGCACCTGGATTTGGTGGAAAGATCCTGAACCACCTGCTGCCTCAGAATCAGCTGAGCATTTCTAATGGTGCAGACCTTGCTTGCCAGACTTGTTGGGACCCTGCATCACCCTAAAACCATCACACGAGGCAGCTGCTGTGGACTCATATGGTCTTGTCCCCAAAAACTCACAGCCTTTACAGATGCACTCTCCGATACAGTCTCGTTGTCCCACAACCCCAAGAGGTGCTGCCTAACGCCATGTGTTTTGGCTGGATCTAGGTAGACCACAAGTATTTCCTGGACCTATAGAGCAGCACCTGAATTTCTAGGAAACATCCTAAGTACCTGTGAGAGGAAGCTCTCACATCAAGCTCTTACGTACATCACTGAGAATCAGCCTGGAACAGGCTGCCCAGGATGGTGGTGGGGCTGGCACCCCTGGAGGAGTTCAAAAAGCCTGTCCATCTGGTGCTTGAAAACACAGTTTAGTGGGCATGGTGGGGTTGGGTTGACAGTTGGACTTGATGATCTTGGAGGTCTCTTCACAACTTAATGATTCTATGATGCATAGAATTCAAATTCTATGAAGTTTGCCATCATGCTTTTTCTCCTAGATTTTATCCCATCCAGAGATGAGACAAGTCAACTATTTCCAGACCCTCTGGCTTCATGCCTGATAGACTTGTATTCCCAGACTGACATGAACAGGGATCCTTCCCCAGCTGGAAATTGGCACCTCAGTCTTTGTGAAAATTGGAGGCTCCCAGTGATGAAAGCAACAGATCATAAGATCATAGAACTGCCCAGGCTGGAAGGGCTCTCTGAAGGTCATTTAGTCCAACACCCTGCAGTGAGCAGGGACATCCTCAACAGGATCAAGTTTTACAAAACTTTGTTGAACCTCACCTTGAGTATCTCCAGGGATGGGGCTTCAACTACCTCCCTGGGCAACTTGTTCCAGTGTTCAACCACCCTCATACTAAAGAGCTTCTTCCTAACATCCAAATAGAACTACCCTTCCCTCATTTGAAACCCTTGCCCCTCATCCTATCACTACAGGCCCTCAAACAGTTTCTCTCCAGCCTTCTTGTAGGCCCCTTCAGGTACAGGAAGGTCATTGTGAGGTTCCCCAACCCTCCCAAGAGACTTTCTTTCTCCAGCCTCCCTCAGCCTGTCCTCAAAAGAGAGGTGCTCTAGCCCAATGATCATTTTTGTAGCCCTCTTCTGGACCTGCTCCATCAGGTCCACATCCTTAAACTTCTCCAGAGAAGGAGACTCCACAACCCTCCTGGGCAGCCTGTTCCAGTGGTCTGTCACCCTCACTGGGAAGAAGTTCCTTCTCATATTGATGTGGAACCTCCTATGTTCCAGCTCACACCCATTGCCCCTCATCCTATCACTAGATGACATTCAGAAGAGTCTGGCTGCATCCTGCTGACACCCATCCTTCACATATAGATAGACATTAATGAGGTCACCCCTCAGTCTCCTCTTCTCCAAGCTAAAGCGACCCAGCTCCCTCAGCCTCTCCTCATAAAGGAGGCCACAGAATCATTACAGATTGGGAGGGACCTCAAAAGTGCTCCACTTCCTTCATCATCCTCGTTGCCCTACGCTGGACTCCCTCCAGCAGCTCCACATCCCTCTTGCACCGAAGGGCCCAGAACTGGACACAGTGCTAACGCTCCATCATGACCCAGTGCAGGGCAACGCGTCAGAGCTTCTCAACTAAAAGAGCACAAATGATGACTGGCCAGTCCCACACCCCACTGAATTCCCAGCACCCAGCTCACCCCTTTCTGGTGTTCCAGCATGCCCCCACAAGAGGGGCTCGGGCACGTGACCACCCATTTCTTCCCGACGGCAAAAAGCACCTCAAGGATGTTGCACAGCACGTGACAGATGAGTCGGGGGAAAGGCAAAAACAATCTCCAGCCAGGGTAGCACAAGGTTGGCTTCCCTTCAGGAACCGCCTGGTTGTGTGCAGCAGCTGTGGCGCGAGTAGCACAACAAATTCACTTACTGAATGACAACAGCTTTATTGGCAAGCCAATTCAATTAAAGCCAACGCAACCAACAAAGTCGCAGGCAGCGCTCTCTGCATAACGAATATGGAATCATGCCTATGTTTCCCCAAGTGCCCTCAGCCCTCCCTGTCCCTCTGTATGAGAGGGAAAGGGATGAATGAATTAGGCTCAGATGATGGTAATTAATGGCTTGGCTGTCACAGAGGCATTTTGTCAGCCTGGTGGTTGAAAGCTCCATGTTGCAGATAAAGTCCCAACACTGCCCAGGCAGGGCAGCCCGCGTCGTGTAATGGTGGGAGCAGGAGTGGGGAGAGCCACTGGCTTGCATTGATCAACAGTATTGATATTGATAGCTAAATAACACGTTCATTTTTTATACATATCCTTCTTTTCAACACACATCCTTCAGGCTACGGTTGCGGGAGCTCTGACACGAGCTTGCTGAGAAAAAGGTGTCCCTGATGCTGGGCTGTGAACAAAAATGTTCTCATAAAATATACATGAGGTTTCATTTTAGCCTTTGGTAAGAGAGATAAAACCTGGGGGTTGTTTGGGGGAACACTAGAACCTCTAACCCAGACTGGGTCCCTTCTAACTCAGACTGACTGTATGACTTGGTCTAGGTGATCCTACTGTGGCGGGGGATTGGACTGGATGATCTTCTGAGGTCCCCTCCAATCTCTTACGATTCTATGAACTTTGCTCATAATTTCTTTTGAGACCTACACACACACTCACGAGAACAATTTTCTCCCAATTTTGATGGAAGAAGAATCGAACCTTAAGTCCTGAGGTCTCAAAACATCTTGCATGACTTCTCTCATTAACTCATCTATGAGCGAAGAAAAAGACATTAAGAGATGAAAAGGGTACTGAAAGCTTGGGGGCAAAACCCTGCTACACCAGAGCCACAGTAATAAGGTGCTGGGCTGGGTCGGACCATCAACCAGCCCTGCACACCCATGGGCACGTGGCAAGCCGGAGCAAGCATCCCCTCCTGGGCAAGCCCACTTGACTCCAGGCTGGTGGGACGACACCTCTGCCCCTTGCTGCAAAGGGAAGCAGATCTCATCAACTGCAATTTTAATTTCCTTTTGAAGAAACAACCCTTTACTGGGAGAGCTGGGGTTGCTCAGCCTGAAGACTCCAGGAGGACCTCATAGCAACCTTCCAGTCCCTGAAAGGGGCCAATAAGAAGGCTGGGAAGAACTGTTCTCAGGGCCAAGGAACAATAGAATAAGGGGTCATGGTTTTCAGATAGAAAAGGGGAGACCGAGGGTGGACATCAGGAAAACATTCTTTAATCTGAGAGCAGTGAATTGCTGGAACAGGCTGCCTAGGCATCCCCATAGAATCATTAGGGATTGGAAGGGACCTCGAAAGATCATCCAGTCCAATCCCCCTGACACAGCAGCATCACCTAGACCAAGTCACACAGGAACACATCCAGGTGGGTCTTGAACATCTCCAGAGAAGGAGACTCCACAACCCCCCTGGGCAGCCTGTTCCAGTGCTCTGTCACCCTCACTGGGAAGAAGTTCCTTCTCAGCTTTATGTGGAACCTCAGAATGGTTCATGCCTGAAGGCATCCAAGGTCAAGCTTGATGGGGCTCTGAGCAACCTGTTCTAGATAGAAATGTCCCTGCTTGTTGTAAGGGGGTTGGACTAGATGACCTTTAGAAGTCACTTCCAACCTAATGCAGTCTACGATTCCGTAGATGCCTCCTTTCACCACCATCACTAGCAGAGAGCTGGTGCTATCTCAGAGCTAAACACAGACCTCAGCCACTTTTAACATGGAACAGAGGCAAACAGAAACCAAAGCAGCAACTCCGGAGCCCAGGGTGGTTCTGTTTCTTCTGTCAGGCTTTGCATTACGACCCAAAACCTTCTCAGAGGATGCCAGGCAGCATTTCAGTGGTCATCAAGCAGTAGACTCACAGCAGAATCCTCAACTGCTCAAACCAGAGCTAAAGGAAGTGGCTCTGGGTCCACAGGAGCCAGGGATGATATTTCCATGAAAGACTTTACCTCCCAATCCTTGCTGCTGGAGTAACTCCAAAGCCAGGCACCCCCCTGCCAGAGATGGAGATTCAAGGGGAAGGGAACAAGTAGCCCAGATGTTTCCCTCAAGCTCCCACCACCAACCTCACTTCTGCAATGGGAAGCCCAGGAAGGGCAAGAGCTGCCTGCTCTGGCTGGATGTGTAGTGGGACAGACATCTACCAGCCACACTGACCCCATAAGAGATTCATTGCCTGGGAGATGCAATCCTGAAGCAACTTTGCATGAGATCACAGCAGCCACCAGGCATTTTCAAACCAGTCCAGCCAGTTGTAGTGTGGGTTTGCCCTCCCCCTTGCAAAAAAATACATATAGTAAAGCTGACCTTTGCTGGTGTTTTCAGAAGGGGGACAGGTGGTTTGAGGAGACAGGGTTAAGGACAGAGCTGTGGGGTGCTTTCATGTACGAGGTGATACCAAGGGAGGAGGGACCAGGAGGACTCGTGGTGTTGGAGACAGACCCTTCTGTCCCAAAAGACCTGGGCTGAGCTCAGCAGCATTCAGAGCACAAGTGGTACTAGATAACCTGCCACAATGCTTCTATGATAAGAAAAAGAGACCAAAAAATATATCCCCCAGCCTGGGTCTCCTGCCTGGAACCAAACCCAGAGAGAAGATGGAGAGAATAAAAGGACCTAGGGGCAGATCTGGACAGGCTTTGATGCAGAACTGGCATAGAATCACAGAATCACACCTGCTGCTCTTTCTTCTTTCATTCACCCCAGTCACAGGCAGGATCAACTGTGGAGGTCCCCCCAGCTCCACATCCTCGTGCCCACCTCCCTCCCGTTGTGCAGAGGGAGGCTGGTTCAGTGGCAAAACCCAGCTGTGTGCATAAACTGGTCTCCATTCACCCCAGTTGCTTCTGAAAGGTGTCCTGCTACTTCCTCAAGATAAAGAGGAATTAACTCATCGTGGTTTCATCACCGAATCAGCAGCCACGGTATAAAACTGCTCAGAGAGGTTGAACAGTCCCTCACTTCCAGCACTTGTAAGAGGTGCTGGTGTCCCCAGTGCCCAGATACAGCTGGTGGTTTTTATTAGCAATTAGCAATGCTTGGAGACTTCCAATGAACTTGATTAACCAAGATAAAACCCACCAGAAACCTGAAGCATTCTGCCCACTGCCGCTCTACAATGCAGCCCTTCCCCAAACCAACCATGATTCATAAAACATGGAGAAGAAAAGAGCTTTGTTTCTGCTGGAGTAAGAGAGCAACACGTCTTCTCACAACAGACACGACGGCACAGTCCACACCTCCAGCTCTAAGGCTGTGTCTTCAAAAAAGCACCAGCCAGTCCCCCACACTCACAAGACACAGTAGACACATCTTGCTCAGTTGAAGGGCCAAGGGGAGCCCCCATTGCTAAGGAGCACAGAGAAGCTTCCCAAGCCAAGGGGAGCCTCCATTGCTAAGGAGCATGGAGAGGCTTCCCAACAACCTAACACATAGTCCATGCTAAGGTGTCCCTCCAAACACAGGAGAAAGACGGCGTGATATAACATGTACTGCAGACACCACACTGTTGGGGTGGGGAGGTTCTCAAGAGACAACTATTTGCAGAGAGCTATGGCCTTAAAGACAAGATTACTTTAAAGAGGAACATCAATAGCACAGGGTCTCACTTACCTGCCCCACAGCAAGTAGCATCCCTGCGCTCTCCAGTAGGGACAATCCAAGGTGGCCATGCAGATGAGGAAGTCAAGATGAGGTGCCACTTGAGGCTTGACGTGGCACCCAGGTGAAGTCCAGTAGGAAGCAGTCTGTGCTACACGGAGCTGTTTGCTGCTTTCTCCCAGAGCAGTGCAGCTTTGCTTTCCCATACCCAGAGCACGCTGGGCACCAGCAGCAGGCCAGCACTGCACCAGTACCACACCAGTGAGTTCTTTGAGGTACTGAGGTAGCCCAGCATGAATGAAGACCACAGTCATTGTCTTCCCAGGTTCATCCAAAGAAATAAAGGCACCTCATGTGTAAGCACGAGGCTGCAGTGACGAGAGCAGACCGTGGGTGAAGACTGGCCAACACAGAGACCCCAATACACGCACAGGGGACCCTCTATGGCATCCAGAGAGCAGTGAGGAGGACCCAAAAACACATAAGCCTCTCACCACAAGAGCACAACTTGCTGCTTCTCCTTTCAAGCTCAGCTGCAGCCTTTTGCTCCTGAGCATTGCAGGCCTTTATCAGCTACCTTCTGTAACGAGGAGCAGCTGCAGAAGAGGGCTGGCATGCCCAGCGCTGTGACTGAGCGCAGGTATCCCACTGCTGACCAAGCCGGGCAGCCTTGGATGCTTTCTGAGCAGCATAAGAGGCTCAGAGGGCCAGGTTCTACATCCTGAAGATGTAGCTTGTTTCCTCCATTCTCTCCTCTGTCCCACTCTCTTGATGCTCCTGCATGGACACCCTGGATGGCTCCTTGTCCTGGTCCATCCTTGGCTATGCCAGGGGGAGTCCCAGTGGAGCCTGCAACGATCCCCGATCAAGGAGCAACCCCAGCATCGCTGATGCTCTCCTAACAGGGGGTAGCACCCTTAAGTGTCTGACTTTCCCAATTAGTGTCATTCAAGGGCCATTTTGGAGACACTGCTCCTTTCTCTTCTTGCTGAAGGTGAGTGCATTGTCAACACAACCGTCCTTGTCGTCCTACCCAGAAGAAACTCATGCATGATCTCAGCAGAGCTTTGCAAATCATAGAATCATTAGGGATTGGAAGGGACCTCAAAAGATCATCTAGTTAATCCCCCTGGCACAGCAGGATCACCTAGACCAAGTCACACAGGAACACATCCAGGTGGGTCTTGAACATCTCCAGAGAAGGAGACTCCACAACCCCCCTAGGCAGCCTGTTCCAGTGCCAAGCGGTGGGAAGGGCAAGCTCCTCTGGTACGGGATTTTGGATCACTTCAGTCTCAGATCAACATGTTCATTATTTTTTTAAACCATCAGCACTGATTCTTCTGATAAATCATCTGGCCATCTGTTGGATGGATGTAAGCCAGTGCTCATGAGCCACTAAAAATGAAGAGCGTACCCAAACTGCTGGTGGAGTGGGAGCTCCAACGCGTTCCAAGTCCACCAGGAGTCCCGCAGCACAGTGCAGGGTGCTGCACATCACCACCCCACCTCTTGTGCAACCTCCAGGTTTCAACAGCACAAGATTTCGGTGGAAGGTCACCACCAAGCCCTCAGCGCTTGCCTTGTCTCGAAAGAGCTCTGCTCTGACTTGGGTTAAGGGAAAGGGGACGTCCTGTCCTGCATGGGTTTGGGAGGGCTTTTCTTCATCCACTCCTCCCTGGTTGCTCCTTGCAGACATCCCCAGCTCACAAACCCAGCAGACTTGTTGTGCAGTGACTAAACCTTCTCTCTTCTGCTAGAAGAGAAGAAACACACAATGTCCACATGGTTTAGCTGGAGCTTAAAGGGATTCAGGGTCCAGGACTCCGAGATCGTAGGAGATATTTGCTGAGCTCTCTGGCCCTTCAGCCACCCCGGAGACCAAACCACCCTCGGTGCAGAGCCTCCTACACTTTCCCTTACGCACACGGGCAACGAGGGACCAGCTCTCGGCGCTCAGCTCTCCCCGGGGTTTGGCAAGGGGCTGCTTGCCACAAGGCTGACAGAGCCAAAATGCCCCAGTAATTAACCGTCGATTAATCATATTTACTGCAGGTCTGCGGATCCAAGATCCTCAGACAAAGGCTAAACTCACGAAAACTTACAAAGAGACAGATCTTCAGCGCTGATTTACTGGGAATGCAGTCAGGATGAGGGAGGGGATCTAATTACCAAGCGCTCTCGCTTCTTCCCCAGCAGCTGATCCAGAGAGGAAGCTCTCGGCGGAACAGCCGCTTTCTGCTTTGCTTCACTCCCGAGCGCGGCCGCTGTTGAAACAGCTTCAGTGTTTTCTCAGCTGCATTTTTATGCCGATTCTAAGAACGGGATGAAATGGTTCGGACATGTCAAAGGAGGGGGAAAGGGGGAAAAAAACCCTGAGATTGAGGCACCAACATGAAAAAACATCCCCAAAATATTTCAGAGGAGCTAAAAATGCACCCGAGGCTGCAGCGTGATTGAGGAGAGGCCAGCAGAACGGGTCATGCATGTGACTGTCCCTTCGCTTCCCAGAAGCGCACGTAGGGAAGCGCTGACGGAGTGCCAGGGCGGTTTGCCCTCGGGCCCATCCCATGCAGATACGTAGTTATGATGGGAACCTGTGGCACAAAACCTTCCTTCAGCCTGGCTCGGTAGGATGAGAGCTTCAGTCTGCAGCAGACAGGGAGGCACGGCGGGGCTTGACGCTGGGTGGCCAGTAGCCAGGCTCTAAGCCCTGCACTGGCAGGGCTGGAGCTGCAGTGGTTAATGCACATTAAATACTAACAGCAACACGAGTGCAGAGCATCTCTCGCCTTCACGCAGCTGCAGACCCTTGTGGCTGCCCCAGGCTCCCTCTTCGAGGACCTCGATCAGCGCAGCCGTGTGTCCATCCGTTGCAAACCCCTTGCAATTTACAGCAACAGACTACGTGCCTCTTTAATTACTGCTCATTATTTACCTCTCCGTGAGCCTGGCTGCTCTGAGTCTTGACTTTGATGCGTGTTGAGATGGTGCAGGGCTGCTTCACCATTGCCTGCAATAAGTGTGAGTTGATCCCCATCACTGACGCGCCCCGTGAGGAGGGAGGAAGTGGTGCTGCGTTGGCAGCCCCAGCTCAGAGCACAGGCACTGTCCTCTGTGGACACAAGGAGCGGTTTGGGGTTTGGGGGCCATGGGGAGAAGGGGACAAAAGCTGCTGAGCAGAGGTACCGACTGGGCTGCAGGTGATCACCTAATGTGCATCTCCAGCAGCCTGGACTCTTCCTTGCTCTTCTGCCGGACAAAAGCAGAGCCTGGCACTGCTTGCCGGGAAACAAGGAGGAGGAAAAAAACCCAAAGCAAGAAGACACCTGAAGAGCATTCCCACAGCCCTTAGCCAATCCACCTAAATCCTGACCTGGAAGAAAACACCCCACCTTGTCCCAGGCTCCAGCGAATCATGCTCAGACCTGCCCAGCAGCGCAGGAAGAAGGGCCCAGCCGGCAAGGGGAGCGGCATGTCCCAGCTGAGGCCACAGCAGAGACTGGCCCCTTCCAGCCTGCACGTCCTTGTCCACGGAGGAGTCGCTTCTGTGGTCTCACTGCAGTGGAGGGAACGATGTTGAGATTTTAAAAACACGCCCATTAAAATCTCCAGGACCATAAAGCATCTCAGCAGTCGCACTGAGGCCGCTCGCTGCTCTGTCTCCCTCCTTAAACTACCCCCAGTGCAGCTCAGGGACAGGTTCAGCCTCTTCCTTCAAGAGGACTGATGCAGGTACACGTGAAAGCAAACCCCAGACAGCCCTGGGTGGTAAAGAGCCCTCTTCCTCCAGCCCTGGGACCAGGGGTTATCCCAGCAGATAAAACATGTGCAGCCCTTGCAAGATCCTCACGCTAAGGTCTAAGCGAGGTGTGAGGAGCAGCCCCTCTGGAAAAACACCTGGCTCCAAGCAGAATGCCTACCACACTCTTCCAAAACATGTGTGTGATTTGTTTGTTGTCTCCAACCACTTCAAGCACGCAAAACGAGCTTGCTCCGGCTCCATCCGTCCCCACGGAAGACATCCTGAGAAGCGAGACCAGGACCCACCATTGGAGCGATGGCAAACTCAAACCTAGGCAAGAGCCCATCCTGGAGAAAACTCCAGCAGCCCTTCCAGAGCATCCCTCGTGATAGCCCAGCCCAGCTGGTGCTGGTGCTAATTCTGGGGCCTTTCTAGGTGTTGGTGGTGCAAAGGTCCGTGTGCAAGGCAGGGGTGAGACCCGAACACATCGCCTGCTGCCAGAAGCTGAAGAGTTTCCAAGGTTAGAGACCAAGGCTGGATTTAGGGTATCAGGTGCCCAACTGCTCAACCCAGGCAGGAAAGGAGGCTGGATTTGGGGGGGTTTTGTTTGGTTTGGCTTCAAGCAAGGTGCTGGGTGCTAGTGAAGACTATTGCCCAGTGTCACCAGAGCCATGCATGAGCACAGATTCACATTCAGTCTCCCGTGAAGCTTTTACAGTCTCTGGCAGAACTTACTCCTCACTGGGGTTTTGCTTTCCGATGCACTGCCCTTATCTCAGCCCAGCTGCTAGGAGAGGGAATCTGGGGCAGGATCCAGAAATACACTTGTTACTTCCTACACCACGAGGAAGAACATCCTTCCTCATGTCACAGCTAAAATGCTGTGAAGCCACAGCTGCCTTCCCGGTGGCGATAGCGGTCGGCCACAGGGCAGTGGGAGCAGGAGGATGTCGCTCGCACAGAGGTTTGTCCCTGCCATGGTTTCTCAGAGAGAAGCTGGGAGACCTGATTAAGCACCCAGGTCAGAAGGATTTACAAGGCACCTAAACTAAGGAGAGGGGGAGACTTCGGGGCTGTACGGCGACTCAGAAAGCGGCAGGGAAAACACCGGTGTGCCTGGCCAGGGCATTATCACCAGGGTCCAGCCACAAGCTTTGTGCTGACCTCATACTCATTCTCCACCTTCCCACAAGACCCACTTCATCAAGGACAAGCAGATTCCCTGTACCCACAGCCAGGAGACGTAGATTCACAGCATTTCTTCGGAGGGAAAAGACCTTTAGGATCATCAAGCCCAACCACTCATGCACATGGTTAATGCAGACGGTGCCCCGGGTGTTTCTGCAAGGATCCCAGAGGGGGTGGGAAGGAAAACACTCGTAAAAAGCCTTTTTATAGGCATGGTATGGCCTGCTGGATCAGTGAAGGGTTGGCTGGCTGCTTGCTTGTTTTTAATAGGTGTTTAATACTGTGTGCAACAAGTTCTGGCCCCCCTGGCTGCGCCCACCACCGGGGATCAGCAGAGAGGAAGCTCCATCAATACTAGCCCATGGCCATGTATGGCTGCTCAGCTAGCCTGCTGACCCAGCTGCCCACCAAATTCATGACTCCTAAACAAGACGGAAGAGTTTTCTCTCTTTCTTTATCTTTCAAGAACCTGGTTTTCTCTTTTAAAGAAAGCTCAAAGCAAGCAGTCATGGGTCATGTCTAGGGCTTGGGCCAGCCTCGCGGCCGGCAGCAGGCATCACCTGTCACTGTTCTATGGTCTTCGCTGGCTGGGCGCATCTGTGGGGCTCTAAAAAGAAGCCCTTTTCCTTGCAAACAGTGGTTTGGAAACAAATAACTATTTGATAGCCAGAAAGGGTAAAGGGAGGCAGCCCTGGGATGAGAAACAGGTTTCAAAGCATGGCCCAGACCCATTTGGGTCCAGCTGGAGACCAGGGCTTTCCTCCACCAATTAATCTGACCTCAGGAAAACCCCATTATTTCATGCCTCCAACCCTAGACGGCGGACGCGGGATGAGAACAGAGCCCAGCCTCAAAGTCAAGCTGCCGGGCTGCGTCTGGAGCTGGTGGCCCCCATCCCATCCTGTAATTAGAGAGACGGTCTCCAGCTCCGCAAAACAAATAAAATCACCTAATCCCTGGGGTTTCAAATGAAAGTATTTACCTGGTCTCCCCTTTTCACTCCACCCTTGATCTCTGTGCATTATAGAAGAGGGCTCCACAATGCCTGCCTGAAAAGCAGCCTTTCAGGGTAGGGGGTTTGTTTTATTTTCTCTGTTTGAAAAGAGAATTCCAGCCTCCCAACGGTCCCAGCATGCAGGCAGCTAAACAAGACCTTTTGTCTTTAAGGATGCGAATTAATGGCACCACATTTTCTCTGCTTTTGCGAACAAGTCCTGACCTTTCAACCCTAGAGCTGGATGGAGAGCAGACCGACCACTCAGAGGCTCTCTCCTTTCATCCCAGCCGTCCCCACCTTGCATGCCAAGCCCTTCTCCCAGCTCAAGACTTTAACCTCTGCTGCCTGACAAACAGCGGGGGCGAAGGTGAGGGCAGCGATTACGCCATCTCCAACTTCAGAGGAGTTGTCTGGGAAATAATTAGAAAAGGCTCCAGAAAGCAAGGTACACACACACACACACAACCCCAGACCCAGCAGAGATGGTGACACCTCACACTGCTGCTGGCGCGAAGAAGCGCCTCCAACAAAGCGCCCGAACGCCGCGCGAGCCCTTCCCCAAACCGTGCGTCGTCTAGAACCCAGAATGCTGTCGGCAGCACCACAGCAGGGTTGGAGCTGGATGATCAGCTGGTCCCTTCCAACCCCGAGTGATTCTCATTCCATAACTTCTCCAGAGAAGTGATCCTGCTGCGGCAGGGGGATTGGACTGGATGATCTTTCGGGCTCCCTCCCAATCCCTAATGATTCTATGATTCTAAGATGCAACACCAAGGGCAGGGAATGTGCAGCCCAGGAAACCCCCAGAGATCAGATGAGGTCCTAACCAAATGCTCCTGCTCCCACAGCGCTCCAGCGTCACCGCAGAGGGACGCACAAGGATCCAGCCAGCTGCTAGAGATTTAACACTGAAACAAAATCAACCCAGCTTCAGACCTCATTTCGTGCCCCTGGAACCCGACTTGATGTCGCTGTGGTTTGCCCACCATGGGAACACACAGCCTCCTGCCCATGGCGAGCACCAGCCACTTCTTCTGACACCCGGACCACCGCTTGACTTCCTCCGTTCCGCCTGCGGCAGCTTCGCTGCGCCCTCCTTTCTTCTCCTTTCCCTTTCTTTTGTAAGTACACAGCACAGAAACCCCCACACAGGCCAACTTCAGAGATATTCCCACTAGAAAAATTAAATACTCATAATGCTTTTTTAAAGTGAATTGGGCCCCTCAATTTGCATCTTATAATAAGGATGTTATCACACTGGTTTATGGCTCAGCTCTTTAGTCTCTGTCTCTCAGGGGCTAGATTTCCCCTCCTGAGTTCAATAGATGTCTGTGAACTAATGTAATTTTTTTAAAGGCTTTTCTTCTGTATTAACATTACAACCTTTACGAGCTGAAGGTTTTACTTGTTGAAGCATGGGTCACGTTGGCACTCGGGAGCCGGGCAACTCACCCACCAGCGAGGCCGCAGAGGATGTGGCAACCTGGGCTTAATGCTGGGCCACGAGTGGAGACCTTCCTCGCACTGCCCCGAGCTCTCCAGCTTACACCATCTCTTACATTCAGCTTAATTATCAAAGATTGTCACTCAAATATTAAAATACTGTTTAATACACAGAAGGGAATAAGCCAGTCCAGAGACATGCGTAATGTCCCCACGCCGGTCCCGCTGGTCGCGTTCAACGAGCTCCTTCCTTTCTCCTCCTCTTCTCCTGACTGCCTTGTACTTGGACAACTGGGAATGCCTTTCCAAAAGCCTTTCTAAAGCTCTGAATTTTAAAGCCAGGGAGGCTGTCCCCACCTCCAGCCTTTCCAGGGATGCCTGTCCTCCCGTGCTCTCGGAAGGCAGAGCTGGGGTGGGATTTTTCCTTCTGTCCCCTTGCAGCCAAGCATCCATGTGGCAGCTCCGGGGGCTCCAGAAGAAGCGAACAGCGACGACTCAACTCAATCCTGGAGGACGTTTTTAAACTTGCCCAAATGAGGGCCCAGGGGCGGATGCTTGGAATTTCCAAACAGCCAGTCTCCGAGGTGCTCGAACACGCTGCAGGTAGGAGCGATGTCGAAAATGCCAGCCCCTGCTTTAATGCACCCTGGGATCATTCATCACCTCCACACCTTGTTTTATACTGCCAGGCTCTACTTTAAATAAGCTTTTCTTCCCCCTCCCCTTTAATCACTACAGCTGCAGAAGGTGCTGCCTCTTCAGCAGGGGAGAGAGGGAAGAGAGCAAAACAGTTGAAAGGGGGTTTTAGGCAGCAGCAAAGAGCCAACAGAAGCAGCCAGGTGCAAAGCAGCTCTTGAAGGGATGTTGCTCCCTCAGAGCCTCTGAATAGCAGAGCTGAACCCCAGGGGAACATGCCGGGGGGCAGCCAGGAAGAGAATATAACAAAAAATATATATAACAAAAACCATTAAAAAAACCCCTCAGAAAGAAGTGTTATCCACAGTGGATAAAACAGGGGTGTCTGTGGAGAGTCCACACTGCCAACCCACGGGGGCTCTTCTGGAGATGAGCCACGGGACAAGAGTTGCCGGAGAGCAGCCTCAGCCTGCGGGGAAGAGGATGAAGCACTATAGCCACCCAGCCCTGCTGCCAATGCAGGGCTGTAAGAGGAGGTCAGACAAAGGACAAACACATCAAGAGAAAAAATAAAGGTTTATTTAGGGCTCCACCCTCTGCTCCCTCCCTGCCCAAAGTGCCCTGGGTTTGCAAGGGCACAGCTATTTAATCTGGCATCCCCGGAGGGCTCTGAGCTCTGCAACGGATGCTCGAGAAGCAACTGCACAGCCCTGCTATCTGCTACCTGCAGGTGCTTCACAGGAAACCCTTGGCTACCAGTATCTTGGTCCAGGCTCTCAAGATGTACGGGGGGGCAGAGACCCCGAAGGACTCGGTGGGAAGGGTTAAGCGAGCTGTGGATGCTCCCTCTGTGTGCTCTCACCTGGAGTGGCTCCTGCTCCCACCTGGGAACCATGAAAGGTTTAGCACCAGCTTCTAGAGGTGGTGCAGCTGTAGGCTGGATGAGCTCTGGGGATCTTCTGCTGGCCCACAGGGACAACACGAGGCCACCTCTTGCCAAGGGGATCCTATTACTGTGGCCAGGCCCTTGGCAGCAACTGCTCCATCTAGACCTTCTCACTGATGGAAAACTCATCTTGCCTGGGTTATTTGAGGAGGTTACGCTTAGCAATGCTGGGGGAGGAGGGAAGGTCCAAAGGCATCGCCTGCTTCATGCCACTTAAATTGTAAAGATGTTGTAAAATGAGAAAAGAACTTGAAAGGCAGTAGCCCTGTTTTATTAATAGCAAGTATTTATTAGCCTCCTTGATTTACAGTATGTTTCTGAAAGTCATCAGTCCATCACATTCTTCAGCACAGGGGCTGAGTTGGTTTTGTTTCTTTTCTTGGTCAACACAATATGGAATATAGAGCTGAATATGAGAAGCCAAATACAACCTTATTTTGCATGCACATATCCCACCAACAGGAGATCTGTAATGACTCTGGTATAGCCCTTAGACACATGCATTTGCAGACATTGGGGAGAGGTGGGAGCTTCTGTACATCGCCACTGGAAACCTAGAGGGCCATGGAAACTGCCAGGGAAGAGTCATCAGGGCGAGAGAAACCTCCAAGGAAACCTAACTGTCCATCTCTCCACCTTGTCACTGCAGAATTCGGTGCTTGCACAGCACAGACATCTTCATCCACCCATTCCCATCCCAACTGCCAGATCTCTCCTCTTTCTTCCACCCTCACGGAGGGGTTTGCGGGTCCGTCTGTCTGTGCCCACCACGTGAGCGCCTGCCCACTGGAGCCACTGCCGAGCCAGCATTTCCTGGGGAATCATACCATGCTCATTATGGGAGGCCAAACAAAATTAAATTGGGGCCCACTGGTTCTGCCATCTGAACTTCATCACCGCTAAAGACGCAATAAAAGTCATAGCAACAACGAACAAGCCTCTACCAGATGTGTAACTCTATCCAGTGAGATTAAAGAACAAGGGCCATAGGAAGGGGGGGAAAGAGGGATGTGTTAGCGTGTTCCCCACCTCCCACAACTCCATTTTTCCTCAGGAATAATCAATTATTTGGACCCCTGTAGAAGATGAATGTTAAGAGGGTGACTCCTGAAGGGCGTTGGGATGGAGGGGCAACAAGATTTGGTTGGCTTGAAGCAGATACAACACACAACTAAATGATGATGCCTAGTCATGCCTGAAACTGGGGGAGGGGGGAAGAGGCTAAAAAAGAAGCAAAAGAGGCACCGCTCTGGTTCAGGGGGATTGTTTGGCTCACTCCTCAGCATTAATTCAGAGTGGGATCACGTGAAACGTCACAGCAGAGCAGGGAGCCCTGGGCGGGCAGTTACGTCTGGTAGGTCCTCCTCCTCACTGCCAGCAATCCGCAGGTAAAACCTCACCCCTGGCTTTTGCCAGCATCCAGACAGCTCAAGCACGCGGAGCAACGAAAGAAGCGAGAGTTAAAGCAAAAGCACTGGTAAACAGCAGAGCCAGCAAAACAACTTCCAGCAGCCCAAGAAAGATGGTCCTTCCCTCCACCTCTCCCAGAGCTCACGGCCACGCTGCCGCCCACCACTGCCACAATACTTCTGAGCCCAGTGCTGCTGGTCCCTGAGTGGGACCCAACGATAAGCTAGGGTTGAAGCAAGACACCTGGGAGGGGTTGGGAGTGTTGCTGGAAATCCTGTTCACGGAGTTTTAGATGTGTTTTCAGATCCCTTTCTGGAGAGACAGTGCTCAGTAAGTGACATCCAACGTGTGGGTTTCACTCCTCTCTTCTCACCTTGTAAAAGCCCGTGTCCTGAACGCGTCACGAATCTAAACCACGTATTATTTGGAAAGGAAAACCTAAGTAAGACTTCACAGAAGGCCCGACCTTTGCTGTGTTTTAGCGCCACGAGAGTAGGCTCAGAGATAAAGAGCAGCGCGGTCAGGTTGCCCGATTGGTAGAGGCTTTTTAAACCCCCCAAATCAAAGCTAAGCTCGCCAATTCCCAGGTATCCTGCCCATCTCAGCCCCCCTGGACTGGGAAGAGTTTTTCTTTTGTTTATGAGAAATTCCAAAACTTCAAGAGCTCTGAGACCAAAAGTGCTTCCTAAGTCTGATGCGCAGACGGACACGGCGGGAGGACACTTAGACACAACATCCCCAGCAAGATCGCTCCTCTCGCACCAAGAACGGAGCGACCTCAGCGCTGCAGCTGACAGGTTTCCAGCTCTGCCTTCGCAGGAAACCCTTGGCTCCTGTTAATTGGCAGAAACTCATTAAGCCACTGCAACTGGTGATCCTCAGCACACCTAGGGCTTGGCAGCGGAAAGTCCTGGCCAGAAAGACAAAGGGATCCTAACGATACCCCTAATTAATGCACACAGTGGCCCAGGTCACATGAGGTGGTAGAAACCCCCCAGAGCTCCACTAAATCTCATGCTGGGACTTCCCTGTTGCTCTGTGGAGAGCCACATGTGAGCAGGATGAAGCCCCGTGGCAGCAGAGAGGAGCACCAGCACCTGCAGAGGCTCTCAGCACAGTCATTACACAGATTTGTAATTTTAAGGCAACGCAAGTTCTGCAGATGTTTCAAAGTCCTTCGAGCTGGGGTGGGAGGGTTAACACCTGTATTAAAAATATACATTTTAAGGACTATTTCACTTTACCTCGATTTTACTTTGCGTGAAGACAACTGCTCCCTTCTGCCGGGCAGAGCACAATTCGCTATCCCAGCTTCTCTTGGAAGAAACCCCTGCCTGGTGCTGGTTGCTGGAGGAGCAACGGGCAGTGACGCGACAAAGCAGAGCACCTCACCCTCCTCGCACCAGGCAGAGCATCCAAAGCACAACCAGCTGCCCTAGAGGTATGAGTTTGCCTGCGCTCGAAGCACGGGCAGGCGCTCCCAGAGCTGGTCGCACACCGAAAAACCGCGATGCTCAGCTCCTCAGCTGCGCTTCCTTAGCAGCGCTGATGCTGCTGCAGATAGGCGTTGGATTTGCAAGCTGGAAGAGAGAGCTGAGCAGTTAACAACCCCCAAGGCAGGGCTGGGGGGAAGGTGCTAACTTCTAGCCAATTTCCAATCAATGGGATGCTTCACGCACCCTTTCAAGGCTCAAAACACCCCCGCAGGCAGACACAGAGGCAGTAGCACAGGCTGTTACAGGAAGAACCCTTGGAGACGTATCTTAATTATAACAACCAGCTTAGACATTTGGGTTATTTGACCTCAAAGACCTCAAAAGGGGCAGCAAGAACTGCCTTTGGGTCAGCTCATGCCTGTGCCCTCACCGGGCTCCCAGCCTGGCTCTACAGCCACGTGTGGAGGGGCTTCCTCTGCTCGCCTCGCCCCCGTGCTGAGCTCCAGGGTACCCAGAATCACAGAAGGCTAGGGCTTGGCAGGGACCTCAGAAGATCATCTAGTCCAACCCTCCTGCCAAAGTGTCTATCCTGCACTGTGCCCTGGCCCACACACCAACCACAGAACAAAGCAGCACCCACCAGCCCTCACAAAGCAACGTCACTTTCCTCAGGGCCACTTTGCCAGGAGACAACCACTCTGGCCAGGCATCTGGCTCAGATTTTAAGGAAGGAGATGAATACAGCCAGAAGTGAGAGTGAGGGTTATACACGATGCAGACAGAGCGGCTGGCCCTGCCCCACGACTCAGCTCTGTCCCTCTGCCACCGGGCAGACGCGACCCGGCAGCCTGATGCGACCAGCGACTCTGCTGGCTCCCTTCACTAAATAAGGCTCATTCCCACCTGCCAGCTCCAGTGGGAACAGCTACAGCCTGTAAATCCTACGGGAGACAGCACACAAGCACACACTCAACCCGTCTCCTGAGCCCTGAACCAGCAAACTCCTTGGGCAGGTACTGGGCTCCAAACGAGGGACGAGGACTGAGGCTGTGGAGGGGTGGCAATGCTCAGTGGGAGGCACTGGAAGCCCAGCCTGACCGCAGCATCCCCCAGCTCAGGGCAGGGCTCTGCATCCCCTGGTAGTGACAGCATCTCCACAGCAAGACTATTGCTCCTCCCAAAAACAACCAGTTGGCCTCGCTTCTCCTGGCACGGACACTAAGGGACGTTACGGATTCCACCAGACCCAAAGGTCTGTAGTTTAACAGCAGAAATGCAATCCAGCTGCCAGCACTCATCAAGAGGAGACGGGCGATGGAGGAGAGCTGAAAGGACCCCCCCCCAAGTTCAGCATCACCAAACACCAACAGGGGTTCACCACGAGTTGCGGTGGCACAACCATAAGCCCAACGGCTGGTCCAGCTCTCTGGGAAATGTCTGCCCGAGAGGCCACGCAGCCCTTCGCACTGAAACCAGCCCCAGCTTCCTCTTTGTAAACTCAGCGCTTGGCCCTCGTCAGCATCACAAATTAAAGAGAGAGCGAACAGAACCTAAAGCTCCAACATTTATTGTGGCAACGTCCCACCCACCCGCAGACCTACACCAGGTTTTATTTCTGATGCGTCACATCAGCTGCACCTGCTGAGAAGCGACACGTCATGGAGACACCCAACGGGCCGGGATGTCCACAGGAACAAGAGGGAAGGAGCCAGCTGAAGCCACCAAGAAGCCCTTGACCTTGGTGGGTGGGTTTGCTTTTTTTTTTTTTTAGAAAATAAAAAAAGGAACCAACAAACAAAAAAAACCCCCAAAAAACCCCCCAAACCAACCCCAAAGAATTGTTGTACTCTATTACAAAATATAAATACGATAGTCTTGCAAGCAGGAGGAGCCCGGGGAGCGCTGCCTTCGGCGGGTGACGTCTCAGGCTCTCCCAGGGATGCAGCAAGCCAGCAGGACAGAGGCCACCTCCAATCGCCGAGATGCCGCCGGCCACTCTCCCCAGCTTCACCTCCTTTCAGAATTTAAGTGCTCTTGAACTTCCATCCGAAAACTGCCAGATGTCCGGGGCTCCCTGGGCACCGCGCCAGCTGGGGGGGTACGCCGAACCTACAGAGAGTATGGGGACAGAGGAGAGAACAGGTGTGACATGGCCCACGGTGCAACTCATTCTCTTATTTCACTTTTTTTCCCCTCATTTTTTTAACAACTAGGACATCTAACCGTCGCACAGGAATAGAGCAGGATGGAGCCCTTCCTCCTCTCAGGCCACACTCTCCCGTCCGGCATTGCTCAGCCCACGCAGGAACTACAGGGAGCATTGAGGAGGAGAAACCTCCAGGATTTACTGAGCATTCCAGGTTGCTCCAGGAGCTCTGCTTGGGGGAGAACTGAGCCAGCCTGTCTGAAAATGTCCTCGTGTTCTCTCCCAAGAGAGCTCAGGGGCTTCCCCCAGCACCCGTGGTGCACGCAGGTGCCAAAGACCCTCGTAAAGCCGTCAGTACTGATCGTGTGCCGTGCCACGGGTGACTCACGGAGGACTTTCCCCAGCTCATTCCACCCCGTGTAACGCAAGCACCTGCTGGGGCAGCAAAGCTCAAGCAGCAAAGCCCCAGACATCAGCTCGTCATCAACTCCAGCAGCATGGGATGGGGAGCTGGGATGGCAAACAGCCCCGGCTCCACTCACGTGAAGAACGAGAGCCGCTGCAAAGCCCGTCACCAAGCACTACGCCACCTCGAACTGCAGGCAAAGGGCTACACCACAGGCAACCAGGGGTCAAGAGTGGCACGGGGCCAGCACGCTCCTTGAAATCCACCTCCGCATCCCAACCAGGGACCCTGCTTCTATGGGAAATGCTTCGTTACTACTCCAGAGGGTTGTTGAAGGGCTACATGTGAGCTGCTGGCAGTACTAAGTTAACCAGATCTTCATCAGCTATAAAATGGAGTGGCTCTTCCAAAGTCAAGGGCACGTATGTGCCCAGTTTGCCCCCAGAGAGGGCTTGTGGCTGCTGCTGTTTGAGGCTGGTGGTAAAGCTGGCTGAGACCACTACAGCCACGCAGGCTATGAGCCCACCAGCACAACACTTGTCCCACCACGGGGCACAAAACTTTAAGTCCCTGGTGCCTCCTGCAGCTCATTTGACACCAGCAGTCGGGCATCTGGGCTCAAGGCCCAGCAGCTCTCCAGTGATTCCAGCAAAGAGCCCCTCAGAGCAAGACCACTGTCCAGTCACTACTACAGTCTACCCATTCATCCACCAAAACAGTTCTCAGCCTTCACAGGAGGGAAAGAGAGGGGAAGGGAGCTAAGAGTGGCTGGTATCCCCGTGCCTTTTCGTACGAACGCTGCACTTTGGTAAAACCCAAAACTATCTCATCAGATACAGCAAAGCCTCCCAAATGCCAAACAAAGATACTTGCACTTACTCCTGTGTTCATCTCAGCCCTTAGAAACAAACTAGATACAAGCCATCTGTCCTCTGAGTTCTGGATGCTGCCTTAGTGCCCCCAGTTCAGTGATCGCTCAGTTTGGGGGAGATCAAGTACTAACAGCAAAGGGGTCCGTGCCCTAGGAACACATGTGCATGGGGTTAGAGATAGAAACAACAGAGACACTGTGACCCAAATATCACTTCTGCTTATCAAGACACCTTCTAGCACAGGATAGGGACACTGTCTAGGGAGAGCACCAAAGCAGCTGGAGAGCACGCGCTGGGACCCCGGAGAGCCACGCGCCAGCGCGACATGCTTCCCAAGGTTTCTCACGCCGCAGGAAAACACTGCCTTCACGGAGCTACACTCTCACCGGCCGGCCGGCGCTCAGACAGCTTCTACAGCTGGAGCTGCTTCTCCTCAAGTTCCTCCAAACCACTGACCCAGCCGGCCCGGTGTGCGCGACCCAAAGCAACGCAGCGCCCAGGGAGCTTTCAGCTCTTTGAAACCCGCGTGACTCAGCTTTCTGGAACCTGCAAGTCCAACGCATCGCTGCAAAGAAAAGAAAAAAGCCACCAGTCTGCCTTCCACCCGTTAACCGCGCAGCGTGGAGCCCAGATCTGCCAGTACAGGGACCCTTGCACAGGTGCCTGCCTACGCGACCGCTTCCGACATGAACCAGAGCACGGAGGAAGGGAGCAGAGCGGCGACACTGCATCCACTTCCAACGACAGCCTGGCTGCGCTCCAGGCAAACCAGCCAACGCGAGTCCTCTAGACAACGTCTCGACCAGCAGTAAAAGGAGCGACGTAGGGAAAGGCTGGACTCTCTGCAGACATCATACGGCACGGGACCCACGGCTGCGTGATTA
>VXBP01008419.1:1426895-1471895 GCA_013400115.1 Rhinopomastus cyanomelas | reverse complement strand
CCATGATTTCCATCACAAGGGACTAGAAAACCCCTATGGGGGGGGACGTGGGAGCGGGGAAGGGCTGCGGGGCGGAGGGGGCAGGGCCGGGTGTACCTCTACTATTCAGTTTTTATCTCGTTATTCAAGACTCGGTCACTGTGCCATTTTTTCATGTGTTTCTCCAGGGTACTGTACACGCTAAAAGGCATCTTACAAATCTCGCATTTGTAAACGTCCTTTCCCACCTGCCCGTGTGTTTTCATGTGCCGGGTGAGCTTGCTACTCTGGGCGCAGGCGTAGTTGCAAAGCTCACACTTATACGGCCTCTCGCCCGTGTGGCTCCGTCTGTGGACGGTGAGATTACTACAGTTCTTGAAGACCTTCCCACAGTACTCACAAGTGTCGCTGCGTCTGCCCTCTTTTGAGCTGGGCCTCCCAGGGCCCGGGCCACTAATATGGGGGGTGCTCCCTCCGCTTCCCGTGCCGCTGCGGCCTGAGATGCCTCCGTCCAGCTCGCCCGGCGGCGTGGAGAAGCGCAGGCTGCCGTTCTCCGAGGAGTGCTCGGAGGAGGAGGCGAAGGGCGATTGTCGGGAGTCGCCGAAGCTGAGGAAGGGGTCCTTCAGCTGCCGGGAGGCGGCGTAGCCCGCCAACCACTGGGAGTAAACGTTCTCGGTGTTGGGCATGGCGGCGGCCGGCAGGTCGAACTCCTTCTCCAGCTTGATGCGTTTGGAGAAGGGGCTCAGTGAGCTGGGGCTACCCAGCAGCAGCTTTTTGGACAGGCCTCCGGACGCCGACTCCCCCGGCGAGCAGCCCCGGCCGTTCACTGCCCCCTCGTCGATGCGGTCGGATTCGCCGGCCACAGAGTCTTCGTCGCAAGTGTCCCTGTGCACCTCGGGCTCGGGGAGGTGGCCCCGCTTATGTTTTTCCCCCAGGACCTGGTGGAAGGCCTCGCTGAAGTGCTGCATGGAGCTCAGCACCATGCCCTGCATGACATCTGGCATCGCCCGGCCCTCCTCGCTAGCCCGCGAGTTGTTCTCATGGTGGCGAGCCGCCTCCAGGCTCATTCCAAAGCCGTAGTCTGGCCTGTCACTCTCATTCAAGTCCTCCTCCTCTTCCTCTTCCTCCTCCTCCTCCTCCTCCTCTTCTTCCTCTTCCTCCTCATCCCCATTCTCCGGGATCATGTTGGGGTCGTTCTCACTCTTGAACTTGGCCACCACGGACTTGAGGGCGCTGCTGGCACTGCCCACCAGGTCGCTGGTGCCCGGCTCAGGGGAGCTGGCGGTGGAGAGCCCGTCGTCCGACTTCACCGTCATAGGCGAGGACTTGTGCATGTGGGTCTTCATGTGGCGCTTCAGCTTGCTGGCTTGCGTGCACGCGTGGTCGCAGAGGTTGCACTTGTAGGGCTTCTCCCCGGTGTGGCTCCGGCGGTGGACCACCAGGTTGCTCTGGAACTTGAAGGTCTTCCCACAGAACTCACACGACTTGGACTTCATGGGTGGCTGGGAGGGAGGAGGAGCAGACTGCAGAGGAGGAAGGGGTGGCGTGGCCAGGAATGGGGGCTTGCTGCCAGGCTGGAAGGGCTGCAGCAACCTTTGCATAGGGCTGGGCCGGCTCGGGGACAAGGGAGGGCTGGAGGTGTTGCCGGCCAGCTCCCGCAGCCTCCGGGAGAAATCCATAGCGGGGGGCTCCATCGCCATGGGGTTCAGTCGCAGCACCCTGTCAAAGGCACTAGGGTGATGGGTGGCCAGAGCCATTTCTTCCGCACCCAGGCGCTCAATGCGATGCGGATCCAAATGGTGCCTTGGGGGAGGGCTAAAGAGGGGCGGAGTGGGTGGGAAACGCCCTTCTCCCAGCCCCGACGCCTCCCTCGAGACTGAGCCAGGTATTCTGAGCAGGTTAAAAGGGTTATTGTCTGCAATGTGAATCCCGTGGAGAGGTGGCTGGGAAGGGCACTCTGCACCTAGTCCTGTTGGGATACCAACCCGTGGCGTCAGAGGGCTGCCGTGCTCGCTTTCTAGGTAGATGCGTAAGCCGTGCGTGTTCTGTGCGTGCTGCAAGAGGAACCAGGCGCTGTTGAAAGGCTGTTTACAAGTCGTACACGTGTAGCTGGTGGGCTCGTCTTTACCTGCAAAATAACACAACAAGCAGCGTCAATCTCCGGCCAACCACCGGCGGGCAAGAGCTTTCCTCCCCACCTAAGCACCTGTCCTCCTGGGCGCTCAGCTGAGAGAGCTGGAGAAGGGATGTCCCAGCTCAGGCACGGAGGGAGGACGTGGCAGGAGACGAGGGGACACGAAGAGGAGGTGCAAACCCACCACCTCCTCCCAGCCTACCCAACCCCAGGTTTAAAACCGAACCGAGACAGGTAACCACAGCAAGAAAATAAACCGCAAAACCCATTAAAATATGATGAAGTCGATCAATGCCAGGTTGTGACTCAGCAGACTTTATGCTGCAAGAGGCTGCGGAGCATTTGAATTGGGAAGAGAAGAAGTATTAAATAAATAAACGAGCAAATGAGCTCTGAGCTGTATAAATAAATGAACCTTCTGAAACGCAGTCCAGGAAACCACGCAGGTCGGTTCGAAGCGGCAGCCCTAAACGGTACGATCGGAACACGCTGGGCATCGCGACAGCCATCGCTTTGGAAGGACTAGCAACGTGTACCGAACCCGGCGGCATCTCCCAGCATCTCCTCAGCAGAGATGCAGGTCGGGGCCGGAGGGGAGGGAGAAGAGCACAACAAAATATTCCTTTAAAAATTAAAAAAAGGAGGGGGCCCAAAACATAGAGCCCGGGACAGGAAAAGGGGAAGGCAGAGAGAGCGGCAGCTCCGCCAAGGAAAGAGCTGGAGGGTGGCCAGGAGGCCTGGCCGAGCGCCTCGCCAGAGCCGCATTATTTCTCTCGCTCTGAAAAGAAGCTGCGGATGGTAAATGCCACTTTGGCAAGTAGCGGGCTAACTCTATTTCATGATAATTTATTTTTGGAGATAACACGGACATTATAAAAGAGCAACCAACTAATAAATAACTAAACAAAAAGCCAGCTAATAATGACAGCAGAAAGCAGCCCCTTCTAGTCTATGCCAAGACAAGGGTGATGAATAACTTTTCAAGGGCCACCTATGAGGAAGGAGGGGCATGAGATATGGCAAAGGTGAGCACACGATCATCGAATCGATGTAGTTTTGCAAATAATTCACTTCCACCCCCCTACAGGTGTTTTTTACACTAAATGCTGGTCAGCTGAAACCAGGAGGATAAAACTTCATGTCCAGCCCTGCCCAGCAGTTCTCACAGAGCTGCTGTTTAGTGATGTGTTAAAAAAGCAACATGATCTTGAGGTTTGCTGAGGAGTAAATCAGGAGCCCTCCAAGGGCATCAGGTACCTGCCTGCACTGCATCTCCTGCCCTGACCCAGCATTTACATTACAAGGCAACTGCTCCACAGGCACCACTCCTGGGCAAAACCTTTCTATGGTCTGTGGGTGAGTGAAACATGAGTCACAGAATCATAGAATCATTGGGGATTGGAAGGGACCCCGAAAGATCATCCAGTCCAATCCCCTTGCCACAGCAGGATCACTTCACTGGAGAAGTTATGGAACCAGAATCACTCAGGGTTGGAAGGGACCCCCTGATCATCCAGTTCCAACCTCCCCAGCACAGGCAGCGACACCCCACCCTACACCAGGCTGGCCAGAGCCCCATCCAGCCTGGCCTTAAACACCTCCAGGGATGGGGCCCCAACCACCTCCCTGGGCAACCCATTCCAGGCTCTCACCACTCTCACGGTGAAGAACTTCCTCCTCACATCTCTACAGTGGATTCTCTGCAACAGGCATTTAACACTTTAAACACTTTTAAAGCTCTTGGAACAATATCTAATGTTTCATCCCAACGCCAGCATCGGCGTGAAACACACTGCAGTGTTCAACACGTGCCCTGCACTCGAGCACAGACAGATGCTGAAATCAGAGGAAAGTCCAATCAGACTTTCAAGTTGTTGTGCTCAGAAACAAAACAAAAGATCTTAAATGGGAAAATTTAGTGTCACTTCTCCTGGAACAAGTTCTTAGCATGACAGAAGGAGCTCAGAATACACCACTACCTTGCCTCTCTACAGATCAGGTCAGAGAAAACAGCATCCTACCTCATAATGAGGATACAACACCCAGCGTTCCCCGCCGCGTTGTAGTGTCCCCATCAACTAGATATTGTAGACCATAAGGGCAGCTTGTGTAATCATAATGTCAACGAGAAGGGCTGTTACAACTGAGACTAAAGATCGCGTGGAAAAAGCTGCTTTGAAACTGGTAATTATGACCAGTCCACTAATAGCAAGCGATGCGTTACCGTTTCGCCGGGCGATCTGCACCTCACTCAGCTCCTACCAGCACGGCCTCCAATTTTACATTCCTAAACTACAACCACCAATAAGTGTGTTACTCGCCATCATTTGCAAAATTACTTCGTTGTAACATCTTCGGCGGTTATAAAGGCTGGGATTGATTTCCTGTGTGGCAAAATTAGGGTTACATTGATTTAGCGGCGTGTGGAACGCAGCATTGCTCTTCATTTGCTTACCTACAACACAAATTTTCATCATCCACTTTTGATAATCAAGATAATAATTTAAATTTATAATCATACTTATGTACGGGACGTCCCTAAGCGACTCACCCTTTTCAAGGGAGCGATAAAATACAGCAGCAAAACAGTTAAAATTCACCAGCCATTTGCCTCCATCTTCTGCTTTGAAGAGATGTGATTTCTAATTTGTCTATTAGTGCTTGATTAATTATGAAGGCTATTGATTGACCACATCACCACCTAGAGATACGTTCCAGTCTGATGCAGCGCTGCCAGACTGCAAGAATTATGGCAGGAATCCACGCGTTGCCTGCCAGCGGCGAGACACGTCCTTACAATCCTGTGGCAACCCCTGTTTTTGGAAGGGACTTGCGTTTCCTTCCCCTCACCCCAGCAACATGCTTTTTGCTACAGCATACAGATCCCCCCAAAAAGCACGTAGGGCCCAAATGCATCCACTACTATCTCCTAGCTATGGGCTGGCCTCTACATCCACACAGACTTCCCACCTACAGCACCTGGGCAAGACCATGGCCAAGTGAGGAAAGTACCTCACGGAGATGCTGGTGCCAGCTGCCAACTACCACCCCACACTCCCAATTCCAAATCACCCAAGTGAGTGCTACCGCTCACCCGGTGCTAAGTCCTCCTATGCACAATGGCAGGCAGCGCCGCGTCCAGCACCTCACAGAGTCCATTTCATCTACATTTATCAACCACAGTTGTCATCCGGGAGAATGAAATCGGCTTTATTTGACAAGATCTATATTCCATAAATTTAAGTGGAGCAGCATGAATTATATTTCTACCCTTTAATTCTTTATCAGTTGAATCCGATATTGGCTTTCCAATTATTTTGCCCAGAACAGATAAGCCAAACGTTGCCAACTCTCCCACGGTTACCCCAACCGGTCTCGATGACATTTTTCCAGTCCGTAAGCTTTACTTAACAACAGCATCACAAGTTGACTCTTTAGGGATTCCTGGGTGCAAGCTGTCAGGGCCTTTTCATTTAAAAATATTTATCTCTGCTGGAGCTTGTATAAAAGCCTCCTTGGCTACTAATGAGCTAGAAAAAACATCATCACCCACCTATGAAACCGGAACACAACCGCGCTGCTTCCCGGGTCTGCAGCAGGTTACCTTTCCTACCTTTCTGCTTCCGAGGTTTGCCAGGAACCTCCTCTCCATCTCTGCCAGGCACAAGTTTTCCTCAGCATCTTCCGCTCCCCTGACCAGTTCTCTGCCCACACCACGGTTTCTCACAGCAATTGATCACTATCTGTTTTCCTTTTTTTTTCCTAATCGCCACGTATTGATTTTTTTTTAGTATCTAATTGCTGTTCCCATCTCACCACTGAAGCGGGTGAAGTGAGTTTTGGATTTGGGCCAAAGTTGCCCTCTTCTTCCTTGACAGCTCATCAACTCTTAGAAAATAGCTTCCAATTACCTTTTGCAGTTTTGCATGCACGTATTTCATCCCGGTCAGTTTGACCGCTCGTTTTCTTCCCGTTTGGGAAATACCCCTTGAGGAGACTTACAGTGGGAGACCACGTCCCCAACTCATCTCGTATTGTCTCACCCGCTGTGTATTGATTCCTTTCTCACATCCCAGTCAGCCAAGGGCTAGTGACAGGGCATGGCACCTCATCACAGCACAGATCTTCAGTGTTTCTCAAGTTACCAGCTACTGCCTAAAAACAGAGAAGCAGCAGAACATCTCTTGCCCATCATGCCCGTAGAAGAAGTCGTTTAACTGTGACACACACGTGACAGGTTTAGCTTCTGAGTGAAGAAAAAAGTTAACAAACGAGTGGGATGGCTGTTGGCATCTGAGTGCCCTTCAGGGCAGTTGGCACAATTACTCAGAAAAATATGAGCCCTTTCGGCATTCAGGGCCTTTTTTTATATTTTAAAAAAGCTGGCTCTCCTCTACTGTGCTCCAAGATACACGGTGGCATGCTCAAAGTTCGAGTCAAAACCAGCCAGTATCTCCAGGCACAATATAGCTGGCTCCAAGCAAGACTCACAGCCATGTCCACAGCCATCAGCAGCAAAGCCAGACAAGATGCTGGGGAGAAGACCAGCTGGGAAGAGAAGCTGTCAGCTAGATGCCACTGCTGGGGGGTGCGGGGAGGATTTCTGGAGCTGGGCATACAAGTTCAGGCACTGCCAAGTGAGTAATGGAACAATCTGCACGCGTGTGCCAATGTGCTTTGGAAGAGCTTCCTTTGTTTCTCAAAAGTCAGGGCTGGCTCCAGGAAAGCTGCTCGCTGGACACACCAGCGCTTTATGGAAGAACAACACCAAAGGGACATGTGCATCCTCCTCTTGGTGCCGCTGGCCGTAACAGGCAGCCCACAGGATAGGATGTTGTTCACGAAGAACCACCAGATCAAGGAGTTAGGTATCAATACAAGGCGTGTTCCACCACACAGCACTGTGCGGGCTGCACACAGACACGCGGTAGTAGAGACATCCTGGTTTTCCCAGTGCTTCCACCAAAGAAACCCAGTGGCATTAGCCATGACTGTGCAGGCGGCCAATGGTGTTCTTGAGCATTTCTTTCACAGCTGCAGATTTACACCCTCAGAGAAGTCCCCATGCCATCCCTCAGAGAAGTCCTCAAGCCATCCCTCAGAGAAGTCCTCAAGCCATCCCTCAGAGAAGTCCCCATGCCATCCCTCAGAGAAGTCCTCAAGCCATCCCTCAGAGAAGTCTTCATGCCATCCCTCAGAGAAGTCCTCAAGCCATCCCTCAGAGAAGTCTTCATGCCATCCCTCAGAGAAGTCCTCAAGCCATCCCTCACAGAAGACCCCAAGCCATCCCTCAGAGAAGTCCTCAAGCCATCCCTCACAGGAGACCCCAAGCCATCCTTCAGAGAAGTCCCCATGCCATCCCTCAGAGAAGTCCCCATGCCATCCCTCAGAGAAGTCCTCAAGCCATCCCTCAGAGAAGTCCTCAAGCCATCCCTCAGAGAAGTCTTCATGCCATCCCTCAGAGAAGTCCTCAAGCCATCCCTCAGAGAAGTCTTCATGCCATCCTTCAGAGAAGTCCTCAAGCCATCCCTCAGAGAAGTCCCCAAGCCACCCCTCAGAGAAGTCCTCATGCCACAGAAGTCGCCAAGCTGACCAGGATTTGACCCTCGCTGCTCAGATGGTCCAGCCCTCGCTGTCTGCAGCATCTCTTCACAGGGCAGCACCACCAGCCTTGGTGGCTTTAGCTCTCACACACATGTCCCTTCCCCCTCCTCAAACCCCCCACACATAAGCAAAGCCAAGGTGTCTCTGGCAGGCTAGCTGCACTTACAGGGCGCACACACAGCCCTTCTGCTCTTCAAGGCTAGAGAAGAAAGGTCAAAAGCCACCTGCAGCAAGTGCCCACCACCGCCGCCTTCTGCTAACTACCAAACAATTAGTAAAGGAATGGTCTGATCCAGACTCAGGAACTTCTTTCCTCAGCCTTAATGTCAACTGACTTCTTGATTTTTGGACTGATAAATTCAGAGCTGTTGTGGTATTTAAAGGGGGGGAAGCAAAAAAACTGAGTGAATTGTTATCACTTGTACTTGATTCAGTTCTTCTCCATCTGGCTTGTCACATATCTTCCCCCCTCCCCTTTTGGAACCCAGTACTGTTGAAATTCACCAGAGAAGTGAAACAGTTGGGATACAGGAAGCGTCGCAGGGCCAGGAGATAAGTGGGTCCACTCCACTCTTGCAGCAGCCCACTTCTCCCTTGGTTAGAAAGAGCTGCTTTGTCATGACTCACCTTTTCCCGGTAGCCAGAAGCATCGGTTTAGATGGGAAACTGTAACTGTCCAAACATATTTTTTCTTGTTGTGCTAATTCTTCCTCCCAATTCTCCAGATTGCAAAAGGCACATTATTAACCTGGTCCATCATTAGCTGTTTCTAAGTAGCTGTTAGCGCTGTTAGCATCAGCATTGTCGCTCTTGTCATAATAATTATAATAATAATAAATAACGTAAGTAATCACATTTATACACAACGAGGGACTTTCTCTCTAACCTTTTCTCTTCATCACCAGATGAAACAGGCAGAGAAACACTGAGTAAGGAAAATGTCCCCAAAACTCCTCAGTAAGCGACACACGTTCCGCTTCTTGCGCAACGAGAAGCACCACTGCTGCTGAGTATTTGAAGAAAGACATTCTGCCAATCGGGTTCATGTTGTGCTGGGTCCTGGGACCAGCTTGGTAGGGTAGTGACAACATCCAAAATACTCTGCCTTGCGTTACCCTTAGCATCTCAGGTCTCCATTGTTACCAGCCTCTCCTCATCAACTATCACAGAATCATTAGAGATTGGAAGGGACCTCGAAAGATCATCTAGTCCAATCCCCCTCCCACTGCAGGATCACCTAGACCAACATCTTACTAAGAAAAGACATATTGATATTCCTGAGAATAATTCTTTTACCCACAAATGCAAACTGCCAGGAATCATCTTCATAAAACTGGAAAAACATCTCCTAAAGTGAGCATTAACAGTGTCATATTTTCATTGCACCTTCTTTTAAAAGCCCCTCTTTTCAAGGAGAGCTGGGCCAAAACACTAACACCGTGATCCCAACTTCAAAAAGAAACCCGGGGACAGCAATAATAAAAAACAGAGCTACTGCTGGCACTACCTTGCCATTCAAAGAGTCAGGCCAGACTTAAGAACTCCAGGAATTCACCTTCTTTCTCCTCAAAGACAAATTTTAATCTTTCCTCATGACCCTGGGGTCTGGCCCTTACAGAAATGCAGAACTTCATGGCTTGTAGCCTCAACATATTTTGTGTACTTACTCATTCTTCTAAGCAGAAGCAAACCCATAAAACCTATACTCCCTCCCCAGAAAATATTTCATCAAGAGGCAACAAAACACATGGTTTGCTGGAACCTCAAAACGGAGATGTGGGCTGCTAGGGTGCCACCAGAGCATGCCAGCCCTGCCAGCCGTACCAGCCTGACCCCAACGTCTGTCACCATTTTCAAGGCGATTACAATTTGGCCACCAAGAAAACCTGCTTCAAGCTCCAACTTGGCAAGTACGGTATCGGGCTGCAACTGATTTTGTGCTTTTTTAAAGTTCCAGGGGGGTGGAAATCTGTCATGTCCTGATTAGCGAGGAACAGGAGAAGAAACCTGCCACCAGAAAACAATGCTGCGCCTGAAATTCAGCTTTGAATGAAGTCTTAGAAAGAAGCCCCCCAAGTGAAGAAGACTCCATCACGCACACGTACACGAACACCATGGGGACAGTGAAACAAAGGTGATGCAGACTGCAGCATCACACCAGTAGTAGCACCATTTACTTCAAACACCAACGGCAGCACCTAAAGGGACAAGTACATGGTATCATCAACCTCACAGAAGGAACTCCTCACTGATGCCACCTCAATCCTCTAAAATTACCTTTGGCAAAGCAGCCAACATCCCAGACACGCTGGCTTCCCTGCCCACCACTCCTGAGCACAGGCACAGAGACTAACTGCGTGGACTCAGACAGGAGTGGCATTGCTGGCACGACCCCTTCAACTCAAAACTGCAACAGAAGGGAAGGAGAAGCTCTAGCATGACATCTCAGACCATGCTGCATTTTGCACCTTAGCATAATCTGACATACCTGGCACTACAGAGCACACACGTTTAAGCCATCACCTTGCTGCCAGTGCCCCTTGGCCCTTCTCACAAGCCAAGCGGTGCTCAGGTCTCTTCTCCACCTTCTTCTTTTCTGCTCCCACCAGTATCTCCAGCAGTGCGTCGGTGGAGCCCAAAGGTCCCAGCCCTCAAAGCCCTATCTCACCTCTTCCCCAACTGGATCTTCTCTTCAGCCTCTTCCCTTTCACAGGACTCCCCTTTGGCTCACTTTCAAATTAATGATATTTAGCCAGCAGCAAACCATCCTGTCAAAGCAGGTCAGGGGAACTGCAGGTCCCCCCAGATGACACTTCCACCTGCAAATCATCTCCCACGAAGGCAAAGGTTTATTCTGTCCCCGAGCAAGTTCAATGTCACTACGGAGTTGCAAGCACAGCAAGTGCTGAACCAGATCCTGCAACGCTCAGTTTTGCAACTTGCACCAGCAAGCCTTAGTAGAATTGATGATGGATATATTCTCCCTCTCTGCTTTGTGAGGAGGACCTAAAGGTGTCATAAAGTTGTCCCAGTCTCCTCTGGTTTGTTCTGTCTTATCTCCCCCGTTGAAATACCCTTGGAGTTGAAAATGCTGTAGTACTCTGAAAGCCTGGCATTGGGAAGATGTAAGACTGGGAAGAACTGCTGCAGCTTTATTGCGTTCTCGGGGCACAGAGAGGATTTGCCGAACATACATCAAGTCAAGCAATGCAAAAAGGGCACACGAAAATTCGGCGCTTCAAGTTCAGGAGTTTAAATTCCCAGAAAGGCAGATAAAGAGCAGATTTTCTTATTTATAGATTTGCAGATGAAATCCAACAAAAAACAGCCCTCCCCACCTTCCTTCCCCACCACCACCACAAAAAAAACACCCAACCCTCCCTCCTTTATGTCAGTAAGGCTGATTCAATTTCCAGGCTTGCAAGGTCTCCTCTCGGCGAGTATTACCCGACCCCAATAACACACACTGTTCCAAGGTTAAGATCTGTTTCCTTACAATAATGCAAAAAGCTGTTGTTTCAGTCGCGGCGGCAGAATTCAGCTTTGAAGGACAGGTTAGCACCACACTACATTTAACTGGATTCAGTTCATCTGATTATACAGTGCTTCGCTTTCTGGAATATGTAATCATCTCTTTCTGATGACATTTTAAATATCCAAGTAGACAAATAATTGCAGCAATAATTGATAGCTGAGTCAAGTTGGAAAATTATTGACTGGCACGGTACCTGCTGAAACAAATGTTCATCTTTCAAGCATCGCAGTGAAGATGCTTAAATCTAACTTCTGCTGATAAATGGTAAAAATGAGATGTACTGATAAAAGCACCTGAATAGGATATGGCTTTGGGATGTGATTACCCAGCAAATGTTTTCTGAAGAAAAATTATGAAGAAAATCAGGGTATATATTCTATGTCACATGAATAATTGCAAAGATATGGATAACCTGGTGTGCTGTGATACTGCAGGGATAAACAGCTGAACGTAAACACACACAGAGAAGTCTTAAAGAGTTGCTGATTAACTCTCTTCTACCATCCTCAATAGTATTTCTCCATTTCTAATCACTGCTTACAGTAGGAGTTTATCCTGCTGCCTTCCCGAGGACGCCTCGCGTGGGTCTCATTATCAGTGATGGAGTTACGAGTCGGGAAATATTCCCCCCTGGCCCCCGTCATTTTCCCAGCAGCTCAAGGCCTTCAGTTTAAATGTGCATATTCTTACTCTGCTGTGAAAGCAGCTGAAATGAGGAGCTCATCTCATTGGCCATGGTGTAAATCAGAAGCGGCAGCACCCAAACGCGTGGTGATGCACAAAAGACACGGGAGGGAGGTCAAGATCAGGTGCATCTGCAAACTGTGTTCGCTCTCCTACAGGGAGGGGGTTGAAAGCTGAAACAGAACCACATTTTAGCTCTTATTACACAGGGCTCTGTTTAAACACGAGTTCCCTTCCAACTATGAAATTCCAGGTGCTGCAGCACTGCCTATACATCAGGGGGGAAAGAAAGGGAATTTCTGAAACTTGCTGATTAGAAAGCGGAGCGAGCGGCCGCGGCAGCTTGTTGTACGCAGGGAGAGGCAAGCAATGAGCTGCCTAGTTAGGGCAGAGGAGCCGTCACAAGGCAGAAGCCTGAAATTAAGGAAAAGCACCAGAATATTTGAGCAGGGAACAAAGAGCATAAATTCCAGAGTGAGAGATGAAAAATGCACTGAAACGTTTTGAAATGGAGCCATTAGGAGCTGATTGAGTCTCAGAGCTACTGTTAAAAATCAGCCGCTTGTTAGATGTGGCGATCAGCTGAGCCCTGACACTTAAGGCATACAAGGGGGCTTGTCGAGCGGCTTTGCTCTAATTTAGAGATCCTCAGTTAATTAGAAAGCCCTCAGATTTTCTGCAAATGTGCCTCTCTATTGACAGCTCGTGCTTTTGATGCTTTCCGGGTGGCAGTTGCCCGACTGACCTTCCCGGTCTTGGTAGAGCTGCCCAGCCCCTCACCACACCGGGGAAATTCAATCACCACTAGCAGTGCCTGTAGGAATTTATGAGTAAGGTTACTCCGCTCCTATACGCAGCTTCCGCCTCTGAAACAACCCCTGATGAAACCTGCATTTGCTTAATGCTACAGATAGCTCCAGCTTGGAATCCTTCTTCCCCCCTACCAAGCGGATGTCACAGCCAGCCCAGGTCTTTGGGGTGGGAGATCACTGAAGATGGTGCCAGCAGAGGTTGGAAGAAGTGATTCACGGGGAACAACCTGCTCACACTTAAACCACAACTGTAACTGTGGGTAAGAAACCCCCCTCCCCCCCCGAGATGTTAACTTCCCCAGTACCGACAGCGGCGGCTGCAGGCAGCACTTCTCAAGCAGCCAGCACATCCCACGGCACGGCAACGCCTGTCCCCCACACAAGCAACATCTGGTGATGCTCTCCGAATAGAAACCACTGATAATAGGTAGTGCAGGGCAAACGCTAACACAGGCAACCACTGAACAGAACAGGGCCTGTTTGGAAACGCAAGGAAACGACTGGAAGTTACAGTGACAACACAAAGGCAAGATGACAGACCCGCAGTCACACAGGGAGTCGGCAGCAGACACTAGAAAATTAACTCTCAGGAACAGTCTAGCATTGGCAGGGAAATGAATGAGATGATCTAAGAGATATTTTCCACCTCTAATAGGATTTGATGATGATTTTGCATAGGCTTTTGTGCTAGCCTGACTTTTGATAAAGGCATGGTGTCTCTTTTCAACTCACATGCAAGGGAGAGATTAATAACTCGCAAACTCGGCCCACCTCAGCTATAAATGGTTCCTGTGCCTATAGGGGGAAAAAAGCCAAGCTATGAGTGAACAAAACCCCTGCGAACTGAGGGCAGTTAGTGCTTTTACACCCAAATCTTCAATTATTCAGAGATTTAGAACAGAGAGAAAAAACCCACAGCATCCAGAAAAGCACCAGACAGGACAGATGCACCAACCACGGCCAGTTCAGGAGCGCTGGACTGGCACTTTTCCCAAGGAGAGACCTGCTGAGGGCTGTAGGATGCACAGGGAGATGAGATGGTGGCTCCAGCTTGCAGGTCTCTTCACCCCCCACCATGCAGGAGAAGGGGGCAGAGCCACTGGCACTCAAGGATGGCGCTCAGTTGGGAAGACCCAGCCTGGCCACTTGTGTCCACACCCAGCCTTGGATCGGCAGAGGGTAAGACCAGACGATGGGCCTCGGAGGATGGATCATTAAGAGAGCAGCAATGGTAAAGAATGAATTTGGCACAGTTTTTAAGTGTACAAAACATACTGAAGGCATTCCTATCTTTTAACAAGATAAGCATTTTCTTAAATGTTGTAGCTGCCAGCACTTAGACACAAGCAGCAGCAAGCAGTGACAAGTCCTGAACCTCACCTCATGAGCTGCATAATCTGCACAGCCCACACGGCCATATCATGACACCCTTTCTTGGGACAAATGCTCCCTTACTCCATGAGCTGTTCCACTCTTGGTTTCCAGGAGGAAGATCTGTGGAGCTAGGCCCTTTTCTTTAGCATCACTGGGAATAACCTTGAGCCCTGGTGCTAACCCTTGCATTGGAACACATGAACACGGCTGTCCCTCAGAGAAGAGCTGCTCCCTTGCTCTTCATCCTTTTCTGCCTGGGGCTGGGACTTCATCATCCATTTGCTCACAGTTGCAAAGTCAGCCTGTACTGACCTGCCAACCACACCTCTGCATCCACACAGGCCCAACAATTCACTGGGGGGCCTTGTGCCTTCTCCTGCTGGCACCACCATCCTCACTGCCAACACAAGTCTCCCACAGGACAGCTCTGCTTTTCTGGGAAACAAGTCTACGAGGCTGAAGACAGGCAACCAGATACATCTCATCTTGCCTGACCACTAACTTAGAATCATAGAATCATTAGAGATTGGAAGGGACCTCAAAAGATCATCTAGTCCAATCCCCCTGACACAGCAAGATCACCCAGACCAAGTCACACAGGAACACATCCAGGCAGGTCTTCAACATCTCCAGTGAAGGAGACTCCACAACTCCCCCAGGCAGCCTGTTCCAGTGCTCTGTCACCCTCACTGGGAACAAGTTCCTTATCAGATTTATGTGGGTCTTGTGTCTTCAGCAAGTGTTTTGGGCTCAAGGGTGCAACTCCTCACGCTCAGCCAGGTCCTGCAGCCACCACAGGTAACCAAGCCCCTCAGAACACAGCTCTGCACCCACAGATAATGAAACGGCAGTTCCTGCCCTCAGAGCTGTAATTATCATCATCGCTATTATAACCTGATAAGGGGGGCTGCCAGTTTAGACATGACACTGCTTCCATGCCAAAGCTTCCTGCTCCTCAGGCTGAAGAGCACACAACACCTCAGCAGGCAACTGGCAGAAGCTGCAATCCCTGTTTGCTGCTCCATCTCACACCACTTCTGGAAAACCAGAGCGCATGCCCATGGCTGAAGTGAAAGAAATTGGCCTCGTGTCATTTTTTAGCAATAACAGGGTAACTGAGCAATAATGTTAAAAACAATTAACACCCAGGTGTCACACTTAAACACACCTGGAGTCCGAGGAGCCACGTGTGCTTTGCAAATGGCCACTCATGCCACGAAGGCTGCACAGGGAGGGGAAGCGCTGCCCGCAGTCCCGCAGGAGCGTGTTCCAACCGCTCGCCTCACGCTCTTTCGAGCAAGCACGGCTTGTACACACACCACTTCCAGTATCAACAACACCCCGTCTGTACTCAACCTCCGCAGAAAGGGTGCTGGACCCTGTGGTGATGGGCTCCAGAACAATATGTAAAAGTCCCTGAGTCATCACTTCACCTGGATGTTTGATCAGAAAACACCCTGGCCTGGGGCTGGCTGGTAGATGGCCACACATACGGCAGGTCTGAAATTGCCATCGGCTTCACCTCAATCCTCTTCTGGTGTCCTTGGCCATCCAGTTAAGATCTGACAGCATTTAAAGATGACAGCACTGGAGGTAATGGGACAATGCCGTAACAGGATTAGGGGAAATGTGAAAGAAAGGACGTGCGTAGGTAATGTCATTTAGGTAATGTCATCTATGAACAGGTTTTGCTGCCATTTTTGCTGACAAAGAAGTCAGTTTCACTTACACAATTCCTTTTAAACCCAGTTTTTGCAGCAAATAGTTTACTTCCTCCTGCAAGGAAGCTTTTCCGACGCATCGTCACAAATACCGTGTCCTACTTTCTCACTTGTCCAAGGCAGGGCATTCTGGGGGCGGGCAGGGGAGCAGCAGGATGCCCTAAGCAGGGTGAAGCGGCACGATCAAAGGACTCCCACTACCTCTCCAACCTAAGTGCAGCACCCAGACTTTGCCAGATACTCCCAGGCAATTTCCACCGAGCTGCTTCCTCCCGGAGCCCTTTTTCCATCAGTATTCCCTTTCAGTCCCACCGCAGCTGCCCCTGAAACAGCTTCCTCATTGTCGCCCCAGCAGAACTGGTGCGTGCGCGCCGAGCAACTGACCGCAAACAAAAGCTTGTTTGACCAGCGCTTGTTCCGAAACAAAACCCTGGCTGGAGAAGGAAATCCCGCAAAGGAGTCGGGGACTGCTTGCTGGGACAATTTGGAAGGCAAGCCCAGACGCGCTTGCCCCCGGGGACTTGCATTCTTGCCAGACACTGGTGTCTGGCCTCTCCATTCACCGCCTGCCTCTCCCCCCTCCCCAAAAACTCCCCCTGAAAGCCGGGTTTATTATACAGTCTGATAAGCAGGACAGATGCCATTAAATTGAGCCCAGGACCATCTCACATGTGCTGCCCGCTGCTCTCAGGGCCAGAGGGTGGACAATAGAAGGAGGACACGGATAAGAGGTTTTGGAGCTAAACTTATTGCTAGAAAATACTGAGATGAGTTGATTCCTTCTACACTGGATGGTGAAAATTAATGGCTAAGGGAGCGGCCGTGAGGTCTCCACCTGCCACTCATTTTCCAGGGTACACTGACTTTTTTTGAACAAAATGCTCCTCCCGGTCAGCCTTGCCTTAGATGACTCCTTCCCTTGAGCCCAGCAGAAGCATCTGTAACGCAAGAGCCGAGCGTCTGCACCCTGCACATCTGTCTGCCACCGGCATGTGAAGTGACCGATTAGAGGAAACACCCTCCCTGGACAGGCAGTCCCCTCCCTCGATAAGCACAGTTGGAAACCACAGAAGTTGCACAGTCCAGCTCACACGCTCTGCGCTGGCCTGACCATCTTATCCGTTTGTAAACAGACATTCAGCTCCTCGTGAGCTTGAGCAACGTTAACATCTGCCCATTTAGGCAACACATTGGGCAGCAGCTGGGTTTGTGGCCGGTGGGGTTTGCTGCAGGCTCCCCGCAGGCTTTCCTGGGGGCAGGACACCACTGCCTGTCTGTCTGGCCACCCTTCCAGACACATACTACTGCTGGAAGACTTGGAATTATTACTGGGAATAAACACAGGTATGTTAGAATTCCTCCCCAAGCCAGAACACTCCGCTCTTGAACATCGCATCCCAGTTGTCACTGAGCCGTCCCCAGGAGCAGGCAGGACTGTCACCCCTGCACCAGGCAGAGTTGAAGAAACCAGAGGCCCCCATACTTCTCTCACACCTGTCACCATCAAAGAAGCAAAGCTTTTCTCATGATTAAAAGCCATTTTCTAAAGCATATTTAGCATTTCAGAGCCGAGGGTGCTCACAGACTTGAGTATGTGCGTGACGCGCGTGTCTGCATGTTTTAGTCCTGCCCTGCAGAAGCTCCTGGGCAGGGGACACGAGTACACGGGGACAAACCACAAAACTGAGGTGCAGATGTTGGTACTGTTCACCACAGCCCTGATCCTGGGGCAAAGAGCTGGTCTCTTACTTTCAGAGTAGGACATGCCCCTCTAGACACTCAACCTGCCAGTCCTGCTGCTGCCTGAGCTTCCAGCTCTACAGAGATCCCACCACCAACTGAACCTCTCCATGGCTGAAAGATTCCCCTGAAGACACTGAAGCGGGACCCATCCCTTCGCAGCAGCTCTGGCATCACCTGCAGCTTCCTGTCCTCTTCAGCAGGACATGTGGGTGGTCACGATCAGACTCATGGAGGTTGTAACCAGCTGCAGGGCTGCAAACAGAGCTGTTGGGCCAATGAACCTTGTGCTCTACAGACAATACCTTCAAGAATTTGTGCCCTTGTTTCCCATCTTCTCAAAAGCTGAGCTTTTAGAAGCCCTCCAAGCTGGTGCATCCCACTTCTGACACAAGATGAGGAGGTCTGGTCCACTCAGAAGCAGAGCTACTGCTACTAGACGGTGCAGGGGACGGGTGATTGCATCAAAGCCAGCCCACTATCTGTGTGACTCTAAACATCACACTATACCTTAAGCAATGCACTACACAACCATCTTCTTTATGGTTTTGTGAAATTCATGCCACTTTAAACTTGCCCTTAGCACTTACATCCTCTGTCCAAAGCTGAGATGCTGCAGTGGCAGAGCACATCCCTGCTGGAAGCTGAAGGAGGCTGCCAGGGAAACACACGCAGCCCTCCTGAGCCCGCTAGGAACCTTTCAGCACAACCCCACTACTTCTAGAAAGCTAGCCCGAATCGTTCTTGCCTCCACAAAGCCTCTCTGAGCACAGTGGTGCTCCACCACACCTCAAATGACCGCTCAGAGGGCGAGGAGCAACCGCATCACATCCACTGCGATCCAGCACAGCAGCACTCCACGTCTCACGGCCAGATGAGATGATCTGGACATAAAGTCTACGGTGACATTTCAGGAACGGGGCTATTCCTCTTAAAACATTGTCTGAAAAAAACAGGGTTAATCCTCCTGTTATCTGACCAACCACATTGCACTGTGCATGGTCCAGCCAGTGATACTAGCTGCTGGGCAAGCGGGGATGCTGTGGTGGTGGGTGCTGCAGGGCCAGCCCAGCAGTCCCAGTGAATTAACCAGCCACCACGGAAAACGTGGTTTTACTCTCTGCTGGGAGCATCAGAAGGTGATTTCCCCCTCCCTGACTCAATCAACCCTATTCTTCCCTGTGGGTCCCAGGCAAAGGGATGTCACAAAACGCAGACACTGCTCTCTGCTAATCTAAAGTCAAAGGCTGCTGCAGCATCCACTGCTGAACTGGACGTCTTGGACGCTGGTCTAGGAGGTCAGAGCTGAGGTGCACATGATTCATTTACTAATTACATACGACGGTTTGGCTGGGGTTTGATGTTTAAATACTGTTAGGCAGGAATTCCTTAGCAATTCACTCTGGTTTTTAATCCTGGGACTGCTACTCTTCTTTCCCTGGGGAAAACCATGCCCTAAAACCAAACAAACGCTGCACTGGAAGAGCCTACTCCTTCCAAACCTCTGCAGATACACTCAACAGCTGCCGGGAGACAAACGCCCAGCCCTAAAAACCCTACCTACCCCAAGCTGTGATGCTGAAGAGCACCAGAAGGTCTGTAGCAGTCCCAGACTCCACTTTCACAGCCTTGCAAATGTGCAGCAGGACACACAACCCCTGCCCGCAGGTGAAAACAAAGGGCTTTTTTCTCTGCTTAGGCTGGGCCAGCTACTGAGGTGCTTTGACCCCACTCCAGGAACGTCACTCCTTTCCACTGATCATGCTTGATCTATTCAAGTAACTTCCCCAAAGCTTCCAGCCTTCCTCACCATTGACTCAAACTCTTGTTGGTTTTGTAGATCTGGGATAATCCCTTTGGCCTCATGGCAGCAAGCAGTGTGAACCCTGCTTGTGTGTATTTGATTTGAAGTGGGACTGAAATCCGACTTCCAAGGTTTATCCAGAGTTCCAGTGGGTTGCTGTAATCCCACAGCCCCGAGAAAGCTTTAAGAAAGCCACAGGCACAACAACAAGCAGCACCATCAAACCATACACGTTGGCAATGCCAGAGCATCCACCCATGCGGATACTTGGACTAACTGCCAGCAGAAAAGGCACAAGATGCCTTCTCTTGTGCCCGTCTTGACATCCAGTCTCTAAACCCATTTACATCTGGCTCTGCACCCCACATGCACACAGGCCACAACAGCCTCTTCATCTCTCCTTCTGGATGACAATTTTTGTTGTCTGTGTTGTTTGTGCATGTGATGCCATGGGGCTGATTGGAAGCCCCCCATGACTGGCTGCAGACTTGGGGCCAGACCTTCTGCAAACAACCTGGGTAGGAGCAGCATGCCAGAAAAAGGTGGGAATTTGCAGCTTGGCATCAAAACACGGCTCTCAAATGCAAGGAGGTACCTCCCCACCCACCTTTGCAGGCAACCCTGAGCTGGTTCAGCCCACAGTCTCACTCCATGGCTGCTCTAAGTCAGCCTTGTGCCACATAGAATCATAAGGGATTGGCAGGGACCCCGAAAGATCATACACTCAGTATTAAGCCTCCACTAACGTCGCCTGCTTCTCCACGGGTCTTACCAGCTCAGCTGGGAGCTCTACGCGCTCAGCACCTCCCCTACTCCTGGCTGGCCAACGGCACAGGTTCGGCCAGCCCCGAGAACAAGCAGAGCTTGCTCTTGTCTGCTGGCAAAATGTATGCACGCCGTAAAGAAGTTTGCCACAGACATGCTGGAAATCTGACAGCTTTTTTTGTGTGTTAATAAGGCAATTCAGAAGACTATCTGATTGTATAAATATTTGTAGAGACAGTTATCGCCGCAGCAGTCAGACACTGGGTCCCCCTGAATTCATCGGCAGATCAAGTCCTCACCTCCATTTGCAGAAGGCTGCCAACCAAAACCGTACGACCCCAAATGGCACCATCTCCACAGTGGAACATAAAGCCCTGTTTAATACAGAAAAACAGCCTCCCAATTTGCTGGGCAGCTGTTAGTAAAACAAAATAAAAAGTGGGAATCAGATTCCCAGCCCACTAAAAGAACACGAGCAGGATGTATGTTTTAGCCAGGGAATTAATTAATTATTATTAACACCACGAAGGCTCACTGGGAAATGTTTGTACTTTGCTGCTCTAATTAAATCTTCTCACTCACACAGCTCTCAACCTTCAGAAATTAGTACTGGTTTTATAGCCTGGCTTGAGTTTTCTTAATAAGAAAACACTTTCAGAGTGAATTTTTCACTTTCCATTGGTACCAAGAGGTAGGATGAGATCTCTTGGCATTCCTGTCCATCTTCCCTTCTAAACAATCACAGAAAGTGTTTCCAACAGCATATACAGTTTTCATCACGAAAAGTCCTCTCTTATTTTCACTCTGCCACAAGCCCAGTCTGGACAATTAAAGCAGGACCCATCTCCCTTCTCCGTGTGAGCAGCTGCACTTACACTGCTGCTATTTCCAACCCTCATGAGCTAAACTGCCCATTTCTTGATGAGTAGGTACCTAAATGATGTCCAGACCAATGGGACATCTCATTCAAGGAAGGAACAAGGCTGAACCCTGACAAAGGACCAGTTTCTAATTCCTTTACTCATGCTCATCTGCCTCAGACAGTTGCTCATGAAAAAAGGCCAGCAGAATCTGGCCCTCCACCTCCACGGAATGGCTCAAAGACACTACTACTTTAGGAAGAAAGCACCCAAGACATAACAATTCCATGGCTGGATTTTATCACTCTTTACTCACAATGAGCCAATTCCATGGGAATCACTGAGCCAAGGGCTTGTACCCACTCAGAGGGAAACTGGACCTAGTTCTCACCTGCTGAAGCCACCAATGGAGCTGCCAGCCCCTCAGCTGGGGAATTACCCACCCGAGCAGGTGATTTGCACCTGCCTCACCCTTCCCAGGAAATGAAAAGCACCACAGCTCAGGTTCAGGGATTTCATCTTCTCTTTCCCCTCCAATGGACACGTGCAATTGCTCTGTTTTGCCATCCCCAGCCATTACTGATTTAGCTAATGCTCTGCTCCAGCAGGAAACATCTTAACTCTGAAGATCTGATGATTGCCCCAGCAATCAGTTGTTCAAATAGTTGAAAATTAAGAGTACAGCACACAAAGTAAATTAAGTCATTTTCTACCCTCCTAGGGTCTCCCAAGTCTGTCTGATTTCCCATGACTGGTACGTCATGCTGCCTCACGACTGCAAAGAAAGTCCTTTACGTTGACTACCTTCAAAGACTGGGCAGGGAGGGAAGATCTTCACCAACACAGATCCCACCACTAATGAAGACAATCAGCAGAGCATGTCTACCTGTTCCCACAATCAACTCCCATGCCCTAGGCTGCTTAAACCCCTGTGAACCCCAAAAAGGGTTGACGCTAACCCTGTCAACACCAATGGTTTGTTCATAAGGCCACCAACAGAACTGGGAATGAAGGAAGATGCCCTCAACATAAACAGACTGCAATCTGACCCTAAAGCAGGGAACACCTTGGCATCCTTACCACAGCAGTCCCACCTCCTGTTCTTCTTCAAATCAGTAAGGAAGGCAGCTTTTAGACCACAACTGACCATTTTTAAATACACACTTTGACCTCAGCCTGCAGGTAACGTCACGGGACGCTCTGGTAGTTTTAGCCTAAGCCTTCAGCACGAGGATGATGCTCTGCCGCTTCCCACTGCTCCCTGGATCCCATCCACCCTGGCTGTGGCATCTCAGAAAGGTTTTGTTTCTGAGTCCAAACAAGCTGGAATCAATCCCAAGCGTTTGGAAACCTTGAGCTGAGCAAGAAGCACTTGGTGTTGCGGCAGTCACCTGTTGGTGGCCACTGCAACTTAAGTTACACATGGTGACCTTCGTGAAGACCCTCTGCTTTTGGACTACTTCCCTCTTTGCAGCAGAAAGTCCCCAACTGGTGTCAGGCCAGAGGTGAGAGCTTTTGTCAGACAAAAAAGACGTAAATCAGCACTTACTTTCAGCTAAAAAGAGCCAGGATGGGAAAACCCCACTGCCAAGAGCTTTTAAAGACAGTTAGTCACAAGTTACCAAATGAGGGGACAAACGGCCACCCCACATTTACATGCAAATCAGCCCCTCAAAGAGCTGCTCTTTTACAGACTGGAGGGGAAAAGGAAGCACCAGAGTTAAATCTTTGTGCTTCAAAGCATGTCCAGTAACATGGACCGTGTCTCCAGCAGAAGCTTGCCCACGAGGCTGGGCCTCACCATGGAGATCCATTAGGACACACATGGAACCCACTTTTAGTCTGAAAGACAGGTAAGAAACTGGAGGTTTTGGGTTCTTCCATCCTGGCAAAGTTCTTGAAAGCCCAGCTTTCCAAAAACGTCGCCCATGAGCAACCAAAATGCGAAGTTCATCGAGAGCTCATAGACTTAACCTCCACTGCCACATAACTTGCCTTTTGGCATGGGGCTGGAGGCACACATCAGCCCTTCAGTGTAGCATAAGGCAAAAACTGTCAGAGCTGAAGATAAAAACAGGTACCCAGTGCCCAAACTCTGAAGCAATACTCATGAAAACCTCTCACATAGCCATGGAAATCTCCTGCCTGGGTCAGGAAAACTCAGCTAGTCTACAGAATCAATAAAATCCCTTCCCTTCTTCTGTGGGGTTGTTCTACATTAGCACAGGAGCACCACGGGCTGTAGGTATCTACATGAACATTTTCATCTGAAGGAGACGCCCCAGCTGGCCCCACTTGCCACGTCTGGGTTCGGGGCAGCAAGGAGGTTGTGTGCATTGTCACTGAAAGGTCTCACCCAAAGCAAGCCAGATGTGCTCCTAGCCCCACTGCAGGTGCAGAAGCCCAGAGCAGTGACACATCCTGCAGGCAGTCTTGCATGAGTTTGGTGGAGATGTTTGGCTTGGGCCATCAGATTATGGTGATACCTGGGTAGATCCCAAAAACAAGGTCTGGAACCTAATCCTAGATGTACAAAAGGCCACAGGGTGAAACCTGGGTCCAAACAGAGCTAACAGACAAAAGGTACGTGCTGGAGAAAGCAATGAGTAAGACTAGGTAGAAGAGCAAGACTACTCCTCAGACATCTCCTAAAGCAGGTACTTCACAAAAGGTCTGCCACAGTGGTGGCTGAGGCACTTGTGCAGGAGTGAGCATTTATCTGCACAGATCACATCTTCAACAAAGGAGTGTTCTGGTTAAAAAGAACAAATCTCAGTTCACCACAAGTGTATTTCCACAAGCTTCCCACTGCCTGGGTGTTTAGGTCTTGCATGTCCCCTTTTCCGTCCTGGTACGCAGGAGATTGCCCGCAGTGGCACAGGAATGTTGCACGAGCTATGACTTTCACCGAATCACAGAACCATCAGGGATTGGAAGGGACCTCAAAAGATCATCTAGTTCAATCCCCCTGACACAGCAGGATCACCCAGACCAAGTTGCACAGGAACAGATCCAGGTGGGTCTTAAACATCTCCAGTGAAGGAGACTCCACAACCTCCCTGGGCAGCCTGTTCCAGTGCTCTGTCACCCTCACTGGGAAGAAGTTCCTTCTGATATTGATGTGGAACCTCCTCTGTTCCAGCTCACACCCACTGCCCCTCGTCCTGTCACTAGATGACACTGAGAAGAGCCCGGCTCCATCCTCCTGATGCCCACCCTTCACATATTTATAGACATTTATCTATCCCTGAGACCTGAAAAAGGAAATCAACCCATGACCTCCTGCTCCCTTCATGATTTCTTTTCTTTTGGAACCACACTTGCTCAGCAGTCCAGACCCTAAAAGGGGGCTGCACAGAGCCCGGTCCTGCTCCTGCTAGAGCTGCTGGGATGGCAGGTTTTTGATTGAAGATGGGTGTGTGCAGAAGCTGCCAGCGCCGGCAAAATCAAACAGTGCCAGAGCAGCTTCTTCTGTCCTTCACTAACCAAGCCGGCTCTACTCGGGCACCACCACCCTGAGGAATTCTCCTTCTCCCTCTCCTGACAATAGAGTATTTGAGAGTGTTTACGCTGAGGATTAAATCCCCATCCGTGCTGGAGAGCGTGGTTCATTCACAGCTTCTGCTCTTCAGCAGTACTTCCTCCAAACTGTCTGTTGAGAGCTGTTTTGCAGCCCCCTGGATGCGGCCGGCAGCCCAGAGCCCGTGGGTCCGATCCAGAAATCGCTGGGTGCACAACCAAGAGGGCTCGGTTTGAGCCGGACAAGCGTCTTCTCTGCGCTGGCTAACGTATGCCTCCCTGCCCTCCTGCAAAGCGCCGGCTCACGCTTTATCTCTCCATCAGGACTACACAGGCGGTTGTTTTCCTGACCTCCAGATCCGGCCACGCAGCCACCCGGCCACGTAACTCCCCGTGGGGCACCCACACAGGTCTGTGCCCACGGCCAAAGCATCTGCAAGCAGAGGCGCTTCACTCCTCGCGCTCAAGCACCCCGCTTCTCCCTCAGACACTCGCGCCGGACTCTCACTTCCCTGCTGGCAGGCTCGAACAACATTTAAAACACTGAGATTTATATCCGCAGACACTTATAAATGGATTCCATTATAGCCTCTGCAGAACTGCACTTCAACATAAACATTCAATTAATGCAATTAAATTGCTACCTGGCGGTATTATCTCATTTAACTTCAGATCTGTGCTATTGAAAAGCATGTGTCTTTGAGCACTCTGACTGGCAAGGCGTGTGATAAACAGACCTATAAACATGTTGACTCAACCAAGCTGTTTAAAAATAAATTAGCGAAGGATAAAAATAAACAGCAGCATACATATGTACTCTGTTAGGGACCAACTCTCGTTTTTGTTCTGAGACACTGTCTTTGACCTCAGTCACAAACAAGAAACCCCACAAACTGGGGGGCAGAGATCAAACGCTCATCGAGCACGGCGGAACGCAAAACGAGAGATGAAAAGAAAGAAGAGAGGAAAAAGGGGAGGCATCCTTCAAATCCTCACCCTTTATTCAGTGCAGCAGCCTACAGCCACCACAAGCACTTGTGTTGATTAAAGCTCCTTAGACTGACAAGAAGACAGTCAAAACTTAGTGGTTAAAAAGGCAGGCACCATCCTCATGAGACTAGACCTTTGGACAAAGATCTTCAGTACAGAGGTGGAGACACTCTGGAACTGACTGCCCAGAGAGGCTGCGGATTCCCCCTCCTTGGAGGGGTTCAAGGCCAGGTTGGACGAGGTCCTGAGCAACCAAGTCTAGTTGAGAGGCATCGCTTCCCACGGCAGGGAGGCTGGAGCACATGATCTCTAAGTGGTCTCCCAACCTGAGCCAGGCTGTGATCCTGTGTTCCTCGTGCCAGCCACACCAGCACAGAGTGAGGAGCACAAACGAGCAGATTTTCTGAAAGCCACAGAGCAGGGTACAGGCTGTGGTTTGGCCATTAACCTGGTGCTCCTGAAAGAAAAGGTGGGGGAACCACGCTATGACTACCTGCACTGTTGTGTCTTCTCTGGGTAGGAAGGCTGAAAGACTAGAACTTAATAAACAAAAGTCTCAAGGCTACACAGAGGGCACCGAAGCTCCTTCCCACAGCAGGACTTGCACCTGCACATGCAAGTAAAACCTCACAAGAAACCCAAAAACTCCACAAAAATAGATGAGCGACCACTACGTGCTTCTTCATCAGCAAGAACCAACCCAAAACACACTGGCAGCAGGCTGCCTCCCAAAAACCAATAAAAAGCAGGGGGCAGCTCACGTCCATCAATACACAGGCTCTAGGACAAGCAGAGAGGTGGCTTGAAGAGCGGCTTCACCTCAGGACAGCTCCTCACCAGCACTGGGACATGATGCCCCTGCCATGGGGTCAGTAAGGCAGGGTCTGACATTGTCCCCAAACAAGAAAGGCTGTCAGTAGCTGAGACACAAAGGAAACTCCCGCAAGGCAAGTTCTTTAAGCCAAGTAAGGGTCTGTAGAAGCCAGCAGCAGCACACTGCTGCCTTCTCCAAGGGCCTGCACACCGCAAGCAGGATACCAGATAGCTCTGAGTGATGGGGGAAGCCCCAGGTGGGCAGAAACAGAGACAGGCAGGGCTGTGCCAAGTCCCACAGAAGTTCTGGAAGACCACAGAGCGTAAGCAGGGCAGGAGTCACTTGCAGCCAGTGGAACTGGCATGTTCTGCTGCTGCTCGGTGGGGAGCAGCCACGTCCTCTCCTCCACAGTCCACACCACTACCAAACATAAAAAGACTTCCCTTAGTTTCTGCCATAAGCATTTGCCTGTTTCCCCACAGCCCACCTGATTCTTGTCTTAATTAGTATCATCAGGGATTGGAAGGGACCTCGAAGGATCATCTAGTCCAATCTCCCTGCCAGGGCAGGCTCACCTCACTGGAGAAGCCATGGAATCAGAATCACTCCACAAACACATGTCCACTTAAGCAACTGCTGGATGCTTCCACCGGGGTGCGGTCGTCAACGATCACCCAAACAACCACCAGCAAAAAGTGCCAGTGCCACCAGGGCCTGAGCTCCGTGCTGTCACCCTGATTTGGCGGCAGGAACACTCTACACACCTGGACTAAGCAGCACCTTCCTGGAGGCTGCACTCATGCTTTGCTCCATGCCATGGCCCATCCCTCAGGCTGCTTTCAGAGCATCTCACACACACTGCAGCAGCAAAGTACAAGTGGTCACAGAACCACAGAACTTATCAGGCTGCAAGGGCCCTCCAAAGGACATCTAGTCTAACTCCCCTACAACAAGCAGGGTCATCTCCAGCTAGAGCAGATGGCTCCCATCCAGCCTCACCTTGAACGTCTCTAGGGATGGGACATCCACCACTTCTCTAGGCAACTTGTTCCAGTTATCCACCACCGTCAGAACCTTTTCCTCATGTCCAGCCTCAATCTACTCTTTTCCAGCTTAAAATATTCCCCCTCGTTCTATCGTTCCATGCCCTTGTGAATGGTTCTTTCTCAACCTTCTCATAGGCCCCTTTCAGGGATTGGAAGGTTGCTGTAAGGTCCCCCCAGAGTCTTCTCCAGGTGAGGTCTCACCAGGACAGAGCAGAGGGTCAAATAACAAGTCCTGTCCAGAAAATCTGCTCTATTCCTCTTTTTCTGGCAAACAGTCGCTTCTTGAAAGCCAAGCCTGCCCCAAGGCCACCCCACCAGCCCGTATCTCACTCTGACCAAGAACACATCCTCCCTGACAAGCAGTGACAACACAAAAATGCAGTGAAAGCCACACACCAGATGGAGAATGAGTGTCCACTGATGCCCACACTGCCCGCTCTGCTACCAGTTACAACCTCCAGCCACCACTCCTGCAGACGTAGACTGCTAATGGCTACCTGCCCAGGTTTCATCATGCCAATACTTCTGCTCCGACCCTGACAGGTCCCTTTTTGTTATTTTAAGTTCAAGGAGTGCTCATCTGGGCTGGGGCTGAAAGCTGCAAGAGTTACAGTCCACCCAAACTGCATGATTTCGGACTACATTCCGGTCTGCACCACTTCACGGGCACAGTCTTTGCACAGCCAAGCCCTTGGCCAGGCTCTCAGGAAGCTGGACATGTGGTAGCACAGAAGTAGCCTGGGAAGATGGCAAGATGTTACTGAGAACATCACGAAGTCTTGGCCAAGCCCCGTGAGTTTGAGGGAGACAGGAGGGCAGAGAGCAATGTGAATGTCAAGATCCAACACACTGGAAAATGTGGCTCAACAAGAAATACTTGGTGGTCATTCCCATCTGACTTCAGGGATGAGTCTACAGTGCTACACCACCTGCTGGTGCAAACTAGCCAGACTGGTCCCATCTAATTTAGACCCCAAGGGTTGCCCTGGTTGTGACTGCAGATCATTGCCTGGTTCTGGATGTGCAAAGAACAAAACACTTTGGGTATCACCTCAGCAGTTGCTGGTGCCAGCTGAACACATGCCAGGTACCCAATGTGTGACATCTTCCAAGCTCAAACAAAATGTTGGCCTTGACTCTGTGCTACTTCAGATGAGCAGATACTGAGAATACTCCTACTGACATCCACCAAGGTACCAGGTGAAAAGCTTCTTGTGTGGAAAAAGAGCCTGTGCCTCTGTGACTACCAACATAAGGGTCTGAACTACCACGTGATTTCCCACTGGGCAGAAGAACAGGAGCTCTTTGGTCTTCAGAGCTGTGACAGCTCTGTGCAGATCCCCAGCAGCTTTGAGCACACACAGAACCACAGAACATTAAGGATTGGAAGGGACCTTGAAAGATCATCTAGTCCAATCCTCCTGCCAGAGCAGGACCACTCTGACCAAGTCGCACAGGAACACATCCAGGCAGGTCTAGGATGGGGTGTCCCCGCCCATGGCAGGGGAGTTGGAACTGGATGATCCTGTGGTCCCTTCTAACCCAGGCTGACTGTGTGACTTGGGTCTAAGTGATCCTGCCGTGGCAGGGGGATTGGACTAGATGATCTTTTGAGGTCCCTTCCAATCCCTAATGATTCTGTGATTCTAGGTTTTACACAGAGGTGATTCCTTTCCCCAGGTCTGCAACTGCTTGTTAGAGCAAACTCAGAGTGTTAACAAGTCTTACTGGAGCCCACCGCACGGAGTGAAGAAGCACAACTTATCTGATGCAACCACCAACACAACACAACCTCCCAATGTCCCAGCTCAGGGAAAACACAAGCAAGGACTGAGATGCGACGGGCAAAACCTCAGGGGAGTGTAGGGGATGCTCCAGTCCAACACACAACACCGCAGGGGAAAGATGAGAGGGCAGCAGGGGATGGGCAATTCTCTGCCTGCTTCATGCCTTCTGCTCTTTCCAAGAGCTCCCACTGTTCCCAGGCAAGAAAGAGGATGAGACACTGGCTTGAGCACATCTCTGGTCTCACCCAGTGTGGCTAGTTCTACAATTTTTATGGAAGAGGACAGCTCTACAGTACAAGCAGGAGAGGGAAGCCTTTATTTGCTGGGCTGAACCACACTGAGGAGCATGCTTCACCACTGCCACGTCCCTTGCTGCAAGGGCAGGGTCATGACAGGCCAAAGTCACCTCAGCTGCAAACCCCACAAGCTCAACCAGNTCCACCACTTCTCTAGGCAACTTGTTCCAGTTATCCACCACCGTCAGAACCTTTTCCTCATGTCCAGCCTCAATCTACTCTTTTCCAGCTTAAAATATTCCCCCTCGTTCTATCGTTCCATGCCCTTGTGAATGGTTCTTTCTCAACCTTCTCATAGGCCCCTTTCAGGGATTGGAAGGTTGCTGTAAGGTCCCCCCAGAGTCTTCTCCAGGTGAGGTCTCACCAGGACAGAGCAGAGGGTCAAATAACAAGTCCTGTCCAGACAATCTGCTCTATTCCTCTTTTTCTGGCAAACAGTCGCTTCTTGAAAGCCAAGCCTGCCCCAAGGCCACCCCACCAGCCCGTATCTCACTCTGACCAAGAACACATCCTCCCTGACAAGCAGTGACAACACAAAAATGCAGTGAAAGCCACACACCAGATGGAGAATGAGTGTCCACTGATGCCCACACTGCCCGCTCTGCTACCAGTTACAACCTCCAGCCACCACTCCTGCAGACGTAGACTGCTAATGGCTACCTGCCCAGGTTTCATCATGCCAATACTTCTGCTCCGACCCTGACAGGTCCCTTTTTGTTATTTTAAGTTCAAGGAGTGCTCATCTGGGCTGGGGCTGAAAGCTGCAAGAGTTACAGTCCACCCAAACTGCATGATTTCGGACTACATTCCGGTCTGCACCACTTCACGGGCACAGTCTTTGCACAGCCAAGCCCTTGGCCAGGCTCTCAGGAAGCTGGACATGTGGTAGCACAGAAGTAGCCTGGGAAGATGGCAAGATGTTACTGAGAACATCACGAAGTCTTGGCCAAGCCCCGTGAGTTTGAGGGAGACAGGAGGGCAGAGAGCAATGTGAATGTCAAGATCCAACACACTGGAAAATGTGGCTCAACAAGAAATACTTGGTGGTCATTCCCATCTGACTTCAGGGATGAGTCTACAGTGCTACACCACCTGCTGGTGCAAACTAGCCAGACTGGTCCCATCTAATTTAGACCCCAAGGGTTGCCCTGGTTGTGACTGCAGATCATTGCCTGGTTCTGGATGTGCAAAGAACAAAACACTTTGGGTATCACCTCAGCAGTTGCTGGTGCCAGCTGAACACATGCCAGGTACCCAATGTGTGACATCTTCCAAGCTCAAACAAAATGTTGGCCTTGACTCTGTGCTACTTCAGATGAGCAGATACTGAGAATACTCCTACTGACATCCACCAAGGTACCAGGTGAAAAGCTTCTTGTGTGGAAAAAGAGCCTGTGCCTCTGTGACTACCAACATAAGGGTCTGAACTACCACGTGATTTCCCACTGGGCAGAAGAACAGGAGCTCTTTGGTCTTCAGAGCTGTGACAGCTCTGTGCAGATCCCCAGCAGCTTTGAGCACACACAGAACCACAGAACATTAAGGATTGGAAGGGACCTTGAAAGATCATCTAGTCCAATCCTCCTGCCAGAGCAGGACCACTCTGACCAAGTCGCACAGGAACACATCCAGGCAGGTCTAGGATGGGGTGTCCCCGCCCATGGCAGGGGAGTTGGAACTGGATGATCCTGTGGTCCCTTCTAACCCAGGCTGACTGTGTGACTTGGGTCTAAGTGATCCTGCCGTGGCAGGGGGATTGGACTAGATGATCTTTTGAGGTCCCTTCCAATCCCTAATGATTCTGTGATTCTAGGTTTTACACAGAGGTGATTCCTTTCCCCAGGTCTGCAACTGCTTGTTAGAGCAAACTCAGAGTGTTAACAAGTCTTACTGGAGCCCACCGCACGGAGTGAAGAAGCACAACTTATCTGATGCAACCACCAACACAACACAAACTCCCAATGTCCCAGCTCAGGGAAAACACAAGCAAGGACTGAGACGCGACGGGCAAAACCTCAGGGAAGTGTAGGGGATGCTCCAGTCCAACACACAACACCGCAGGGGAAAGATGAGAGGGCAGCAGGGGATGGGCAATTCTCTGCCTGCTTCATGCCTTCTGCTCTTTCCAAGAGCTCCCACTGTTCCCAGGCAAGAAAGAGGATGAGACACTGGCTTGAGCACATCTCTGGTCTCACCCAGTGTGGCTAGTTCTACAATTTTTATGGAAGAGGACAGCTCTACAGTACAAGCAGGAGAGGGAAGCCTTTATTTGCTGGGCTGAACCACACTGAGGAGCATGCTTCACCACTGCCACGTCCCTTGCTGCAAGGGCAGGGTCATGACAGGCCAAAGTCACCTCAGCTGCAAACCCCACAAGCTCAACCAGTGCTGCATGCCACAGCAGTGAGTGGCCAACCAGGTGACAAAGGTTCTTCCAGCACAGGTAGAGACGTGGGGGAAGGCAGGCTATCTGATGAGAATTTTCTCCAGTGAGGTCACTCCTGCTCAGCACACTGCAGTCCTCCAGCCTCTGCAAAGCTCTGGCACCACTGTACTTGGTCTGCAAACATCTGCAAATGGGGTTTTGCCTCTTTGCTTGCAGCTGTGGGCTCCTCCAGCTCCACAGCTGCTTAAACCCACCTCAGTGTGGGCTAAGCAGATGGGGCTGATGGGGCAAATAAACCTCCATGTTTCTAAGGTTGCACCCATGTTGTGCTGAACCTGGCTACTGCTATGATCAGACAAAGCACTTCCATGATGCCACCTAGAAGTTCAGCCTCTTGCCACAAGTCTCCCAGGATCCTGACAGTGATGGATGAGTGCAGGTACCCATGGGAGTCATTAACCAGAGGGTGTTCACTTTGACCAAGTCCCTGAGTTGAGCCTTCAGCATCTCCATGTCCACCAAGCAAGACAGACAGGAGGGCAGCACACCTGTGCCCATGTAGGGAGGTTTCTGCTGCAAAGCAGGTTGGGTGGCAGGGATGGCAGGAGAGCAGGTAGCATTTTTGAGAGAGTATGAGATAAGAGGAGGTGGAGTTTCCTGATAAAGAGGATTTCCCTGCTCAAATATCAAAGGACTGACACTAAGAAAAGCGGGGAGAGGGGGAATTACATCAGTCTGAGGCACACTTTCTCTTTTAAACTCTGACCTTCTATTGTCTGTCTCCTTGACTTGGATTTAAAGGCCCTTTGTTGGGCTGTGTTACATGGTGTGATCTAGAAAGCCGTCACAGACAAGGCACCATGGGCTTTGACTGCACCGGCTCAGGCTCTCCCCTCACCTGTACCAGACTTTCGGAAGCCACCGAGCCAGCTCAGAAAAATCACCACTTTCCACCAACATCCTCTGAAAGACGAGACACGCCTTGTCCCCTCAGCGCCCCATTGCCACACCTCTTCCAGCGTGGCCAACCAAGGCCAGTGGAGCTGGGCTTCACGCTAGTGTTGCTCCCAGTGGGCAGATGGGCTGCTCCATCCTCCTGGCCCTGCTCTTGCCTCCTCTCCAGGCTCTCCTGACAGCATCCTTCTCATCCCAAGCACAAATGGGTGAACAGCAGCTGATGGAAGCATGAGAGATGTCTAAGATGGTTTAGAGTGATCTATGAGCATCTTTCAGTTATAATGCTCCATTAACGTGACATTTATGTGGGGTAATATACCACCACTCACTTAGGTGCACCTACACCAGCCACTTAGGTTTCCCTGCATGCGACGGATGAAGCAGAAAACCAGGGCTCAGCAGAGCCAGGGACCCCTACAGACAGGGTTATGGGGGTCAGGAGGTGAAGGGGATACGCCAGGTACCAGAGCCACTATCCCAGAGGGAGCAGAAGGCAGGGGACAGAATAACATTTCAGGAGGTAAAACTGGAGAGAGGAGCAAAAAGGGGGAAAAAAGCTTGAACTTACAGAGCCAAACAACCTCTCTCTGCAAAAACACAAGACCTGAGGATGGTCTGACTGAATCCTGAAGGCACAGCCTTGCTGTCATCTCCAAGCCATGAGCAGCATAACCTGAACACCTGTGCAGCAAGCAGCACTACGCTTTGCCACTAAACACACCTTCAGCATCACAGGAGCCTAGCAGGGGCTCCCACTTTGTTCCCCTGATCCATTAACAGTGCTGCAGTGGGCTGCAGAAGGGACTGTCTCACAGCCACATGCTCTCAGGGTTCCCTAAAAATTGTTTGTTTGCAGCTTCTGAACTGTCACATTTATTCTGCTCCTGTGCTTTGACCATTTGTCTCATCCCTTCCTAACGAAAGGAAAGGTCTGGGAAAGGTCTAAAATGCCATAACCCTTACGTGGCCCCACGGAGGTGAAAAGACCATGGGCAAACATGGAGTCTTTCTGAAACAAGAGAAGGATCATCGATACCTTTCTCCCTCCTTCCCACTCACTGCTCCACCACAACCACTGGTCTCATCTCAGCATATGTGAGTAAAATGAGGAGAGACCCAGCCCTGTCAGCATCTCGGCACACAGAAGTCACCATGTGATAGCCTCAGCCTGCATCCAACCACCCACAAAGTCCTCTGTGGGAATTTGCTCCTATGACTTCACCCACACAAGAAAACATCTCAGAAATTAAGAGACCGGTTGAATTCCAGCTGTGGCAGCACCATCTGGAGAAGACTGGGCGACAATGGGAGAAGGAATTAATTCAGAACCTGGAGTGTGATCCAAAATCCAAGTGGACAGGAAGAGTTTGGTGGAGCTTGGCACCGTGCTTCACCCCTGAAGCACGCACTGGTTAGAAAGTGAACGGCCAACGGCATTTCACGCGTTTCGCTTGGCACACCCAGCACATGCAGCGAACAGCTTTCAGCTTTTAGGAATGAAGCGCACCTAGAAACCCAGAAGGGGCATCTAGTGACCCAAGGCCACTGGACGCAGAGCAAACACCGAACCAACCTCTACCGAGAGATTCAACTCACGTCACACGATGTTGCCCACCTTTTGCATTTTAGACTACTTGAACCACACGAGCACACGCACAACCAGAGCCATGACACCCGACCTCTGGAGATGTTAAGAGCCGCAGATTCAAGAACATGTTGGAACGCTTACTGTGTCCAGTGCCAAAAATGTGTCTCTAACCCTCAGGAAGAAATGGGTGTGGAGCTCACTGACAGATCATTCCACTTACACGGCAGGGGACTTTGTTCCTGCCTCTTCAGAAAAATGACGGCTAAAAGAGGATTGAGGAGCTGTTTTGCCTCCACAGATCTTTAGAGAAGTACACACAAACGGGTGGGGAAATGAGGTGGGAATCGGTGAAAGCCCCCATCACTGGTGAAGGCGAAGCTGCTCTGCTGTGAACTGCTACCACGTGCTAGTCCTGGTGCCTGGCAGAGCACCGCGCTTGCTGCTTCACTGGGAGCCTGCAGTCACCTCCTGCGTGGCACTTGGTGGCTACAAGGAGACACAAAGCCGTGCAAAAGCCTACAAGCATTTCATTGGAACTGAAGCTCAATTTACAGCTGCTCGGCTCAAGGGTGTGTTTGAGCAGCCCTTTGTTGCAGGGTTTTGTCAAGGTATGTTCTGACTTGTCCCCCGCGTGGTTGTGCAGTAACTCTTGATACTGATCGTCAATGTCTCTGCTCATGTCACTCAAACATGGACTTTTTTTTTCCCCCTTCTTCTCCCCCTTTCTCAGCCTGCCTGATCTGGGAAAGACAACGCACACCTAAACCTCTGCTTCCAAAGGTGCTGACTCCTGGCACTGCCCTCCGGCCCTGCTGGGCACCTACCCTTGAACCAGCACAGGTTCAAGGCCAAGAGCCCTCCTCACCTCCTCTAACACACCAGTGGGTCCAGGCTCCAACATTTCATTCCCGATGGGAATTTACCCAGATAATCTCATTACAGCCATTGTACTTCGAAGGGTAAGGAACACTTACTGGGATGAGTAAAGGCTCCACAACCTGACCACAATGCAGCAGAAATCATTGCTTAGGGCCAACTTCTCATACTCCTATTACACTGAACACCATACTCCTCGGCTACCAGAGCAGCATCAGCAGCAACATAAACGTGAATGCTTGCAAAGAAGGTGTTTGTGCCACTTCTGGCCTTCAGGTTCTTATGTTGCCATCATCGTGATAGCTCTGCAAACCAGCAGATGCTCCAGTTCCTAACAAATACGTTTGTTAAATTATTCTGAAACGACAGCAATAACAAATTACACAAAGAATAAAATTCAAGGAGATGCCTTTCCCTCCAATTTCCACATGTAGAAGAAAAGCATTACAAGCTTTTGTTAATTTAAGGAAACATTTCACTTTTTTTCTCCCATCAGGCGTGAGGTGTGAATTATGCAAACACAATCTGAATTTGACTGTGTTATTTACATGCTGGAGCCCCAATGACTGATGTACACTTGAGAGTTCTGGCTTCAGAAACCAGGTTTCCAAAAGCTCCTTAGAATGAGGATCAGCCAACACCCTTCCCAAAGGCAGGCCAACAACAGCTCCTTGGCAGACACGGTGGTCATCCCCATCGTGATGAAGAGCAGCACGGTCAGCGCTCAGTGAGACCCTCCTCTTAACTCCCAGAGCGCAGAACACCACAGGCAAGAAGGGGTTTCCACACCAGCAACCTGCATTTCAAGGTAGGGTTACTGCTGGCCAGAGAGGATCATTTAACTGCTTTACCCACTTGTTGCAGAACTCCTACAGGCAAAATGAGGAGGCGACGTGCTCCTACAGCCGATGCCCAGACGCACACGGGAACCCTCGGACCTGCGCAGGGCGCGGATCTTGCCACGACACCACACAAAACTCTTAAGGAAGACAAGGTGAGGTGATAACTATTTTTCAGCGGCGGCTGCCAAACCGTTGAGACACTGATAATTTGAATCTAACCCTCTTTGCAGGAGGTCCATATTCTAATTAGCACAGGACATCAAACGCATTTTCCACTTGGTTTCCAAACAGACAAAAACCTGTGTGGAAATGAAAGCCAAGAGGCGTCGATTTTGGTTCGATGACCAAAACCTTTCCTGAATTTCTCTGCTGGTTTTTGCCAGACAAAGCTGCAGCTCCATTTGCTCACACGTTCCAGCAAATGTATTACCCACTCAGGAGAAGGTTCTCACTTTTCAGATGAGCACACAACCACACGCTGAAATTAAGAGACTGAATCCTCCTCCTGCCACTAAACAAACATCACGCCAAGATGAATTATTTGTGACTCTCCCTAAGCCCCTCAGGGAATACGGGAAAGCACCAGGACCAGAACTTGGCCGGCCTCACTTCACAACACTGCAGGCTCCTCAAGAAGGTCTCCAACTTGTCAGGGCCAGCAAGGGGTAATTAGCCTCCCACGCCAAATCTTGCACGGCATCTGCATCACATCTCTGTCCCAATGTCATATTGAAAGGTGGCAAATTGAATGTGACAATCAGAACCCAAAAGCACAGTTGGACAGAGAAACCAAAGAGGCACTTCCATTCTGCTCTTTGCCCACGAAAACCTTGGCTCCAGAGCATCCAAGGCCACAATTCCTTCCATAGGTGTGGAGATGCCCAGACAGCACCTATGCACACTCCTCTGAAATACTCCCTGTTTGGTGCTTACAAACCACAGCTGGAGACACTGTCCAGAGACAGGAGAACAGTAAGGAATGGGGAGCAGGATGGGGGGACCAGCCTGCTGGAGCTGCATTTCAGCTGATATCAAGACACACAGGTGCTAAACCCAAAGCTCTAAGAAAAGTTGCCAATACATTCAAGAGAGGGACTGCATTTTAATCCAGCAATTACCTTTCATAACATCTGCTTTTTCATGCTAGTTCCACCCAGCTTGACTCAACACATCGTGCAGAGTGGCTGCTCCCACCAGCTCTGAGCTGGTGAACCTTGCTCTTCTGCCCCCTGAAACCTATCACCCATGGTTTTTCAGGATGATGTCTGTTCACTTTGGGAGTGCAAGGCACCAGCCACCCCAGAACAGCTCCATCCTGCTAAAGAGAAAAGTATCTCTTGACATGGACAGCCTTGCTGACTTCTAGCCTGCCTCTACCCTTCCTTTCTTGAGGAACATTATTGAGAAAGCGGATCTGGAGCAGGGCCAGCTGCATCTTCATCTTGTGAGGAGTCTTTGATCCCTATCACTCTTACTTTAAAGGTTGAGGTGATATTAGATCCAATGTCTAAGAATGCCCTTCAACCAGCAGATGTCAGACAGAGGTCTTTTTTCCACCACAGCTGGCCTAGAAGGACCAACTCTTTGATGCAGACCCTAGTTTTGAACTAACTCCTGCCCACACCTCTACTAGGGATATCCACCCCATGCGCCAACCACCTGGACTTGGCCACGATAAACTTGTACAGAATGTTCTGGCGGGACTGGTACCTTTTAACCAAAGCCACGTGAGATGGGAAGGTTCCCAGCAGCCAAACAAATGGATGGCACCAGCAGGACCATCGAGAAGTAAATAATACATGTCTGTATCCTGGACTTTGCACTACAGCATCTGGACAGACACCTCACAGATAAGCACTGGTTTGGTGTGTGCACTTGCCAGTCGGTCACATCTAAACGCTCTCCATCGCCACAGACTTTGGCACTGAGCTGGGAATGAGAGTGTCCATACACAGAACAAAGTGTTTTAGGTACCTCTTCCCAAAACAGTCACTCCAAGCCTGGGTGGAGGTGAAGACCCGCTAGGGCTGCCCATCCTCATCCAGATTACATTTCCATGGCAGCTGCTCCTTTTGTCTACACCCACATGAATGAAGCCAAATCAGCCTAAAATTTAATTCAATCTGCTGTAAACCCAAGTGTCAGGCACTTGGATGGCAGCTAAAAGCGCCACTCTGAGATAACTGACACCAGCTAATAACAGCCTGTGCATCAGGAGAGCCAGAGCAGACATCTTGTGTAACCAAAGAGGAACCTGTCCCTGGGAACAGCCCAGCATGGCCACTCTCCACCCCACCAGCACCAGGCACACCGTGTCAAACCCTCTCCGCACCTCCTATGTTATTAGCCACACTAATACCAACAGTGATCTCTCTTTCAAGCTCAGAGGCAACAACGGTCCTGGCTTTTGTCAGGACCTTTTACTGCTCTACAACCACAGCTCGCTTCCCTTTTCAGCCCCGAGAGACTCAGCACCAGACCCTGCTCAGCAGGGTGGAGGCTGGTTAACATTTGCCAGACAACCCAGCCACAGCAGAGTGAGGGGGAGTCAGGGTCCTGAGAGTCCTCCCACATCTCTTCCCTTGCATGGAAAACACCAAATAAGCCCTTTCTGGTGGGGTACACAGTTGTGCAAGTGGACTCTGCTCTGCTAGATGCTGGGCAGGCAGTATGTACCTGGTGTCTGCTGCAACCCCCTCCACCACATCCCTAGCGGAGTGAATCTTCTCTCTCCTCATTCTGTCTTTGGGAACTGTCATAAAGAATAAAATGAAACCAACTGACCACCAGCAACTAACTAGTTTTAACTTGGGTGACCTTCCTTCTCTTGCCCGATCTTGAGCTGCTTAGAAGAAAAGGGGACCTTGCTTTCCAGAGCGGGGTTTTCCAAAGCCACCAGAGCTCGGCAGCTCTCTGAGTAGAACCTGCAAAGCCTTGTGGAAGGGCTGCTCTTGGCACATGGTACCGGTGTGAATGTGCTCATGGGGCTGGATGCTCAGAGGTGCTCAGTTCCTGCTGCCAGCACATCCAGGGGAGTGCTGGCTCAGGACCGGAACAAAGACCAGCCTTCATCTACCTTGGGATTCCCAAGGGAACAGGACACCTCAGCCAGCCCTGTACCCCTCCTTCTCTCCTCCCCGCCTACAAGGAGCACGGGGAGCTTTCTCCCAGGGCGTGCAAGGGTCTTGGATGCACAGCTGACTGCACGTGTCAGTTATGCTCCAAATGGGTTTTCACAGGTCAAGGTTCTGCCGGCAGCAAGAGCAAATGCTATTTTTAGACAGGATAAGGTCACGGTGCTTTTAGAGACAGTGAGGTCTACAATAAAACCTATTGATCAGTCTCTGGAACTAGTGCTCCGGAGAGACTCCTAGATTGAAACAAAAATTGCCTGGCCCTTTTCTCCATAGACTCAGTGGGTAAAAGCTTGTTGGACTCTGTCTCTTTCAGGAGATAAAACGAGTAAGAAGCCACATACAGACCACAGTTGTCCATTTAAGCGGACGCACAGCAGAGGAAGGGAAAGTGGGACCCAAGGGAGAGACCGGCAAGAAGCTCTGCGCATACTTCTGCTGCAGTGACGAGCCAGCCATCTGGAGGGCAAAAGCCATCCTTCCCGCGCCTGTGACTCCCACCCTCTGCAGCCCACTTGCCCAACTGAGGAGTGAAGGCACTGGGGCAGCCTTGAATTTTTAAAAGAATTAATGTTTTACTTGCATCTTGGAGGGTCAGGCCAGCCTCTGAAGGCATTCATCACCACAGTCCCTAACAGCACACACACTTACTCGTTTGGCTGGTCGTGCGTCAGCAATGAAGATCACCCAGATGACACGTGAAGGCCCAGAGATGGGAAGCAAACCCATATTTCAGCCAGGAAAATCTAACCAAAAACACCCCACAAAAGCGGTGCACGATTACATCTTCGAGCTCGGCCACAGACCTAAAGCTTTAAACCCATTAGGGGCTCGCAAACACTTCTCCATCACAAGATGGTCTTTATTCTGCTGGAGACTTGTTGACCACAGGGCCAATGGTGAACCTATGGAGTATCTGAAGAATCATCTGCCCTATTCCCACACACTCAGTCACAAACCAAACATGCCACGGTAAATACAATCCATACATCATGCCCTGACACAAGTGACCCCGTTAAAGAGCAGGGCCTGTTCTAGACAGAGCACCCTACCCTACATTAGCAACACAATGACCGATGCATTTGTAGGATATAATAACAGCAGTAGTAATAATAGAGAATAACAGAGCTACGGAATGCGGGTGCAGGTGATGGGACAGGATATGTAGTTCACTTTCTACTGCTGGATGAGGGGCAATGGGTGTGAGCTGGAACACAGGAGGTTCCACATCAATGTGAGAAGGAATCCTTCCCAGTGAGGGTGACAGAGCACTGGAACAGGCTGCCCGGGGTGGTTGTGGAGTCTCCTTCATTGGAGATGTTTAAGACCTGCCTGGATGTGTTCCTGTGCGACTTGGTCCGGGTGATCCTGCTGTGGCAGGGGGATTGGACTAGATGATCTTTCGGGGTCCCTTCCAATCCCTCATGATACTGACACCAGCACAGAGACCCACTCAGCTGCTCAGGTACAAGCAGACGGTGCAGGAATTAACACCCTCAGAACGTGATTTGCTCACCGTTTGCCTGTGAGGTTAGGCTGCAGTTTAAGTTTCTGCATAATAGATGCGACAAGATGCAAAACCTCAAAACTGTTTTATCTATAATCACAATGAAAACTGTGTTTCAAAGCAGAACAGCAGTGGTGATTCAGAGAGGGGAAAAAAGAACAGGCTGATCTTTCCCAAAAAGATATTGCTGCTACAAAAGCCCAGATAATTATCCTTTCATTTGGAGATCAGGCCTGGATTTTGTTTGGTTTCTTCACAGAAAGGTCTTTAAGCTCCTACTAGCACTTTTTTTATACTTCTATGATTTTCTCCCTCGCACCCTATGACAGAGTCTGAGATAAAACGATTATGGTAAGACAGAGTTACTCAGGAATTGAGGGGCATTGCTGCAGCCCCTCATAAATGAATGGAGCACCAGCAGAGGATGCATCAGAGACAATTCAAACTTCATTTTTGTTTATATTCACTGGTAGCCAGAAGTACCCTCTCCAGAAAGCAGACGCAAGTATGGGTGGAAACACTGTGGTAACGCTCCCATCAGCTGCTGCGCAGTCCAGTTTCCACCCCGTGTAAGTATAAGGGTACAGGCACACAGGCTTCTCTGGCCATTCCTGACAGGTGTCACTTGCATCTGGGCTCGAGTCAGCGCAAGCTCTTTCCCCATCCTTTAGAGGATGCTAGGTGAAGGTCTCTGTTAGCCTGACCAGAAACGGCCAACACGAGCCGATCCCAGGCTCCTCGATGCCGCTGTGCCTACCCAAGTGACTCACGGCACGGCAGGCACTCGGGATTTATGCCTGGGGTAACTGAGCAGGATCAGACGCTTCCCTCCACGCCTGCCCCTGCCCTCAAGTTCTGCACAGGCGCAGAAGCAGGGAGGGGACCTCAAACCGCTGCTTGAGAAGGGCTTTTGTAACCTACTCAGCTGCTGTTGGGCACAAAGCCGAGAAGTTGAAGAAGCCGGCAGAAAGCCGCTCCCTTGGTTTGTTTTCCTGTGAGACACATCTGGGTTTGTGGGACTTCCAGTACAAGGAGGCTTCAAGACCAGCACCTCCACAAGATGGGGTGCTGGGGACATGTTGCCATGCTCCCCCAAACCCCCTGCATCCCTCACACACGATGCGCTGAAGAACACGGCTCTTTCCACAACTGGGACAGGGAGGGAAGTAAACACCCAGATTTTACATTTCTGTCTTTTCCACTTATTCTGGAATTAGCATTCAGTGTCTGCTGCCACAACACGGACAGCTAAAAATGTGTGTGCAGATATGTCATCCACAAACAAAGTGCCTCATGTTTGTTCTTTATTATTTAGGAAATGCACATTAATTACTGCAGATTTTCTCCTATACATCTACTGTATCTCAGACAGAATTGCTGAGGAGGTCTGCAGAATAAAAATGTATGGGGCAATTAAATGGATATTTATAATTAGAACTTAATAATTTGCATCAGGGACAAATGAGCTCTGATTTCAATCTGTAGTGCATTTAGATTAGCCTGAAGATAGTGTAATTTGATGTTTTATAGTCCTCCTCTCAGATTATGAAACAATACAGTGTCTTTGAAGCAGCCGTGTTTTGTGTCAGGAGTGTTTTAAGAAGAAGCCACAACGAAAATGTTTGACAATGTGAAAGCAGCCATAAATTACACGACAACTCTGTAAAAGTCATGATGAAACAAATAAAGGGCTGACCTATAACGCATCTGATTCAACAACGCGCCCGGACCGCTCGGGGCTCAGCCTGGCCCGGCGAGCGCATCCTCATGCGCATGGCTACTTAGCACTGAGAAAACTGTAAATTATGACTAGTCAACAGCATTGATTTTTAGTCGACATTTCAATCAGTGTGAAGTAGAAATACTACACCGCTCCCCCGGCAGCCTCTTAGCCAGCCAGCTGCTTGCCCGTAGCCTTCTCGGCCGCAGCTCTGTTACAGCCCCATTGTTCCCACTGTACAATATTTATCATGGGCTCTCCAGACACAGGTACTTGACCCAAGGGTCACCACTGCCTTGTCTCTTGGACATACAACCAACCTACTCCACCGACACCACTCACCCAAATGCAGGGATGCTTTGCACAACCTTTACCTCCCCAAAGAACTTTGCCCCAAGGATGGGCTGTTGGGAGGCTACAGCCAAACACACGTTCCTCAGATTAAGCACCTGCATCTCTTCAAAGCTCAAACACAAAGCAAGAGGTAAAGCAGCACAGAAGTAAGGGAGAAAGATCTTGGCCAAGAGCAGGTTAGTCTGACAATATGGACATGTCTTTACTTCTTGGCTTTGTAAGTAAAGGAGGGGCAGCATAGCGGGAATGGCGCCGGGCTCTTGTCCCTGCTCTGCCACTGCTCTCCCACCTTACCTGGGGCCAGTTGCCCAAGCTGTGCCATGCTGGAAACCAGCAGCCGCCTCTCTTGCACCAGTACTGGGTATTGCGAGGGTGTATTCATGATTGTCTCCAAGGCATTCGGGTCCTCGCATAATGGATGCAGTAGAGGTAAACACTTGGATCAGTAGATAAGAGGGAGCCCTGCGCAGGCATTACACAGGAGAGCAGCGCGCACGTGCGTAGGCAAATGCCTGGGGAAATAATGCAGAGGTGCCAAGTTGCTGTGAAGTTCATTATCAAACCAGTTATGGTCTGACATGCAATGTGGAGAGCAAGGGAAGAACCAGTTTCAGGAGGGAGACTATCAAGCCCTGGCACCCAGCACCGTGGAGCTGTATCTCACAGCCTCTTCCCAGCCTTTGTACTCTCCTCTCCCAGAGCAGAGATCAGCATGCCACACACCATCAGCTGCTAAAAATGCCAAGGAGAGGTATTGAGGCTGGAGATTTTCAAACCTCATAGTCCTCAAAGGCCCTGCACACAGCAAGGTGGGCAAGGTGGCCAGGCACAGTCTTCAGCAGCGGGGACGGCCATGGGCTATAAAGACACAAGCACCAAGCAGACCTCCAAAGTCCCAGTAAGGCATGATGCTGGGATCCCTCTGCATCCCTGAAAACCTTCCCTTTACAACAGGGAGGGGTCCGTGCTTTCCCAGCTGTGCCCTTTTGAAAACCCCCCTGGCGTCAGCTGGACAGAAAACAAGCCACTGGGCTCGTCCTTCGGGTTGTTTCTCGACTGACCAGAGCACGCGGTACTCGGGTCAGCCCGAGCGAAACACACTTCAGCTGCCGTTTGTTCCAGCACGATGAGGCTGGCCGGTTCGAAAGCAAAAACGTCAGGATGCTCCGGGCTCAGGCTCGGCCAAGGCTGGTACCTGGCTGAACTGGAACCCGAAACACACCTCAGAGGGCCCCGAATGCAGACTGCGCTGCCGATTCGCAGGCGCTGAGGTCACCCACATCCTCAGCCCGGCGCCCTTGGGACGCTCCAGGCTGGCGCCCAGGCTGCGAGCTCGCAGGTCGCGCTCGCCACGGCCCCACGAAGTTCCTAACGGGAGCGCAGCAGCGAGCCCAGCGCCGCTTCTCCCGGCCGCACCCCGGGGTTTCAAGCCAGCGGCTCGACGCCGTGCGCTGCCCAGCAAACGGGACAGCTTCGCACCAGCCGTGGCTCTGGCAAAGGGNCCGCCCCCCCCCCGGGGGGGGGGGGGGAAGGGGGGGGGGGGGGGAAGAGAATAATCGATTTTTTTTTTGGTTCCTTATTTGATTTTTGTTACTGAAACGTGCGGGAAATCAAGCGGGAGCAGCCACGCAAAGGCGCTGTCGTGCTCAAGGCTGCAGACCCGCTCTGGGTCCATCCAAGCGCTTTTCACAGGTAAATTTAACTCCTATTGTGTCTGAACACTCCCTGCTGCGCAGCCCCTCCTGCTCTCACACGCTCGGAGTCTCACTTGCCTCTCAGAACACCAAACCCCACCAACAACAACCCCCACACCCNCTCCTCTACCTCTTCCTCCCTCCTAAAAAAACTAGACATCGATTATGTCTGTGCTTTTCCCTTTCTATTCAAGATAAACAAAGTGCTTCAAGTTCAGGGCACACCCTGGGACCCTTGACAAAGCAATCTATCATCCTGTCTGCTAAACCAGTCTGGCCACACCACCGGAGGAGACTAATGCTTCCAGTGTACAATTTTCCCTTTGTGCTGCTGCCCTATTACTAGTAACCTCTTTTCTTCCCTACCTTCCCAGGAGCAGATGTGCTTGACCACTTTGCCTAAGCCCCTCCTGGCAAAGGCATTTCTCACTGAAAACAACCTCAAGAATTTAAAAAAAAAAAAAAGAGCAAAACCCCC
>VXBP01008419.1:1408815-1426496 GCA_013400115.1 Rhinopomastus cyanomelas | reverse complement strand
AAAGATGCGTACGTGGCCAAGGGACTGGTCTCAACTGGTTCAGAGGGGAAAACATGGAGCTGCGTCTTTCCCCCACCCCACACACCCCCCCTTTCGCTTCTTGCCTTTAGCCAAAAGACCTGGGAGCATTTGATGTACAGTCAGCAGGTATTAAAAAAAAGATTATTGAAAAGGCTGGCCGGCTCCAGGGGTGTGACACTCGCTCATCAAACTCTGGACTTCAGCCAAGTTCATCTGTNAAAAAAAAAAAGAGAGCCAAGCCCCCACTGCCCCCTCCTCTCTGCAGCTCCGCTCTCCATCCCCATGTCCACCAAAGAAATCCAGCATGCAGCTTGGTTTTTATTTCTTTGCCACTGAAGACTTCTCTTTTAAAGAGTAAGTTCGGGTTTAAATCATGCCCACTAATTCATTCTGACTTGCAATTAAATGCAAATACACTTTTATGGCCAGCATGGAGTGTATTAATTTTAACAGCAAATGACAAAATAAGAATACAGTCCCTCCAATACCAATAATGAATCGCACTATAAATCATGTTAGTGGTCACATTCATTAAAGCTTGTAAAACACTTTGAGATCAGTGGTTGCAACGTACCATCGATATACAGGGCAGCACCAGCTTGCCCAGACCCCGCTGCTGCCACCCAAATGCCCCAGATCTCACTCAGGGGGCACAGCCAGCTCCCTGACCAGCAGGATCCCTGATCACACCAGAAACATCCCACTAAGTGACACAGACCCAAATCCACTCTCCACCCCTCCCCATCGGGAAGGCTGGCGTTTGCAGTGATGGCAAGAGCCAAATACTGAGGAGGGCTTCTCCCTGCCAGGTAAAAATCACCCAGGAAAGGTGGTAGAGGCCAAGGGAAGAGGCAGGCTGCATGCTCTGACACACAGGGCAGTTCCTAAAATTAATAGGAAACCACAAATGGCTCTTTAAGTTGCACTTCCTAACAGCTCGCATGTCCTTCCCCCAGCGCTCCCAGCTGCAGACAGCTCTTACCCCTTCCCCAGGTCTACACAGGGCCCCATTTGCCTGCCAGCACCGCGATCCTCTGCACCAGTTATTAGCCAACATGGGGGAAAGTGAGGTTTTTCTGGCTCCTTTGTTTTGTTAAGACAGCTGTGTGCCATTCCCACCCCCTCCCACCCATCCTCTCCTAAAGAAATAATTAAATCCAATTAGGACCAGAAAGTAATTTACATGTTGGTTCTGTGTAAGATGGGGGGAAGGGAAAGGAAAAAAAAAGAAGATCCCATAAAACACGTTGCAGACTTATTTGTCTGCTTTTGCAGTCCAAGACACACCTCACACTGAACTTTCCCTCTGTCTTTACATCTGGTGGCACTGACCAAGAGGGAGAGGAAGAAGGTGTGAGAGAGAAAACTTGTTCCCCTTCCCCTCTCGGTGACTAAGACGGTTCTGCTGGAGCAGCCCATCCTGGTCCTGGTCCTGCTGCTGCTGCGGCTCCTCCTCCCCTCCCCATGCCAGGGGCTCCTCTGCCGCGGTTTACTGATTTACAGAACCTTGGTATGTGAATGGCAAAAATTCCTTGGCATAAGTATATGTTTGCTGATCACATTTCAGATCATGTGTTGTTCATTATTGTGACTTGCTCAGAAACAGTTTGCCACAGCTCCGTGGCTATGCCTCTGATATTCTTTCCTCTTTTAGTTCACTGAAAGCAGCAAGAGGGGGGAGGAAGCAAGTAAGAAAGTGTTTCTGTGTCTACAGGGTACCTCCGCTGGCCATCTAAAAAAAATCAGGGAGAGGAATACACACTCTTTCAGGACTGGGAAGGAAGTGGGAAAGGAAATGAGATTAGCATCATTTCTTAAAGACCAATGACAAGTCAAATTTTGAAGTGGAATTTTTTTTCCCCCTTTGGATGTGTAGGGAATTGTGTGTGGATTTGGTTATTTCTCCACTTCTGAGCTATATAAAACCCTACCCAGCCAAACCAGTGTGTTGGATTTGATCTGGTGTGTCTGTAGGCAGCTAGAACAGAAGGTCTTTTTGCCAGGCAAGGCACCAGTGTGACTACTATCTGCAGCACAGGGCAGCGAGTCCAGGACACATTTATTTCTAAAAATACTACCACTTGCCTTGTGCAGAGCACTTTTTTTTTCTGAGTCTGCGTTCTGGCAGCCAGAAAGGCAAACATGGCATTGCCCATGACAAAACAAACCAAGCCCCCAAACAATGCTGTGTTTCACTTTTCACCTGTGCTGTGAAATCCCAATTAATCACCCAGTTTGCTCTCAACTCCTCCAGCGATTTGCCCCCATCTTTACTAGCAGGAGATGCTACAAGCAGGTTTCCCTTCACCGTGTGGGCAACCTGGGGGCTCTTCTCCCCACGCCCGGTGCAAAACATGAACATTTACTTTTTTGTCATTTTCATATAGTAAATTATCCATTAGATTTCATCATATCTTACTAAAGCAATTACATCAAGAAAATGATAGCGCGTGTGGAATCAATTATGCATGCACTTGGACAGGGACCAAAGGCTATGAAGTCGGAGAGGGCAGAATCGCTCGACACACACAAATAAAAAGCCCCTGGATCTCGCAGATGGACCCCATCAGTTCATCTTACTGCCGAAAAAGTTCATGCACTTAATAATTTATTTGTGTTCTGGATACTGTTTCCCAGCTGAATATTAACAACTTTGAACCAAACCATGCTTTTAGCGTGGTACGGGTGGAAGTCAAGGAAGGGCAGCAGCGGGTCTCCTCGGAGGTTAAAACTGTACTTCTGCTCCCTCCAGAATGGTCATTTTCCCTCTCTGTTTGTTTCATCTCGCTAGGCACTTCCTTTAGTCACTGTATCCCATCATTCACCTCCTCACCTGCTGACAAACTCAAACCAAAGCTGAGCATCAATTCGGGCAACTGGATGGATGAAGGAAAGCCAGGGGCCCAATGGCAGTGCTGACAGCATGATGGCCAGGGGCCACAGGGGCCCACGGGCAAAGCCCCACCAGATGGGAGGGGTGGTGGGCAGCCTATGGCAGTGGCCCCAAGTGGATGCCTGGGCAGGTTACCTCAAGAGAGCTGGGCAGGCTTCCAGCCAGGCTGCTCCCAGTTTCCCCTGCCAGCTCACAACGAGGGTTGGACAATTAACACCTTGCCCAGGCAGGCAGCAGAAAAAGACCTTTCCTTGCGATGAGGCAACTGGAAGGCTTGACTGGAAGAGGAGCAATGCAGATAGCATGGCTCTTTCCTACGAACAGGATGTTCCCTCCCGGCCACAAGCGTCCCCCAGACACACAGCCAGCACCCCAACACCACCAGCGGCTCTGCACACGCGTGTGCGGCACAGAACGGATTCAGGGCGCGTGTCTTCAAGGCCGGTCACGCAAAGAAGAGCCCTGGTCCTGCCATCACCTCTCCCTTCTCCCCAGGCAACTCCAGATAATGGAAAATAATTCCTTTCTAGCTATACACAGAGAAATTTTTTTTAAAGGAATGTCTCCCCCAAATGGGAACAATTTCCTTCTACACTTCCAACCAAGTGTACTTAACATTAAAAGAGAACTGATAGAACATATTTAATTACTCAAGGTTAGACTCCTAATTCCTCAATTCACTAAAGGAAACTTGGCAAGAAGATGCATCATTTTGCTGCTTTCTGCTGGAGCATCTGAGGGAGAAGAGCCACTGAGGCAGCTAATACACAAAACATGATCAAAAGTGATTAACAACAGCTTCATATGCAAATTGCATTAATGAAGGAGTGCAAAGTCATCATGTAAATTAAATATGTCAAATCTCTTGGTGAACTTTCAATCTTGAGAAGAAAAAACACCACTTTAATTTTTTTACATCATCAATTTTCCAAGATTGAAAATCTAAGAATCTTGGTGCTATAAAACAATTTTCACCTTTTTTTTCTCCTTCAGCAGCCTGACAGGCTGGCCTGATGTGTGCCGAATGCACATGTTAATAGGCCAATCAAAAATGCAAAACAATTCGCAATTACTGCAAGGACCTAATGGTCATTAGAATTTACAACTAGGTAATGAACTAAAGTCTGCCCAAACCATGCATATTCATAAAGCAATTTAGCCTTTGAAGATTAAAGAAGTGCTTAAAATTCAAATGAGCTTTAGCAAATTATCAGTAAGATTCATCCAAAAAGCAAAAGGGTTTTTCTTCCTGTGATTTCCTTATTTTTTTAATGCAAAAATGTGATATCTTCCATACCGAGCCTCAACTAAACGCAGGGCTCCGAGTCAAGCCAAAGGGGCTGGAGACAAACAGAGGCAGAAAACATTGTTATGGACTTTGTTCAGAAAACTAAGCCCGTAAGAGCCAAGCCTATCTCTAAACATGGTAATTTATCAAAAGCAGCACAGACTTGCTCATAGGCAGTATTGTGTGCCGCTCTCCGAGAGCAGATTAACAAGATTTCCGCCACCCTCCAAAAAAGCCTTTTTCCCCTCAAGTCACATCTTCCGTGTAAACAGCAAATGTATTATAAAAACATTATTTTCATCAAAGTGCAGGAGCATTAATTTTAGGAACTCGCTGCATTTAAAAAAGGAGGGATGAAAAGCTCTCTGCACTGGAGTGTGCCACCAAGAAAAGTCTCTTTGCTCGCAGGGAGCCAAGGCACCGCTGCCGACGCCGCTGACAGAGCCAGAGGAGTTTGTGGGGGTAACCGAGCAGCGCCGGCGGCTGCTCAAAACCTTGGCGCTGTTCTCCGTGCCTCATCCTGCCAGCACCTCCTGCGGCACCGTGAGGGGAGCCCCGGCTTCGCCAGCAACCCTGGGGAGGCTGGGGACAGAACAAGTTGCAGCCTGCCTCCCCAGCTTGGGTGGGTGGCTGGCTGGCTGGCTGGATGGGTGGACATTTGGATTTCTATTCTGACCTCCCTGATGTTCCTCCCAGGTTCCCCAGTCCTCATGGTTTATCCTACCTGCGCCCCTGCACAGTGAAAAGGAGGGTGCCCAGGCCCACAGTAACACCCCACATTTTCAACGTTTATTAGGCAGAAAGGGACCCAACCCCTCACAGCAGCAGCAAACATCCGCATCAGCCACGAGCCCCACATTTCAACCAGTTCCTGCTCCGGCAGCAACGTTACTTCACATAAAGAGAGTTCAGAGAGGGAAAATATGGGATAAATCGGAATTTGATTAAAACCAAAAGTTTAGAGAGTACCGCCGGGTCACTGAGCTGTTGAAGGCCAGGCTGCCCCATTAGCAGATTTTTCTTTCCCTCCCTTCTTTCCCTGCTTCCAGAGATGGCACACAGATGTAGAAAACACACCACTGGGCTCGAGTATTCCTTAAAATAAAGCAATTAACTTATTTCCAGGCTCCAGCAAGCGATCACGACAGCCTCCCCCTGGCAGAAAGTGGAAGCCGTGGTCCCTGACCCCCGGCCAACACAAAAGAGGCAGCCCCAGCACAATGCCTGCTGTCAGCAACTGAATTATTTTTATACAGGAATTTTTATCTCTATTGTACAAACAAGTATGTGTCTGTGCTGACTTGTTAAGCAATCCACTTCTATGTAGAATACGGGTTTTTTTCTCCCTGCTACCAGTCACACAGCTCTAAGATCAGAAGAAACACATAGTCTTTGAAGCTCCTCAAATGTTTTAGTTAAAAGGACAGCAGTTGTTTTCAAAGATCCAAGAGTATCTTTATCAGGATTTAATTTTTCCTTATTGATTTTTTTTCTGAACGTAACACAAATTTAACGCAGGAGAGTTTATAGTTTATTGCGAAATAATGGAGGCTCTAAATAATCTTTCGGGAGGTAATGCGCTGGCTTTTGCCAAACGCGTCCCGCTGCGCTTTACCTCCTACGGGAGAACAAAGCCCCCCAACTACTGTTTCCCTTTGCACGACAACTATCTCTGGAACATGAAAATCAGCGATGTTAATATGGGAAACACAGCGAAAAGCCCCGGCCCACCCTCACGCAGCAAACGGGTCGACCGCACGCTCGCCATGCCCTGGCTGAAGCATGACAGTTTTGCTGATCTATCCTCCTGCTCCAGAACGAATACCGGTAGCTGCAACGCACCGACGAAACCCAGATGATTCATGCAGTGTCCGAGGGGGGAAAAAAGCCCCACAGCTGTGATGCCACAGCGAAGCAGCGCCAGGTGACAGACTCACTGCTGTAAATTTGGGTGAAAGGGAGGGAAACGGGGCTTTATTTTTTTACGTTTTGTATTTCACTGCACACTAAATCAATTGGGCAAGTGATGAATGCAAAATTAAAGCTCCTTAATTCCTGAAGAGCGAGGAACCGTAACTTGTGTTTGTTTTTAAAAGGTAATAGTTGCGGTAATAATAGTAATAATAATAATAGTAGCAGTAATAATATCCACAACAAGAAGAATATCCACAACAACAATACCCACAACAACCATAATAACACCACTGAGGGCAGGTCTCTGCTTTAAGGCTTTGCTGTTCAGCAGCAATTCCATTGTTTACTTAGGCAGAGGTTTTTCTATCTGAAGCTAAGATCAAATTGTAGGTGTAATTGTGGAGCACTTATGCAAAGCAGGAAGAGGACTGAAGAAGCAAGCCCTTGGCTTTGACTGACCAAAGCGTTCCAGGTGTCCCTCTGCCAATGCACCCGCTTCTCGGCAAACTCAGCAGCCTCCGGAGCTGGTGGAGACCTCGATCCCACCCTGCCAACGCCTACCTGGAAGGGCAGAGTTGAAACACTGCTTCTCCTCGACAGCTCTTTCACAGGGATATTAAGCCTCATTTCCTTGACAGCAACACAGTTACCTGGCTGATGAGTCTCGCTCCAGCCTTTGGTGTTCTAGCTACACAGTGCGAAACACAAAAACCACACTCATCAACTCAGGGAAAGCAGTGGGGCTTTTTTTAACAGCAACCAGTTAAGGTACAAAGTTCCAGCAGAACTGCAGCAGGCGAGCGAGAAGAGGTCTCCCGGGACAACGGAGAGAAGAAACACTTTGGTGCACTGTCTGCAAACTCGGAATTCAGCAGCTTTTTTTGGCAGCCAATTTGTTTCAAGTGTTTTGTTTCAGGAAACGTATGTATTTTTCTTTGTGCATTTTGTGGATTCACTACAACCGCTCCTGACAGCTGTTGATTCAGTTAAATGGGCGCATTAAAAAATCCTCTAACGCGTGAAGCTGAAGGGCTGAACCCAGAAGAAGATGCAGAGGAAACCTCGGTGAAGAGGATGCACAGGCTGGACTGTGCCTGAAGCTGTTGGGGAGGGCTAAAACGGGGCTCCAGTCTTTATTTTCTTTATTTTAATGCCAAAAAAAAAATGAAAAGCAAAACGTTTTTATAAAAAAAAATGTTTTCTAATATTTAAAAAACAACATCCCCCCTAGGCTGGCATAAAACATGCTTCAAATAACTGCCCATTGCGCCCCACACTTGGTTTTGTTCCCCTAGTTCCTAGCCAGTTTGGCAGAGGAAGGACACCTATACGGAAAGAGGAGGGAAAGAAGTGGGTGTTCTCATTTTGCTTTAGATCAAAGGCAAACAAGAATGCAAACTGTGGCATATTTAGGACTTTTTTTTCTGCTGCTGTCATTCACACTGGGCTATCGAAGTTTTATACAATTCCCCAGCCTGGCTGCATATTAAGCTGGCTGTGTACAGCTTTATTACGGCGTGGTGCTGAGGACACATTAATATTCCTGTGTTGCATCTGACAGGACATTTACATGCGCCCATCTGAGCTCACACCTGAGAGCTGCTCCAAGGTACAGTAGCTGTGCTCCGATTGTAAAGGCAAATGAAGAACACAAATTCCCTGCTGGGATCGGGGCTGACCTCACCACACCCCACACTGCAAACCTTTCCCTTGCCAACCCGAGGCAATGCCACCTTTGAATGAAGAATGAGATGGGGAGCAGCCACCAAATTACCAGCCCTCATGGAAGAAGAGCGAAAAACCTCTCCGAGATGTTTTAAAGATGCACAGCGAGTGCAGGTGGCCACTAAAGGTTGGGAAACAAACTCGCTGAACCCCACAAGGGATGCGTGCATACTAAACCTGATTAGGAAGATGGTGAGGATGTTTATGGGCTTCAAAACAGGCTTGACATTAACGCAGGCGGGGTTTGGATAATGTGAGTGCCTGGTCTGCCTGGCTCTGAGGGTCGGCAGTCGCCTGGTCCAGCTCCTGCGAGCGCTTGAGCGTGCAGGTGCTGTTCAGTTTGTGTGCCGGGGCAAAGCGCACCCAGGATCAGGGCCCTAAAGGGCAAACTGGCTTTCCTGAAAATTCATTGTGAAATGGAAAGCAGACCACCCCGCCTGCTCGGGCAGTTTACGGACCCCTCAACGCGCCTGTTCTTTTACAACGTACGTAAACCAGCTGCAGCAATCCACGACCTGATCTCAACCATCATTAGGTCCAAACCTGCTCTGCTTGACATGACCAAGAGGCAGGCTGGAGCTCCTGCATTTGTGCAGGTCAGACAAAATACGATCATTAGCTTAGGAGGGAAAAACACGCAAGCAACCAATGGGTAATTTTAGGGCCATCCCACCAGCAGCAATACATATGTGTAGGTCTTCATGCATTAAAACACATGAGCAAGGTGTATTTTATGAGCTTGTGCAGGTATCTCAGAAGCTGACACGTCAGACAGAGCCCTCTCGGACAGCAGCTTCGTTCCAATGGCTGCCAGGCTGAGAGACTACGACCTCGCTGGGCTCAACGGCATCGTGGGCAGCACCACGACTCGAACCAAATCACAACAAGCAGAGAGGTAATGAGAGAACCTCGGCGATTAGCTGGCAAAAAAAACAAAAGCCAACAAGTGGCAACATGCCAGGCCATGTCCAGCCTGATGCTAAGTGCCTTTACCTGCACAAAGCTGATACTACTGGATATGAAAACAGACCAAAGCTTGAAGAAAAATATGTCCCCAAAAATTTCCATTATGAGGATGCATGCAGGAGAACTGGAGGCTGAACTCACAGGGCTCTTTCAGCAGCTTGGTTATCTGAGTGAAAGAAGACGTAACTCGTGGGCTGAGGGCTGCACACACAAAACCAGGTGATGCTAACAGGCCTGCTCCTCTGTAAAAGAGGCTTCACTAGGTATCAGTATGTTTTAGGGAAGACTTTATGTCTCCCACCAGGCTAAACAGAATGTCTTTCATTTACTCCCTGCCTCAGTTTCCATCACTCATCATTCACAGTTGGGACTGGCTGCTCAGAGCCTTCTGTTTACGACATGTTCTTTTCCAAGCCCTCAGTACACGATGCTGACCTGCACCTTTTCAGACCCATCTGAAGTTTACTGCGCGCCGGGCTGCCTCCCTGACCACAAGTATTTTGGATGCGGCGATGCTTCAGCCCATAGCGAGCTCCACAACGAAACATCCCATACAATAGGAGAAAGAATGCAAAACATATTTCTCAGCCTCTAAACCAGAAGATCTGCTGTGCAAGAAAAGCAAAACAAACCCAAAAACCAACACAAACCAGAAATATTCAAGGCACCACAACTCCCTGATGCTCTCCTGGAAGGATCACACCGAGGCAGCGGAAAACTTTCTACCCAGCTTCTATGCTTTGAGTGAACTTGTATTAGTGTTTCAAATAAAGAGCCATTTTCACATGAACTGTCTGTAACAGCAGGGAATAGGAAAACTAACACAAGCTTTACCTCACAGAAAGGACGATACCGGTGTCACGTGTTTGCTTCTTCAAAAAACGTTATTTACAAAAGGCAACGGGAAAAGCAGAGAAACTATTGACTCTCCCGCATGTAGCGCTGGAGCAACTTTTTGATCCCCGACGTTTTTCACATCTCCCCCTCCCCCCTGAAGTAAATTTCACAGCCACACAGGCCACCGCCTTTAATTAAGCTTTCAAAAGTCTTCTGACAATGCCAACAATTGCAAGACACTTCTGGAGCTCAATCATGCAATCATCGTGACACTTCTATTTACAATTTGTCTTAGAAAGAGTTTCTCTGACATTGTACTTTGACAAAACAGCCAAGCTGCCAGTTTACAACCTTTCTCTGTCTTATTTACAAATACGGCCTCCAAGCCGCAGCCTTTGGGCAGCACCCGCACTGGTTTTCCTGCACTGGTTTTCCTGCCTGCGACCGCTTTGCCCAGCCTGTGCTCCTCATCTCTTTGTATGGGGAGAGCAGACTCCGAAACATTTCCCCGGTCCCTTCCTGGCACCCTTTTTGTAAGCTCCCGTCGCATCACACAGAGGCCACGCTCAGCAGTCAGCGCAGGCGTCAATCATTTTTGGTCTCCAGAACAAACCAAGTAATAAGGAGTCACATTCTACAACCTACAGAACTGTAATGGCAACCAAGAGCCTCAGAAAATATCTGTGGGGTAACGGCTGTGCAAAGGCATTAACTCGTGAGAACTGCGATGATCAAATGTACTTGGGGCCAGAATTTAGTGCTGAATTATGTCCACCTCATCCTGATTACTGCAGACACAGGGGCTCTCTTATGGTATTTTCCCACCTATTTTATTTGAATGCCACAAGCAGCTTGAGAATAAAGGATTCGAGCAGTAAAAATGACGTCCCCTCCTCCTCCTCCCCTCTTTGTGTAAATACGGCATCCACAGATCCACGCTCGGCATCATAAAGGGGAATATGCAGCAGCTCTCCAAAGTGCCCCTCCAACTGAATCCAAGTTGTCATTTGAGATCCTTCTTCACCCAAACAAAAAGAAAACCCAAACCAACCTTTCATTAATTCCCTCGGATTTATACAGTCAACAAACAAACCGCTAAAACCCGACACTGGCGGGTGATAAATATTTCTTCAGCCTTTTCAATAAGTGAACAGTAATTTTACATTCACTGTTCTCCAGATACTTCAGTTAATATTTCCCCCTGTTGTAAAATATGAGAGCGGATAAGTGAAGCCCTGCTGCAGCACTCACTGCAAATCATGAGCTGCCAGTATCTGGTGGTGAGGCTTTGACATACATATTGATGAAAGCTGCTTCATTGGACCCACACAACATATCCTATTAATTTTCAGTTAAATTTATGACATTTCAGCTATAGCGCTGGATCAGCATCACTCAACATTTTACAGCAAGCCCACGCTACACGCCAGGCAGACACCCAGGCGGCAAAGGCCAGGTGTGCACGCCGGCACCTCTTCGCATCGCGCGGCAACTGCACAGGTTGCACACGCACGAGGAAGCTCTCGGAACCCCATCGCTGGAAAAGGTTGAGGACAGCTAGAGAACAGCCTGCAGATGGTTAAAACAGGCAGCGTTCCTCCCTACACTGGAATAACTCACTGCCTCCTTCCCTGTCTTTAGATGACCTGATCCTTAACCATTATTTATCTTCACATCTTCTTTCACTGGAACCCACCAACTTACTGACTACAGAACAGCAGAGAGCACACAGCCAGCCTACAGCACCTCTGTCCAGGGCTAACTAACCTCTTTCAGCCCAACAACTCATTGAGGACATCCTTACACTGCTCCAAACGTTCTGGTCTCTCACCAGGTTCTCTCAATTCCCGTTTATTTTCCTAAAGGCAGCTTCTGCCATGTTCTCTTTTTTTCCCCTTAAATTACAATCTACGTGCTTATATCTTCCTGCAATTTGCATTTCTTGCACAGAACTCGGATATAAAATACTAGAATGGGAAGAGCTTGAGGTTCAGCCCAGGGCTTCCCAGAAAGCTGACCTCCACAGCTCCCCCCGAGACCCTCACAGCCAGACCCCACAGACTTCTGGCTACGAGCAACGGTTCACTCCAGCTACTGCCTCGTTTCTTTAAGATACAAGGGAGCTAAGTCATCCACGTGAAAGGGAGGAGGAAAATTTGACAGGTATGAACAGTGCAAGACCACCGTAACTCCTCACACTGTCCAGCTGCTTTACCCACCACTGGGAGAAACCAGAGATCCCCAGGGTTCCTCAGTTCCATCCCAGCAAAGAAGCGCAGGAGAATGCTTCTGGCTTGTACTTCTGCACTTGCACTTCTATGCTCCTGCACAGCACCAGACCTTCACAGAGCCAGGACCACTTGCAGAGCCAAGGTGATCCTTACGCGTAAGAGCGAGCAGGATCAGCTCCTGCCGTGCGAGCCTCTCCTGACTCACTGTCCTCTGCTCACCCAAACATTTAGAGCCAGTGGAAAGGTCAGTCTTCTCCAAATTAACAGCCCAGTGCCACAGCAAAACCCTCAGCTGAGAAAATCCCCCTCATCCAGAATTCCCCGGCACGGCCATCCCTTCCTTCCGCTGGTGGACTGATTTGGGACCGCGGGGTAAAGAGCAGGTTTAACGCTTGCCAGACACCGTGTTTTGTCTTTCCCAAAGAGCAGTGCCGTACGTCAACAGAGCGTTACATCACGCCGCCGCTCCTCCATATTTGGAGATCTAGTATGGCTCCGGAGCTTGGAAGACTACAAATCCCTTCCGCCAGGCTCCTGCTTCATTAATCATGAAGCCCTACGCTCCCGCTCGCTTTCTGTCAGACCGCAGGCAGCACATGGAAATGGGCACTGCCCCAGACCACTCTGGGTTAAAAAAATACACCTTAAACATCCGTGGCTGGGCAATGCAGAATTACTGGTGGGATCAGTAAGTAGCTTAGTGGTAGCTGAGCCCCTGCTTCCTCTAAAACATACATTATATGTGTGCGTGCACCCAAAGCAACACCCACTGCTCTGCAGAACTATCTACTCATCCACAAGACACATGTACGCACACGGATATATAGGTGTAGACACGGCGGTATAGAGATACACAGATACGTACGCAGACAGACCCACGTGCACTGACACACATTTGCTGCCACCGCAAAACCTCCAAAGCTCTGTGTTTCCAGTGCAATTTGCCGTCTGTTCTGGAGGCCAAGGAGGCTGCGGGAGGATCAAGCTGAACCTCCCAGCGCCTACTGCCCTATTATGGTTTAACTCTGTGGCCACAGCAAGCCCAAGACAAGCTCTAGCACATCATGTGATGATGTACTGCGCCTCCGACAACCCAGCGCGGTCCTGTGGGCTTCCCCAAGAGAGGTACCAGCGGTGCCACAAGCCTAAACATCACTGGAGGAGCGGTTTGAACCTGGTTCAGGCATTTGTTGGCGTCGGTACGCTGCGGTCTCACCTTTTTCCATCGGCAGTATTGGGGCGGTCTGAAGCGATTTGCTGCAGACAGGTAGCACTTTTGTTTACTACCAGGGTTTTAAGAGCAGAGTGTACCTTGCTACCGTCCCAAGCACCTGGGGTTTTCTTCTGCATAGCACGCCCTGTCTTTTTAACCTCGTTTGTGAAGATACCTGCACAGCTAAACTGCTTTGCAGTTAAAAAAAAAAAAAGCCCATAAATGGATTTTACCCTTTTTTTTTAAAAGCAAAACTGCATTTCTCGTTGTTTGTCGCACCAAACAGAATTGTGCCTCGGACATTTGTACAGTTGACATGTGGCTGTGTAAACCGCAAACAAAATCAAGATACATCTGTCAAAACCACATCAGAGACAAGAGAGAGCACAGCGAAGCATTTATCATTTGGCTGAGGAGGCAGGCTGCAGAGAGCAGCCTTTCCTGTCAAACCAACCTTTTGAAATTTCCAACATGCCCTTAAACTTTCCGAATAAGCATGTCTGTGCGCTTCAGCAACTGCCCTCTCTACTCTGGCCTGGCCAGTCGAAAATGGCATCTTAAAGTCAAGGTCGGTGGTGTCACTTTGCCATGGGGCTGTGTTTAATTACAGTCCATACGCTGACAGCCAATATGGAACCAAGGCTGGCTGATGCTCGGTTAACTCTTTCACCCCTGACTTTGCCAAAGACTCAGAAACTCCTTGCGTTATCATGCAGCGGGCTCTGAAATCTCCTCCTGCGGCGCAAAGGCAGGCAAGACACCGGGAGACGGTTACTACAATAGAGGCAAATCACGAGAGCAGCCTCAAACAATACCGTTAGAAATAGCGGCTGGCACAGCACGTGCCTGTTGATCCTGCCTCCGCACAGGCACTCAGCAATACCGGTTGTGCTCATCACTCGCTGAAGGAAGGACATTTAACACATCAGCCATCGCAGCGAGCAGAACAGAGACACGGACACGGCAGCGTACGACTGCAAACATGCTACATTGCAACTGAAACGGAAAGCAACTTGCAAACGCTTCTCCTTGTTTTAATTTACCTGCTATATGTTCCTGTTTAGGGCAAATTCCTCTAGATGACGTTGATAAACAATCGTCATCCTCTGGTGTAACCTGGATGCCAACCTCCACGGGATTGGATGCTTTTTTCAGCTCACTTGGTGAGGGTGAAGGTGGCTTATCCACAGCCTTCTCTAAGCAGAGACTGCCATTGCATTGTTTCCGTTTGTGCTCAATAAAAATAAGAATGTCCCCCAACGGGAAGTTCATCTGACACTGGCCACAAGTGAGGAGGTCGTGGTCCCCTTCCGGAGTTCCCAATGTGCCATGTTCAGGTTCGTCATCAGTGAGAATGGCTTCAAGAGGTTCGGCTGCAGTTTGAGAAACAAAAGGAGAATCATTAGAGCTCTCGGGGAAAGGCAGTGGGCACCGGTGGAACACGCCAAATCCCCTTGTCATGAGCATCACACCCTGCTCGGAACGTTCTCCCCCCACCGGCAACTAAAGCGATGCAACGTGGCTATTAGCGAGACAGCAAAGAACTGAATTCATCAGTTACACAGGGAAGATATTTTGCAGAAGCAGCTGCAACACGCACAACTTGGAGAACGAGCACTGCAACTGTCTCCACGTTCCTACACGAGGACAGATTTCTGACTCGCCTGAACGGCGCTAAAATTACGTGAGCAGGCTGGAAGAACACACTGCAAAACTCTCGTGGTACCACGGAGAGAAGCAAACACGGTTGTTTATCGCCAGATGTATTATTTATGTATATGAATTCAAGGCACTGCACACAATTTCACACACACACACACGGGTGTGTATCCTCCAGACCTACTTTTTAAAATTCAGCAGCCTGAACTACAGCAGGGACAGGCAGGAAGGTATTTCAACATACAGACACTGCACGCTCCCCACGGAGACTGTGCAGGTGGCATGTGTGTGCGTACAAGGGAAGAGAGGGACAGCCAGGCTGCTCGGCCACACACGCCCAGGCACTGACACCAAGAACACGCAGTGCCCTCCTAACACGCGGACACGAAGGTACTGGTGGTCGCTGCCTCTGTCAGCCTGCTCGTGGCTCCCAGTTTAAAAATTCAAAAGCCCGGAGTTATTTGTGGGGGGAGGGGACAAGGGGAAATAAATAAATAAATGGCTAGATAGATGCGCGCACACATAAATAAATAAATAGATAGATGGCAGAATGCAAAATGATATAAAGCAAGTGCAGCAGAAACGCCTGCGGGGAGGGGGAGGCACCTCTTACTTTTCAGCTGCTCCTCGGGATTCACAGAAATACCACATTCACAAGCAAGTCCACCCAGAGACATTAGCTAGACGGACTATTTTTCAGTGCAGAAGGAAAGAAGGCAATTGGTCCTTTTTCCTGGTTTTAATGCTGGAATAAAGGAATGCCTGAATTATCTCGAATGTGTTAGCACTGGTGGCCCTCAGCATCTAAAAACCAGCGTGGCCAAGCGACTTCCACATTTCCTTGCAGCAGTGAGAAGTGCTTCCTTTAAACAGAAAATACCTTGCCTAATGTTGTCAAAGTTGACAGATTTTCTGAATGAGCTCCAAAAAGCTTCATTATGAGGCTATTTCTGCCCACAGAGTCGTCAGTGGATGCTCTAATGAGGCAGAGGCAGCTCTCCTTTCTGTCGGCTTTCTTTTTCTCCCTAAGTTTGCAGAGAAATACCTTGGCAATCTGTCTGAGGCCTCTGTCACTACCACCTTTTACGAGGAAAAAAATAAATAGCAGCAGCGTGCTGGTATTCCTCTCTCCGCGCACTACAGCACGCACGCTAACGGCAGCGAGCAGGAGGAGAGCGTACTACAACTACAACTCACCTCACAACACTGCCAGGTAACGCCAGCGAGACACAGTACAACTCCTAAACAGTTAATCAGCCTGACCTTCTTTAGCTGGCTGCCAATTTCACATTTAATGAACTTAAAGCCACAGAGAATCAAAAAATAGATTTTAATTTGACTGCACGATATTGGAACTGATTTTGATAAAATGCAAAAATCCAGTGAACTCAGGTTAAATTTATTTCAACCCTACCTAGACTGAATATTGAGGGGGAAGATCTGGAGTAGCTCCCAGTTGTGCTGCATAAAATAATACTGAAAGAGCACACTACCTCGCCGTACCTCAGCTCCAACTAGGACACAGGGATCCAGACCATCGTTTCTTGCCTCTAGTACTACTTCTAATTTAACGTAAGGTCGACCACAGGAGTATGAAGGTTACATTCGTATTAATAAAAACAACGTCTTAATCGCTAGGGTTTCCTTCTAAACTTACAGACTAGCACGATGAGACACACAATGTACATTTCGCGCTCCTCGGGAAGCCAGGCGAGGAGCAGGGTGTTTCTGCGGGATGGCTGCGCGGTGAAGGGGGGGTTTTTTACCCTCCCCAAGACGTTCCTCGCATTCTGACCAAGGGAGTCAATTATTGCAGGACTAATTCCACCAGCAGCTCACTGCATGCCGCAGACAAAGGTATTCTGCAAATCTAAATTCTACCTCACCAGCTCTCTGCAGTGAAAGAACTGGCATTCCCCTTACAACTGGCTTAGCGAGGAGCTCTGCATAATCATTACTCAATTATCATGTTTTCCCTCGGCCTGATTTCTTCCTGACACCATCCCTGCTCCTTAGCAGGGGAAAGAAACCCGTTGCTTCGGCACCAGGCAGTTAGAAGTAATGCTAAACTAAAAAAGGAAATAAAATGAGACTTTGCTAAAGTCTGCAGCAACTGGCCTGATTTACAGTCAAAACCAGGAAATGAAGTGGTAATTCAGAGGTTGCTGATTACACCTCCATATTTCACCTAATTAATTTTACAGGAGGCAAAGTTCTTGAAACTAACAAAATGATCAAATGTACAGATATAAAGCCTGTAACCTCAACATTTTCTATGCTCTTAATGTAAATTATTGCTAATTAACAAGAATTAGATACTAACTTATGAAATATGGCTGGCACTGCAAAACACTTGGCTCCTGACGGTGGCCGAGCCCAGCAGAAAACATCGGGTTTTTATTCTTACCTGTACTTTGGAAACAAAAATCTCAACTATCGGCTTTACAAAGAAAATGGCAAAATACAATTCACCAGGTCCTGCCACTGATGTGCAGGATGCGCCTTTTAATTCTGGGGCAATCGAAATTCCCTGCCTGGGTCTCTAATCATCCGTCCCTATTTTTCATGCAAATTGCCCTCCCACCAACATGTCTTTTCAGCTTTCCTCTCTCCTTCGCCCTCCTTACTCCCCCCACCCCTTTCTCTGTCATCAAAAAACAACCGCACGTCTCTCCAGCAAAAGCGGGATGGATTTTGGCGTGTAGGGGGGAAAGATGTGGGGGGTGAATGCCATGGCACAGTCGGTGGAAATTTTCCCGCACCGTTCCGTCGGAAGGATGGCGAAGGGCTGTTTAATCCCAAATTTGTGTCCTGGGATTGTGGAAGAAGAAGAGGGGGCCAGAACTTGAGGCTACAATGAAAAACGCCAACACGTTTGGGGAAGAGGCTGCGAGCATCACTCACTACCTCCCTGAGCAAGCAAACTCCGCGCAA
>VXBP01008419.1:1222326-1406707 GCA_013400115.1 Rhinopomastus cyanomelas | reverse complement strand
AGAGAGAGAGACAGAAGGGGAAAGAGAGGGAGAGAGAGAAGGAGAGAGATAGATGAAAAAAATGGCAAAAGCCCCCCTGAGCTGCAAGTTCAAGTGCGGACGTGACGTCCCTGCGAACTTGAACGTCAGGAGCCTGGATGGACAGAGACATACAAAACATGGGCAGGGCAAGCCGGGGAGAGGGGAGGAGGGAAGGCGAAGGCAACACCAATGGACACTCATCAGGGGCTGGACATGAAAAAGAGAGCAGGACAAGCCAATGGACNNNCCAGGTAGAACCGGAGACCACCCAAAAAGCGGGGGAGAGGGGGGTGTATCCGACTCGGGGTTTCCCCACTCATCGTCGTTCCCCCCACACACACACACACTCCCCCCGCCCTGAAGGCGCGGAGTCCCCTCCTCCTCCCGGGAGCTGCAGCCCGGCCCAGGGGGACGGCGGCGGCCCCGCGGTGGAGCTGCGGGAGTTCGGCGGGAGCCCGCGGAAAACTTCGGTCTCGCCCCGCCATCGGGCCGGACTTGAGCTGCGGGGGAGAAGCGAGAAGAGTTTGGCGAGCGGGAAAGCAGCGGGACGGAAGGAGAAGCCGCAGGGCAGGGCAGGGGAGGGAGGAGAGCGGCGGGACCCCGCAGCCTTCACTGCGGGCTGGTCTCCCCCACCGGCCCCGAGACTCCTCATCCTCCTCCGGCGAAGCTCCGAGCCTGCAGCCAGAGTCTCTAACGAAAGTGAAACGCGAGGCTGCCGGCGGCGGGCTGGCACGGGGGCAAGGAACGGGGGGGCAGAGCCGAGGCGGCGGGAGGCACCGAGCAGCGGCCGGTGTTGGGAGATGCGGCGGCAGCGGCAGCAACTTCGCTCGGAGAGACGGGGAGCTGCCTGCGGGCGGGACCGGCTGCCGTAAGGAACGGGCTCTGGAGGCGAACGGGCGGCTCGGAGCAAAGTGCATCTGCGAAGGGAGTGCGAGGTGGGCCGTGCCCGGGACGGAGCAGCCCGGTGAGAGGCGAGGAGGGACGGGCAGCTCCCGCCGCTGCCAGAGCGAGCGGAGCACACCGAGCTGCGACCGCCCGCGGAACCACCGGGGCTCGGCGGAGACCTGTTGGCGAGGCGAGCCCGGCCGGAGCTGTCAGAGCCCGCGGCGACCCGCTCCGGCGTGGGACGGTTTCAGCTTCCCGCCAGCAGCTCCCCCCACACACACCCTCCTCACGGGGCTCCGCCCGCCGCCGCTCCCCCTCCTCCGTCCGAGCCCCGCGGTGCCTGTCACCGCAGCACCCGGGGATGAAGGCGTGGGGGAAGCAACTGCCCGTCCTGGGTGACTTTCCGGGCTGCCCCGGCCCCAGGTGACAATGCAACTGCTCCGGGGGTTTTGCTTCTCGGGGCCGGCTGCCCAGCCCGGGCGCGACGCACAGAAACGGGCTTCTGTGGCACCGGGGATAGACACGGGTCTCGATTTATATCTAGCAGCACGTAAAAAGCTTTTCAAGGTGGCTGCAATGTAAAAGTAATGACTTTACTACCCCGGAAAGGTTCTGTGGTTCCCAGCTAACAGTCCTCGGAATTAGAATTCATTACGCAGTTGTGCCAGCCTGCACCTGAACACCTATCTGTGGCCATCCCCTATACGTAACGGGCAACTTCTCATTGATTTTCTTTTAAAAATCATGGCGAATTAAGCACTTGGTTACAATTAAATCTGTTCTATCGTCGCGCCGTGTTCGAGATTCCAGAAGCGACTCCCCAGACAGCATCTTAAAACCTACAGTCAGGAGCTAATTTTACAGATACTTTCGTGAATGGCAGCGAGGATCTTCCTACCATTATCGTGCCCTTAATTCCAGCACCGTAAAATGCCGCGAGTTAAATGGAAACTCGCTTTCTTAAAAGCGGTATTTCACCCTGGCTGGATAATTACTAATATTGGCGTTTGATGGCAATGATGCTGTGCTTCCCTCCGTGTGTGTGTGTGTGTGTGTCTGTGTGTGTGTCCCCCTCCTCCCAGCGCTTCGCATTGTCATGTGATGGGAGGGAGATAACAAACGTTAAGAAAGAAAAGGAGTCAGGAGACATTTTTTAACACGGCATAACCGCAGATTAATAATGCAGGTGGGTTTGTATTTTATTGTATTTCTAGGGGAAGGGAATGAGGCTGTTTAACGAGCAGTCGTGGACACGAAGGAACGATATTTACAATCGTTGATGTGGCTTTCGGTGGGTCATAAATTATGACAATATTAAAATTATTTTCTGGCAGCCCAGTTAACTGCGCTGGGGACCGTAAAGCCCTGACTGATTCCATTTATGCCTTGTAATTACGGTCCACGGGCTCTCTCCAAACCCTTTGGTGTGTGTTGTGTGTAAACTTTTACCTAATAGACCTTTTTTTTGAATGGAGGGACTTTTCTCGGTGCTTCCTGCAGTATTTATTCTGTCTCTGATCGCTGTATTTAATGGCCAAGTCCCGGTTTATGCTTTATAATGTGTTGACAAGTTTTCTAACAGACTTTCTGAAATAATGCACATATATTCACATCGGTTAGAAACTCCACACAGGATTTTTAGAGTCGAGTAGATCTATATCCTAATGCACTGAGAGGGAGTGTAAATCATAGAGGATTTCATAGCCCTTTCAGTAGTTTTCTGTATGAAGTATGAGCAGCGTGGCCTCCAGACGTAACCTTTTAGAAAAAAAGACAGTGCTTTTATTTTATGGTGTAAAGTGCTTTTAGCTTCAGGGCTCGGAACGTGAATGTGGTCAACAAACAGCTTCTTGCGAGGGAGTTCGCCGCAGCCTCAGCCCCAGCGCCTGGGCGATGCCTTCGTCATGGGGAGGGTTACAGGGGCACCCGCGGCCATAGATCCGGGCTGCCCCCTCCGGCTCCCCAGAGCTACGTTAACCCTAAAACCGCCGGGCCGCCGCGCTCCCGCATCGTCCACCCCTCGCAGGCTGCCGGTGCATGCCTCGGCCCGGACACCCCCCCACCCCGGGGAAATGGGGGGAGGCGGGGTAGATGGACCTTGCTGTTGCACCACGACACCCCATGTCTTCCCCTTCCTACATCGCTCTGTCTGCTCCCCTCTTCCAACACAACCGCCAGCACAGCATCTTGGATACACCGAGCATCTGCAGCCTTGTCTCTGCCAGTTCTACAGCTCCTTTACACTAGTGAACATCAACGTGTCAGGTACAATCAGCCAGAAATGCTCAAATACCGACTGCTAACGCCTAGACGTGCAGGTAGGTGAAAACAAACCCAGGCCAGCACGGCAAGACAGCCCAGTGAGCAGGCTCTGAGGATTCACACAAACTCGTATGTCGCCTCCTCTCCACAACCTTCCTTATGCCCAAGCCCACAGTCTTGCCACAGCTGTGTGACTCCCAGCCATCTTATCTGCTGCTCTACCCAGCCCCACAGTAAAGGCAGATGGAGGAAATACGTCCCCAAATCTCCACTGTGTGCAGGCAAGCTCCCGAGATACAGGCTGAAACCAGGGTCATGGTGGTTTCCAGGCTGCCTGACAAGGGGAAGCCAACCTCAGAGAAAGGTCTGCTTCACATGCTGGGCATCTGTCCCATGCAAACCACAGACCTTGGAGCAGCTGAGGGCAGAGGTAGGCTTCCATCCCACTCTTCTGTCCTGGGCCAGCAGCAGTAACCTGTGGCAGCAGGGCAGAGTGCCCAGGGGAGAACACAGAAACTGTAAAAATTAGGTTAACATTTGAATCTGTCCCTCTGATCTTGCCTCTTCTTTTCCCCTGAAAAATAGTGTGATCCTCCCTCCACTCAAGCATGTAAAATGTTTAGCGGTTACTGTAGAAAGAGACATAAAACTGCCTAAAATGGAGAAGCATGGCCTCCCTCCATCTCGCAGGCTGGCATACAGTCCCGCCATGCGGGATCGGGACCGGAGGCGCAAAGGAGCACGGCACAGTTCATATCATATGCTGCTGTCCCTGCCTATCTGCTAATTTAGCGACAGACTTGGCAGTAGGTGAGTTCAGCAACTTTGGTGGGCAAATGTTCCTGCTTCAGAGCTCCAACTGTCATTCATTCGGAGCTGGAATCTCACTTGCAAACTCAGTACAGAACGTTAGGACCAAATATGAATTCCAAAATTCTGCCAGTTCTGCAGAGCTGGGCTGCGTTATGTAACGGCAGATCACACAGAGTGCTTTCCGACGCCGTCTTGATAGTCTCAATCAGGCAGAGGCAACGTGGGTGGAACTCTTATCATACCAGGCTGACTGCCCATGAATGAGCAGAGGACTCGCACGTTCTAGAAATAGTACGTGCATTAGTATTCACGCATGAGAAACTTGGGCATGCTGGTTTGCCTTTTCTCTCTTTTCTTTTCCCCCCCTTCCCTGTTTTAAAAAAGCTCACAATAAAAGTCAATTCTGCAAGCGCTTACTAGCGAGTGCCGCAGCGAGTCGGTGCAGGATCACAAACACCTGAGCGCCAGGTGACAGAAAGATTTGGTTATCGGCTTGCCCTAGGCGGGACCCAGAATAAACCCCTGAACCTGGGGAGGCTTTTTCAGCAAGGTCTGGGATTTCAGCCTGCCTCTGCTTGCACAGCATCCAGCACAACGGAGCCCTGAGCCTTGACTGGACTTTCTGGGGTTGACTACAAAATAAAACAGTACAAAACACTCAGGAAAAGGACTTTCAAATGACAAAACCCTTCCTCTGAAACACGCAACCAGTTTTGCTTGTGCAAGGGCAGGCAGAGGAAGGTACCACTAAATGGCCATTAAATCTAAATTTTAATCAAATGTGTTTGGTTGCAGTCAGACTGGATTGGGTTTGATCTGCAGTAGCACTTACTAAGCTATTTGTTGTTTTGTGTGCTTAATCTTTATGCATCTTTTTATAAGTAAACACGTAACGTGCCTCCTGACAGTTTCCATCCTGCCAACGTGATTTAAACTGTGCATTTAAAGCCTCCCAGAACTTGACCTACAATGCAAATCCATACAGTCTTAATTATAGCAGCACCAGCAGCCACCGCACGAGCGAGGTAGTTTGAGCTTTCGTTACCAGAGAGGCACAGTAGTTAAGGTCTGTCAGCGCTCCTGTTACAATCCCCTTCTTGAAGAGGTTAGAACTTGGGCTGTGTAAATTTGATTGAGCTGAAACTTGGGACTCAAACTGTCAGTCCATATAGGGAATTATCTTACGAATAATTGGCTAACCCATAGCTTGATTCACAGACCTTTACAAAATGAGTTTTAATGGCTTTTAATGTTTTTTTCTTTTACTGACATCTAGGGTATGAATTTGGTACTTCCAGCTCTTCTGAAGCTCCATACCCAACAGCACAGAGGTACCCAAGTTAAAGCTGCAGTGACCCAGAGGAGTTCACAGGGCACGTGTGCCACAGTTCCCCACCCATGTGTACCCCAACACCTATAAAAGACTGTGAAGGAGAAATGGCACTTAAATCCAACTCAAAGGAGTCTCCTAAATGTGTAAGACAAAGGCAACAAGTACTTCAAACAGGAGTGTGCATTGCATCACAATGTGCTGCCAGTCACGTGTGTCTTGCAGGCCCTTTATACCAACCATTGTGCCCACAAAGGAAGGTGAACCCACAATCCAAAATACAGGCTGGCACATTGTAAAGTGCAAAGTGTAGGTCAGTTCAATTAGCTATAGATGTAACAAGGAATATCTAGGGACAGGAAAATATCTGGCTACGGACAGGAAAACATCTGTCAGAGCATGGGTTATCTTTTTAACAATTTCTTGGAAACTTTTCATCTTCTTGGGCTTTATCTTCCTCCAAAAAGTGTGTGGAAGAGTCACGTGGATGTGTTGTCATTGCTTTGAAAAAAACAGGCATTCAGCTTTGAACGTGAAGCAGAAGTTTACATATCCCTTTAAGTTACCAAGGATTTTGCTCTCCATGACATTTTTCACTGGTTTTAAACTTCGAGGGAGGTGCCAGTAAGCCAGAGCATGCAGCGTGGGTTAAGGTGCAGGCTCGGTATTTTCCTTGACCCTAACAGGAAATGAAAGCCAAGGGCTAGAAAGATGAAGTACAGGCCATGAACAGATTGCTCTCAGAGTCAGAATGAGTGTTTGTGGAAAGCTTCCATGTCCACCAAGGCCTCACAGAAAATGTTGATGGAACAAGCACAGAGAAGTTGATCCTTCTGAGCCACCACTGAGATCTCACGTCAAGATTTACCTAAGCGGGTTGCTGTCTTCAAACCCACGAGCAGTACTGACGACAGGTCACTGACACAAACGTCTTTTTTGATTAATTTTCTGATTTTAGGTACCAGCTTCTGGGAGATTCCCAGATAGGACAAGGTTAATTATAGCCAGTTCAGGCCGTGGGGAGGTAGCATGTACCAGTGCAGCAGTAGCCCAAATCAGAAAGGCCAAGCCACCCAGCCCTGCAAGGGACAACTTCTTGGTGAGGTTTGAAGCAGGAACAAGCAGGATAATACCAGGTCCAAAGCAGCAATGCAAAAGAACAACAGCACAGTCACACTTTGTTTCCAAAGTATCTGCCCATCAGGGAAGAAGGGCAGGGGAGCTGAGCAGCTGTGGTCTGATCCAGACCAAATACAGTATGTGGGGTGATTGCTGGGCTTTCAGCACAGCAGTTGTTTATGAACAAAGTCTTATCATGAGGATCATGAGGAGAAGCTTTTCATGCTCCTGTGCAAGATTAGGTCCAAGAGGCTCAAACTCTTACTCGCGCGTGAAAAGGAGGAATTGCAAACATTTGCTTTTGAGGAATATATTCAATGGAGGCTCAAATCAATAGTCAAAAATTAATTTTAAAATTTCCTAGAACACGTAAAATAATACACTAATCTGAGAAACCCAGCATCAGCAATCCAAAAGAAGTTGTTTCCACTGAGAAATTAGTTTGGCCACACAGGATAAGTAGTGATTTGGTTGTTTTCATGTCTGGTGCTGAACACGGTCCCTTCTTCTTCCTTGCACTCCTGGCCTGAGGGGCAATAGAGAAGGAGAGTGCAATAAAAAAGGACTTTCCTCCTCTCACCCTGCTCAATATATCCCCTGCTAGAGGAATCTACTTGGCCTTGGGTACTGCAAAATTCCTCAGCACATATTTATCTGTGGGCACATCAGCTGCACTTGCTGCTGAAATAAGCATGTACTGGAGCTGGCTGTGCGATCGGTGCCTTCGCATCTTTGGTAAATAACTTCTACGGCATTGCTTGCTCAAGCTTCAACTTTTATTCACTTGGAATGAGCTGAAGTTTTAACACACAGGATCATCATTCTCTCTATTTGTTTCATGTTACTGCTTCAGGTGACATTTAGGTTTAGCTTTAGCAAAGAAAACACACACGTGCTTTTCAGACCGTGACACAGTATGTGTGAGGATCCAGCTGAAGAATTGTTGAGGCAGCAGAGATCTGCTTGGATGGCTTACTGCGGATTTTCTTTTTTGCCATACTTGCTCCGTGCAAGATTTCATCTTAGTTGCCAGAATGCTTACAATAATGTTTTAACACAACTCTGTGTGGCCAGAAGAATATGTTATTACACAGCCCAAAGCTGCTGTGCTGAGAGTAGTGGGAGCAGCGGTGAACAACCTGTGATAAGAGCCCACTCCTCTGAGCAGTCCGGGTGGGTTTGCCACCATCTGTTATTGTCAGCACGTACAATTTTTACCATACAATATGATTACTGACTGCGGCGAAAAGAATGCCATCTAGACCCAGTATGAATAAGCTTTCACTCAATTAAAATAACATGTGACTGTGCTGTATAGTGTAACACAGAGAGCTGATGGGCATTAGGTATGAGTGCTGGGGTTGGAGTGAGTTATTGTATCAACACTATTGTTCAGTCAGCAGCTATTCCCCAGCATTGAAAAAAAATTCAGAAAGGGAAATTAAACACAGAATCAGAAATGCTTGCAGAAATTAGAATTGAAGACAATGTTTGATATCACTGCACTGCAATTAATGTATTCACAATTTAGACTTTCATTTGACCTATCGTTTTAAGTTTTGCAGTGTCTGAGTGCCTGGAGGAAGAGACATAGATATCATAGAATCATTAGGGATTGGAAGGGACCCCGAAACATCATCTAGTCCATTCCCCCTGCCACAGCAGGATCACCTACAGACTATCCTTGCTGAAATCCACCTCGCTCAGACATCACAGTAACACACAGGCTGACACAGGGTAACACATGATTACATCAGTCTTTAAATGCCATTCCCCAGTAGCAGCAGGGAAAAGTTTGTTCCTGATGTGTCTGGAGTGATAGGATCTGCTGTAAGCCCCAACTTCTGACCAGCTCTAAAGGCGCCTCAGTGCAGGGGCGGGGTGAGCTACAGACCTCCTGGTTCACTCACCCCAGAAGTGAAGGTATAGAGATGCACAGAGATGCAGCAGTGGCAGCTCCTACAAGGAAGGCCAGAAGTGCCGAGGTGTACGACAGCCATCATACTCGGAGCCAATAAAAACAGAACTATTCTCTATTGAGACCTAATTAGCTTTTATATTCAAAGCCCTACTGCACATTTGTACATTGCTTATGAGCGGGACTGAAAAATATATGTAGCATGACACTATAGTTTGCCAGCATCCATTCCCCATTCTCTGAGGATTGCCTTCTCCTTGGATGTACACGCTCAGCGAATACGACGAAGCTAATTATTTTTCCCTGAAATGATCCCTGCTTGTCACTAGCAGTTCGCGCGGAAGCGCAGCCGTCCTGTCCTCAGCCTTGGATTTTCCAACAAACAACAGATACCCCGAACAACTGTGTTCAAATCCTAAGACAAAAACCTGGCAAACAGACTTCCAGCTTTACACGATTGACTCCTCTCTCAGAGCCCCTGTGCACGTCTGGGGGGTTTTGCTCTTTTTTTTTTTTTAGAGGGGCTTCCATATCTTTCTGTTACCTTTCCTGCCTGTAAAGCAATCACGGAGAACGGCAGGAGGTACCATCAGTATGCAAATTGCTGTCAGATAACTGGTTTCGCTGGTTCCGCCTTGGGAAGCGGCATCGTCGCTGCGGGGTGGGAAGGGATGACCCGCGGGGCCCTCCCGCGACCGAACCCCGATGGCTCCGCCGCTCGGCGCCCCCGGTGCTCCGGGACCGGGGTCTGGCCGATGGCACCGCAGCGAGGAAAGGGCTCTTGAGCGACTGCCACTCGCACTCTACTTCGTGCCTGCGTTCACGCTCACCCCCACGGTCTTTCTGAGCACGTTTGGGGTTTTTACTGCTTCATTTCTTTGTCAAGGGGTGCTTGAGACCTCTTCACTCGCCGGGAGAAGGGCTGGTGGTTTGATACCGCCTCACTTGCATTACAAGGTCAAGGCTGCGGTGCCTCCATCAGCTCACCTGAGAGGTTCTGCGATTCTGCGCTCCCGGGCACAGGGCACAGAAGGGTCTGGCTTATCCCTCTGCGGTGTCGCAGACCCACCCTGGGCACGCTCGCATGTCAGAAACATGTACTGAGGCCCTCTCTCACTCACCTTTCAAAGCACCAAAAGGTTGCTAAATGAAAAGCACGTGGAAGTGAAGGTATAATTCACAGGTGAACGTCTGCAAACGTGAAACCGTTTAAAAAGAACCACAAAGAAAAGTCGATTCTCTGTGGACTCCACGTTTGGCACGCTGGTAGATCCAAAGCAAGGTGGCTTTGTTAAACCCACCTTCTGCAGCACGTTTGCCAAAACCACGCACCAAGCGTTTGGGTATTTGAAAAGAATAAAAAAGAAAGTACCTAAGTGAAGAATGGAGCTAAGTTATGAGCATTCAGATGTGCAGTAACTTGAACACAAATATTCCTATTAGCATGGTGGTGGCCCCATATAACACAATAAAACCACCACCTGGCTGGCTCAGGTGGTAGAGCATGGGACTCTGAATGCCTGGGGTCATGGGTTTGAGCCCCATGTAGGTCATCTTGAGACAGCACTCTAGGCTTACCCTGCTCCAGCAGGGGGTTGGACTTAGATGATTCTTTGAGGTCCCTTCCAACCTCTAACATTCAGTGGTTCTGTGACGACACAAGACATGTGACAGTCTATTGAATACGTAACATGCAACTTTTATATTGCCTGGAAATGTATTCAGACGGTGAACTCTAACAGCTCAGGTGGAGCTTTTACTCTTCATCAAATAATAACAATTGTTAGGGTCCCATTTTTAGGCTTGACACAATTGTTAGGGTCTGTCGTCTCTTGCTTGGCAGCCTCCAGGAGGACTGTTTAAATAGGACAGGAAAGCGAGAAGGAAAACATGAACCACAGAAGAGTTACTACAGACATTCACTTTTAACCAGAAAAGCAAGACAAATGAGAAAGCAACTGGCCCTCTGTGCCCGTCAAGGTCTCCTACCTCTGAAGCCTCTGGACGGTGAGTTGTGTTTGAACAAGGCTGCACTCATCAAAGTCCAAGGGCTGACTTGGGCAAGGCATCACAGTTCAGCTCCTGAAATCCCTCCCGTCTGTGGATTCAGGTCTGCCAGGGAAGGGGACTGGTGCAGACAGGCAGCCAGAGGCTGTGGACAAGTGAGAGTCCCTGTGGGACAGAGTGGGTGGTGATGGCCTTGTCCGCAGAGAAGGAATCTGAAGTGCAGACTAGCAACAGTAACGATGATTACTATTAAAGCACAGAGCCTTTCATTACAGAAAACTTCAAATAACTCTCCTGAACTATTTTTGAGCCAGGCTTTTTTGATGTTAACTCCAGGTTTGATTGCTGGAAAAGGTTGACTGCTAGAAAAGGAAAACCAGTGCAGTGCACAGCAGTGGGGAATCGAAGCCCTTCTTTACCAGAACCCCTGCCATATACGTACTGTCACTCACCTTCCAGACACTCAGTATAACCATTCAATCTATTGAATCAAGAGACTGTTTGATCTTATCTGCATCTGTGAGCTGACTGTCAACCTGCTTAGGCTGCATATTAAATCATCTATAGTAGCTGCATCAAGCTGGGATGATCTGTTAATTCTAAATTTATTAACCCTTGGAGTGCAGTCTTCGTGTTTAATCTACTGTAGCTGGCATTTATTTTACACAGCTAAATCCTTCTCTAAGATACGGCTGTGCTGTAGGTAATGTGGAGGAGAGCTCACTAAAATCCCTGGAAGCCGGCTGACAGCGTCGCTGCTCCAAACACGTACGTGCTCCGAGCGTGTGTGAGGTGTGAGCACACATATAGATACCTAACGCCATTTCCTCGCAGAGCTTTGCCCGAGACAAGAAAGAACAAGCGAAGCCTTGACAAAGGCCAAGCTCTGTGCTCAGCATCAGAAACTGAAGCGACCACATGCTGCCAAGTCAAAGGGAGGCAGCCAGCAGAGTCCTGCAAGGAGCCACCAACAAACCTTTCCTCCAAGTTTGCTCAAACTTCTCAGTCTGTAGCTGCACTCCAAACCAGTTATCAGACATCCTTGGAGCACCGAGGACTCCAGGCAGTGCCAGACTCGCAGGAAGTCGGGTGCTGCGATGTGCAGACACACAGAAGTGGAGCCCCACGCAGACGCACGTACACGTAATGCCATACAGATACACAGGCATCAATATGTTAATCTGCTCATCACGCACACGTCTCTCCCTGCCCCTCTCTCCTGTTATCTATTATCCTTGCACATCACCGATGGTATCAACATATTCACAGCTTTTATTTCAGTTGCAAACTGCTAGGCATGCTTCCTTTTTTGGTAGTCACGTGCCCCGTATCTCTCTAACATCGCCTAATAACAATTTTAGCATTCAGATGAAGCGATTTCATTCTGTGACTGCCTTTTCTATTAGATTTGATTCTGAGAAGCCCCAGTGGGTGCCTCCAAGGCAGAGATCTATCTGTGAGGCTGCAACCGATTCAATAGCAGCCTGAGCTAACCTTGACCTTTCCCTAGACCCTGCTCCATCTGGTGCCAGCCTGGTCCCCCCCTTCTCCTCCTCCTTGCTTCACAGTCAGCATTGATCAAGGCAAAATCAAGCGTCTCTCTCTCTCTCTCTCTCTCTAAGGGCTGGGCAGTTGCAGAAAGGACAGCACATTTCAATATATGGAAAAGACCGAGCCTCTTATGCAATCATAAATCTACACGGAGCCTTACCATTTGATGTTTCATTCATTCACCTCCAAAGATCCTCCCCCGCCCCCCCCAACAGGGATTTATAAATTATAAGGCAAGAGCATTCCCAACACCACCTGGAAATCATAGAGCTTGCTGTTTATTGCCGACACCACCCATTTACTCTGTGTTCTGTTTACTTATTTCCAACTCCATGGCTTTACCAGGCACACTGCAGCTGTATTTTTTTATGTGGTGAGTTCCCCCCAACACCCCATTTTGGCCCTGGTGGGGAATGTTTTGAACCACTGTTGTCTCAGCCCCCTGAAGGAAGGCCCAGGGTGGGCTCTGATCTGCCCCCCAGTTCTGGCCCAGAGACTGGGGCAGCTCAGGCATCATTCAGTAACCGGAGCCAAGGCTCCTGTGTCACCACTGCAATTATTTTTTCATACAGAGAGTGTCTGGAGGGGTCGGAGGGCTAAACCAGCCCACAGCAGTGCTCCAGGACCTCCTGCTCCCCACTGGAGCCGGAGCAGCAGCGATGCCTCTTGGTGCTCCCACGCCCTCCCAAGGGATGTCTTACTCTCTGCTGCCAACAGACAGCGTGGTTCCGGTGTGAGGAACACCCCATCCTGCGACATCCCCATGTGCTCCTTCAGTGTCAGGACAGCTCCAAGTAACACTGTTGGGTTTTTTTCTTCCCAAGGATTCTGACATAACTTTTTGGGGTTTTTTTCACTGCACACTAGCCCGGAGATTACATAACTGATTATGTAAAATTATAATGATGAGATAATATATGCAGACTCTAATTATTATATAGAGCTTCCTGCCTATGCATAGCTAGGCACATGGCACATACGTTATGAGTCGGCTCTGCAATATTTGCATAGCCAACACTTGGCTATGCAAAAGGATAGATAGTTGACAGGATGGAAAAGGAATGGATAGATATTTGACAGGCTGTAGCTATAGGGGAGATATACTACTTCGTGGGGAAAAGTAGCTGGAAGTACATTTCTCTCTGTTTGGAGGAATTTGTTTTGCTTTATGGCCACGGGTAGTAAAAAATAGTGGGAAGAAACTGTGAATTACACTGAAAAAAAAATAAATCACAGAAAATTAGGGATTGGAAGGGACCTTGAAAGATCATCTAGTCCAGTCCCTCCGCCACATCAGGATCACCTGCATCAAGTCGCACAGGAACATCTCCAGGTGGGTTTTAAACGTCTCCAGAGAAGGAGACTCATCAGTTGAATATTGCACTTTCTTTCTGTAATGCTGCAAAGGTTTAGAAGATTCCCAGAACTTTCAGCTCTAATCTGTGTCTTGGGTTTGTTGGATGACCTGCCACCATAGGCCAGCTAAAAATGGGAGTTAATTAATAATAAGAAGCACTCTCCCTTGTTTCTGCACTCGCGCAGTTTAACAGGTTTTGATAAAATCACAAATGCAATGGTGAGAGTTTTCCAATGCAGGCAGTATTAGCAGTTTTCCTTCTAAAGCACCAAAAACCTCCTGAAATACAGCTGCTGAGTACTTCTTCACTTTCCTCAAAGGCCATCTACATGTATTACTACATCTTTAATACAGAGGGTTTTTAAAGGGTGAGTGTCAGGAGGATGGAGCCAGGCTCTTCTCAATGGTGATAGGACAAGGGGCAGTGGGTGTGAGCTGGAACAGAGGAGGTTCCATATAAATATAAGAAGGAACTTCTTCCCAGTGAGGGTCACAGAGCTCTGGAACGGGCTGCCCAGGGGGGGTTGTGGAGTCTCCTTCTCTGGAGATGTTTAAGATCCACCCAGATGGATCTTAAACTCCTGTGTGACTTGGTCTAGGTGATCCTGCTGTGGCAGGGGGATTGGACTAGATGATGTTTCAGGGTCCCTTCCAATCCCTCATGATTCTATGATACTGTGACCACAGCTGATTGAAACATTTTCAAATCTAGTCAGTTAAAGTAAAGATGTTGTTTTATTTGTGACATCAAAACCCAGAAATAATGTCAAACAAGAAGCAGGAGAGTTTTTAGATGCTGTTTTCCATTGCCTGAGAAGTAGCTGGAAAACATTTGCCCTTGCAATGCAACAGGATCCATAAACTCTGCTTTCTGAGCTACCTGAGCAACCACATAACCTCTGCACAAGTGCCTAAGTGTGCCTTGTTGTTGAAAAGCATATTGTACTTATTAGTAAAATGTGAAATGGCTTAAAAAACAATTTGAGCTATGAATTGCCATCTGCTCAGTGGGGGGGGGGGAACAGAAAGTAACTGAATATATTTTCTCACCTTTTTTTATGGTAACATAAACAACACTCCAGAACACTATAAACTGGTAGCTGCACGAAAAGCGCTGGTACAGTTCATCGTGCTTCAGGTCAGCGTGATGACTTTGTCCACACTGTTAAATACCATTTCTTTTAATTATTGGCAAATGTGCCCAAGCACTTCTCCCCACCCCCGCCTTAAATACTATGTCCTTTTTAATTTCAGGGATTAAAAGTTTGACCCCACATGAAACTCTGGAAGCTGTCTCTGCCAAAGTGCTAGCCTGCGATCTGTGCAAGCCTTGAGACATCAACACGGGGGCAAAGCCACGCATAGGACTCATTCTCGTTCCCCACATGAGAGGGGAAGAGGCAAGGGTTTATGTTACCCGGCTTTTACGTAGTGGTTCTCATCACTAGTGCCCACTGCAGGAGAAATTAATCTTTGTCCTCTCTCTGCCCCTGCCCCCTTTTTGCAGAGAACCACCAAGGAGTTGAATAGGTTTGCTTCCTCAGTTGTTGAACTTTGACAGGGCCAACAACACGTTCCCCTGGTGCCTGCAGACTCAGTGACCCGCCCGAGCGCTTTGGGACAAGACTCTGAAAGGAGCTCTGAGCGCGGGGAAACTTCTGCCTGTCCCAGGAGAAAGGCCCCGTGACAGAGCAGGTCTGTGCCCAGAGGTGAGCTCTCTGCAAGCACGGAGGAAAACCATCCACACTGGCAGCTGCTTCTCCCTGAGACAACACAAACACTACAATGGAAGGAGCGAAATAACTTCTTTTTTGTTTTTTCTACTTAGTTTGAGTTTGTTTTATTTCCCTGTCCTTCAACTTTGTGCACCTGGGAACCCAGAGGATTTTTTTAAAATCTGTTTATTCTGTTTCTTCCCAGCAGCAGCTCAGCTAAGCTGCCCCCAACACGCTGCTGCTACCAGCTACAGCTCAGAGGGAGAGTATTTGTGGAGCGTAGGGAGCCATTCAAACCACATGGCCAGGTTGGGGCACGTGGAGGACGTGAACTGGAAGATCTTGACTTGGGAGTGAGTTTCCCAAGGAGCACAAGGACAGGAGAGCTGTAAATTGTTCCAGTTCCACCCTGTAGGACGAGCGCACGGTCGATGGCAATTTTGCAATGCAGAAATTGTCTTCATCTGCCTAATGCCCGATGCTTTGTGCTCCATGAAAGACCAACATTTAAAGCACTGCTTAGAAAGAATAATACAAGAAGCAGCTTTTCTGCTCCCTTGGAACTCAGCAGGAGTGTAAACACAATATAATGCAAAAGGGGAATTGAAAACTTAACAATAGGAAAGAGAAACACGGTGGCACAGAAGTGGCACGCACCCCTCGCGTCTCCACCAGTGCCCCCCGTAAGGCTGGGCACAGCGCAGCACCTCGAGATTTGCATGCAGAGCGTGCAAGCTCACTGCAAGAGCTGTATCACGGCGCACGCCTAGGTGTTCTGCACCTCACACACAGATTGCCCCACAGTATTAAGATTCAAATCAGCTGTCCTCCGTCGCTAATAAAAATGAAATATATTAAGGGAAGTTTGAGTGTGGCTTGACAGAGCGTGTCATGTCTTGCACATGAAAAAGTGCTACAAGCGCACGACGAAGAAGCAGCTGCTCGTTTCTGTGGCATAAGACTTCTCTGTTTCAAAGGGAAAGGAAGGCTGGTCTGAACCCTTAAACCTGAGCAAAGCCCTGTGCTGTGCTTTGAGTGGCTCTTCTCGGATGAAGTAGAAGTTGCTGCAGCAGACCACCGCCCGCCACCCCTATGCTGGAAGTTGCCCGTCTTGTAATGTGAAGGGTCTGTCATCGTTTCCATTCTAAACCTAAGGCGTTGTAGCCCAAGGCCTAGACCCTGCCAAGACTTTCTGGAAAAGTGTGTCAGCCATGTAGATGAGCTCATCTCCTCAAAGCTGGCGAAGCTGGTGACTTTTTCAGCCCATCCTGGGCTTGTCCGTTTTAGCAAACAGAGAGGCCAGACAGCCTTTGGGATGGGGAGTGTGAAGGACAGCGCCTGTGTGCGACAAAGCAGATCCCAACAGACGGGTGATAAGCTGTGAGTTGCTCCCAACGAGGCGCAAACGAAGCCCCGGGACTGCCTCTGGCGAACCAGCCACGGCGTGAATGGCTACAGCACTGACATAAGGGTGGTCATTACCACCTCCTCAGCGGTGCTCAACCGCTTTCGGAAACCGGCTCCTCCCCTAACTGAAGGGATAGAACCGCTTCAAAAAGGTCAATTACAGCCCTAGGTGCTGGAAACATTTGTGAAGCCTGTTTGGTGACGCCAGAGAGTTACCTCCACTACTAGGAAAGCAGATGCTTTAAGCAGTTGCCAAGAGCCCAGTCCCAAGCAGCTTCTGAGCAAAGCCTCATGGAGATGCAACAAATACGCCTCCAAACCACCACCTCGGCAGGTGACCCCAACGTTGTATTTTTTCCTGACACAGACTCCAGGGTGTCCTTTTCATCCTGAGCTTGTCCTTCCTGGGATCAGGCTGGTGGCAGACGGAGACAGAGGACGAAAACCTCATGTGCCACTGCCCGTGCCATATCTGTTCTCTAGATAGCATGAGGACTTTGTTCCTCAGGACTGTCCATCTGGCGCCATTCCTGAGCAATAAAAGCTCGCTCACCAAGTATTTTCAAGCAAACAGTTGGTGTAATGAATACCTTAATACTCCTGTAGCTAGACAACAACACCACAAACAGGAATTACTCTAAAAATACCCACTCGTTGAAGAGAACCCAAGTTCACCTACCAGCTCCTTTGGCCAGTGGGAAACAGGACCCACCGGAGGCTCTGTGTTCATCTCACAGGGTGCGAGGGCTTGATGATGGTGGTGACAGAGCAGGTGGTGGGTGAGACTTCTTGTGTCACTCCCCGAGGATAATCCAAGCACCCCAGCACACTTCCAACAGGGTGTTCAAGCAACCCTTGAACCCCGTGAAAAGGTGATCTGGCCACCACTGCGGACTCTTTGCAAATAAATGGGGGTGTGTGCACCTCCACATGTGTGCACAGGGGTGTGGGGTCAGGCATCAAATGCTCTATAAAACCAGTATTAATCTTTGTGATCTCCACACAGATCCTCACCCTCCACTACATTTAAAAAGTTGAAAATACCAGGAAAAAAAGAAGATAAAGTAGTCTTTATCACTGAAAATCAGAATCTGTTTACCAGGGGCAGAAATCTGATTTAAGATCACTTTGTTGTGATTGTTCTTGCGGCTCTTAACTCCTTGACTTGGATTTTGTCCGTCCAAAACGAGATCCCTTTATTTGTTTGCTTGTTTTTACTTTTGAAATGGAATGGTTACTGCCAGAAGGTAAAACAGTTCCTGAAACCTGGTGTATACCAGCACTGGATCTGAGGAAGACTTCCAGAAGCTCAGAGACAACTGCCTTTCAGTGAAGCCTTTTCAGTTTGGTTTGGTTTCCTAGCATCATGCGCTCAGTGATGTCACGCCACCTTACACCATTTCACTCTTACATCCCCTACCTACAAGAAAAGCAGTATCAGCCCATAAGCTCCTTCTCAAAATCACACAGGCAAAAATTAGGTCTCCTTTTTGAAATTAAACACACCTCCCACTAAATTTGCAGGTCTTTTTGTGTGAAAGCCAGAGCTATTCGCTGCATGTGGCTAGTTCAGCAAGCTCACAGCCTTCACCAGCTTCATTTCCTCTAGTTGTTGCATTCCAACTAGTAAACCTGTTTCCTACTCAAAATGGGAAGAGAATTCAGGAGTGTTTAGCATGAGGTGAAAAAGGGAGAAAGAAAGTGGCTGACGGAGAGCAGCACGCTGCGTATTTATTTTGTCCTGTCAATTATTTCTAAAGAATTCCTTGCTTATGGAGGAGGATTTTTTAAACACCTGGACTATGAAATAAAGATGTCCACAAACACCAGTGTCTCCATTTTTCCTCATTTTAGAGAAAGTGACTCCTGTAAGGGTTTGCTGTGTTGGGAGTGGGGGGGTCTGTATTTGCTTTTTTTTGCCAATGCTGCAGGGAAAAAAAAGAGAAGTCGCGGGGGTCACGGAACAAACCTGCATCGAGAGTTCGTGACACTCCGACGATGCATTTATGAAGCCGAATACTCATCGGCGCTGGCAGGTTAGGAGATGGCAACTATCAGATGTTCTTTGCAAGACTTCAAAGCAGCAAAGTGTAAAGTTCCATAGGTACCCCAGGGTCAGCGGCAGCTGCGAGTAAACACTTTCAGAGGCCTGGACCTGGAGGTAATTTCAATGCGTTCGCACCCAGTCATGAACACACAATCACCTATTGAAAGTGTCTGGCTAGGAACGCAGACAGATGGAGAGTACAGAGGTTAGTACAGCCAGGCCTCAGACTGACCTTTGCCAAGAGAATTAAATCAGTCTGACCTTGTTGTGAAGCCTAAATTACACCCGTAGACCCCCAAATAATGCGTCTTTAATACCTCGCTGCCCTCTTTTTATCAGGCTCTTTACCTCGAGGGTATCTTGTTTGCTAACTACTGATGTTAAATTGCAGCTATTTATGTTTGCGTTTGTGACCTCAGTGGACATCTTGTCACATTTTTCATGAGTGCTTGCAAAAAAAAAAAATAAATAGAGAAATGTTTATGTAGAGAGGATATTTCGCTGGGGCGTAAAATAAAGATGACCTGTCTCAGCCGGAAAAGAAACCTGCTTCAGTGGGAGGACTCTGGATCTGTTGTATAAGCCCAGCACAATAGTCATTGTATAACTCTGAGGGTTATCCATAACCTATCATCTGGACAGCCTGGAACACAGGATGCTGTCACGTAAGAGGACTTCCAGTATCTCAGAAACAACTTTTCATCTCTGGTATTTTTAACATTCCAGTCTACTTTTATTCCAAGCATGGCTACGAGCAGAGTAACCCCGACATATCTGTCAGGTTTGCCCACCCAGACCTCTGGACACGATACGAGTCTCCGTTGAAAAGTAGCTGGGTTCAGCCCGGGAAGCGTTTCGGTGACGCTCGTGTTGCCTGTTGCAGCAGAGGAGCCCAGTGGAAGTTGAGGGGAAGCGCATCCCTTCCCACCGGCTGAAAGGCTGCCTTCTGCGGTGTCTTTCACCTTAACCCCAACAAAAGGTGTTTGGGAGAAAAGAACTTACTTTCCAGGTTCTTTTATTCTAAGGTGAACGGAGTTCCTTTGTTCTTTTGCTGCCTCCTGTCATTCAAAATAAAACTGATTTCAACTACAGAGAGGAATGAGGGTTTGTTCCTCCGCAGTTAATCAGGGATTTCAGCTCTGCCGTCTGCAGTCTTGGGCAAGTCACTGAGCCTCAGCCAGCAAATGCTCTAGAACTCTCCACGTGGAAGCTGTGACTCCACAAACCAGACAGTTGGGTCCCCCCATGCACTGCACTACTTCTGGGCCATTTCTCAGCAGCACTCAGCTATTCGAGCGGCTCATTCACCTTGTGGAGTCGCACCTGCCCCAACCTTCCGACCCGGGGTTGGCACTGCCACCTTGCTGACGCACTCACCTCCCAACAAACCCCACCGCTTGCTACCTTTTGCAGAGATGGTTTTCTGCTGGTTTGGCAAACTGTATGGAGGGGAGCAGAAGCAGCAGAAGCAAGAGCACACAGGACAGGGCAGTACTGATTTAAATCAGCTAAAGAACCACACCATGAGATTAAACTGCTGATGAAGGTTATGTTTGGTCTGACACGGAGGGCAGTTGAAATGCTGGAACACGATGCTTTCTCACAGTTGTGCTCTGCAAAGATCACGTCAGCCACAGCATCCTGTAGCTCCCTCACAGTGGTAGTGTCCCTAAAAGGTAAGTGTACCTAACAGCTTTGCCTCTGCCAAGAGAAACTTGTCCTCAGAACATAACAGCTGCTGGTCAAAAGCACCAGCTCCAGACGCAGGAAGAGTCACAACTGCATGCAGTGGGAACTATATGTTGTGATTTTCATGGGGCTCCTTTAGCTTACAAGCCGGCAGCGGAACCACGTAGGGATAATCTACTGGAAAAGCAGAGGTCAGGGCAGGCCACGGAGCTGTGCTGTTTGCATTTTCTGCCTGAAAACATGACAGAAATCCCTGCAAACGGGTTTCACGTTACCAGCAGCACACTGCAGAGCGTGAGCGCCGCGCTCCACCAGATTCCTCCTGATATTTTAAGGGTCTTACAGATAAGTACAGATTCCTGCATTTCAAGAGACAGGACCAGCAGCTGACTACAGCAGCCATACTAAGGGTCTGCCAACCACCCCAGCATCACCCCCCCACCGGCAAAGCCAGGGTTACTGCTGCTGCCACAGAGTGAGCGCTTGGGGTGGCTGCTGCAGCCCAGGTTGGAAAAACAGCTCCCTTCTGACAGCATCCGTCTATTCCCATTTTCTAACCTCTGACAGCTCCGAGGTCAGCAAGCCTGGCCCCAGAATCTCACAGCTGAAGCAGCAAAATTCAGTCTTGCCAGCCCTGCTGAGAAGTCTTGCTCCAGCTCTGACCCCACTACCCTTAGCTCTTCCTCTTCTTATAAGTGGTTCCCTATAAGGTGTGTAGAGAAAGGAACAGAGCCCCCAGGGGTAAGTACAAACCTAGCTGTGGTTGCCCAGCCACAGAAGAGACAGTCACAGGATGGAAATGGGAGGAATGGGTCAGGGAGAAATGTGCCTTCAAAACAATCTAATCATTCAGGGCTTCAAGCTCCAACAAATCAGCTCTGATCTACACAGTCATATAGGAAATAATGATAACAAACTACTTCCTTCAGCTACACAAAGCGAGAAGCAGCGATAGTCATGCTGTTTGATTCCGTGGTCTGATTCCTGCATTACCTTATTTTCCAGAGACTACAGCTCTGCGTACCACAACACGCCTGTCAAGATGTGGATTTACAGGTTACACCGTAGGAGAACCTGCCGGTTTTCAGCTCCAATCGACATTTGCTTGTTGGTACATGCCTGACAGAGTTGCAGTCCAGATTAGGAAACATTTGTTTATGCCCCAAAATCCCCAACATATTTTTCCAGCTCTGTTCCCAGTGCTGAGCGCCACACCACTCCAGCTCTCTTGTAGTCAGCTCTCACACTGCTTCCTGGTATAAAATTGATTAGAAGCAGCATGAAATGTCATCAAACTGACCCTCGGGAGGCTGGGCCCAAAAATAACAGATGGGAAAAGTGGCCTTTTGATTAAACTTTCAATTGCCAAAACCTGTGCGTTTCAACTCGCCGTGCAAGTGAGCACACATCCCGAGTCAAGCCAAGCCTGCACGAGCTGCGGACACAACGGTGCCATTTAGGATAGACCTGTTCCTCACAACATCAGTGTTGCTGAGGTCAGCAGGACTCTTGCCTTTGCCTGCTGTGGTGGCCAGAAAGGGATCCTTTGTTCCACTTCTTATTTCCCAGATCTTTCTTCTTGGTGTCGCTCAGCAGATACCAGAGAGAGGATGCGAAAGTAACAAGGAGCAGGCCTGGGCTGGCTGTTTGTGACATAAGAGCTGGAGGGGTGGTGGTGGCAGCTTCTGGGGAAAGCAATGCAGATTTGTCAGGCATTCCATGCAGCCCATGCCAATGTCTTGTGGGTGGTGTTAAGTAAGTGCAGTTTGGACCTTTCCAAGGGGCCACAACTGTCAAAAGATCCCCAATACCATAAAGCTGTTTTGGTAGGGACCTGAGAGTCATGGGTCTCACTGGAAGGAGACAAATGAGCCACAAAGGTTTTCAGTGGGAAGAAGAACGACAAACACATCCTCACGCACATCTATGCTGATATGAGCCTCTGATAATACAAATCTGGTTTACATATTCATATATTTATATGCCTGACTGTTCCCATTTCAAAGAGACTTATTACCTAAATTGCTTCAGAATAGCCAGATGCAAAGGAATGAGGGAAGGAAGTAATAGCAGACTTTGGAACCTGAATTTCCAGGCCTCCATGGCTTTGCCAGTCGCGTTTGCATAGGTTTTTGTTCTACCTGAGAAGCACCAGCTTACATGGAGCAACTGGCACACAGAGCATTTACACCAGAGATTGGGAGCAAAGCAGCTCAGCTAGGGCTTGAAACACAAAAGTCTGTGTCTTCAGGTCCAACATTTAGAGCTCACCCCTCATTCAGGTAAAATAGGTGATTTCTAGTGACGTGCCATAAGCCACTGCTGTTTTGGGAAGACTGTGCGTGAACATTTATCACTGCTTTCCAGAACACTGCTGTCCAGGACCAGAACCTCCCTCACTGGGGGTTGTGTCTGGATCACAGCAGGATGCTGTGGTTAGCTTCTTGCATGTCAGAAGAGCCACCATCAGTCTAAAACTCTCTGCAGGTAAATGCCAAGAGCCAGGCATTATCACAAATAACAATTACTAGTACCCTCAAAACAGGGCTTGAAATGAACTGGCAAAAAACTGAATGTGATGTATGTCAGATTCATATTAATTCTACCTTCTCTCACTCACACTTCTCTGTCTCTCTTTTCAGAGGACCTTTTCTGTCTCAACCATAGATGTAGTTCCTCCAGATCTGAGGAAAGCAGTACCATGGTTGTAACTTTTCCCCTATGCATTCTTTTTCTCTCCCCTTTTCCTACTGTCCTCTGAGTTTGCAACGTAGATAAGAAATTGGAAGAAAAAGTTTCCAAAAGACTTCACAAGTAATTATCAAGGATCACCCAGTCCATTATCAAGAGGGTGCTTGAGAAGAGATGGAAAGAAAGAAGGAAAGTCACACGTGCGTGGTAGGGCACATCTCTCTTGAGGGGTGTACCTGCACACCCACAGCAACTAAGCTAATATTTTGGTCAGTGGGTGGAGACCCCGAGCACACGGCGGTCACGTTTGCGAGAGGCAGAAATTGAACCAGCATCCTAGGGCTCGTTGTTTAACATTCTGCGTATGTGACACAGAGAAGAATAAGAATTATCTTAAAATCCCTACTAAATCATGCCCTGCTTTCTCAAGGCAACCTCAAGCTTTAGTAGTTCAGACAGATTCTCTAGCTGACAATTAATATTAATGGGTAGATTTCACAATGTGGCATTATCACACTGAGATGGGTGGGCATACCATCTGGGTTTTGGCAGGTATTAGATGTAATCAAAGGGATTACTTGGCTCCGGGAGAAACAGAAAACCTTGGGTTTGTTTAGGCTTTTTCTCCTTTTGTTTGGCTGCAGCTCTAGGTGTGCTTAACTATTTTCCTCTCGTCCTTTGTTTCCTGTGATGAGCGATTCCGAGTTTATATGGAAAACAGCCAGATACCCAACACAGCGTACTAGCCCGAGCCCGGACCATTTGCCCGAGAGCCTTTCTCTCTCTCTCATGCATTGTTTTTCATTGATTGATTCTCAGCTCCTTTAGGGGTCTGCTGCTGCGCTTTCGGAAGGTTAAGCTGCGAATTTAAACAGCGTAGGAATTAGAGTCACACTAGATTGAGATAATCAACCAATCGGGCATTTTCCAAGACACAAACTGAAGCAATCAGGTGTGTGAACAGATGCACACGATAAGAAGTAGACTTTGTCCTTTTCTTCCCACAAAGCAAACACTAAGTGCCAACTTTGCCGGGGGGGGGGAAGGAAATTCCCCTCCCTCCCTTCTTCCCTTTTCCTCCTCTGAATCCAGCCACGAGGAGCCCCCGAGCATCCGCAACACTGAAAGGAGGAGGGTCAAGTTTGAAACTTTGGGAAAGATTGACTTGGCAGCCTTTCTCCCCTCCGTCTGTGCCCCAGCTGACTGTAACTAAGTAATGCTCATCAATCTGTGGTAACGCAGGCCCATGTTTATTGCTGTAGTAGTTAAGTTGTTGTTAATTTTACACTAAACGGTTGTTACGATGATGAATGAGTTGCTGGGGCTGCCACCTTGGGAACTTCAGCCCGTACGACCGACGAAAGGGAGATCGCAGAGGGAAAAGCCGGGGAACTTTTTCCAAGACCTCAAAAAAGAAAAGAAAATGAAGAAGCTGATCTTCAGGTTTGCATTTGAATTTGGGTGCTGTGGGGTAGAAGGTGCTGCCTGAGTGTAATTGCAATTCTTTTACATACCGATCGGGATCAAAGAGGGGAATTCACGATGATTTCCCGCTCCGGCCTGGCAAAGCAACTGATGGGATCCTGCCCAGCAGCACCGCGCTCGTTTGCGATTAAAAACATTAATAAATCCCGTCCCTCTCATTTCCTCGTAACAAATAAATAAGCAACTAACTAACTAACTAACTAACGAACTAAATCCCGTCCCTCTTTGGGTTTTCCTAGGGTGCGAAGGCTCGATAATGCAACCAGTGAGCGAGGGATCCCCGAGACGCCTCCGCCCCCGTCAGCTCTTCTCCGCGGCCAGAGCCGCCGCTCCTCCTCCTCCTCCTCCTCCTTCTCCCCCTGCCCCGGCCCCTTGTAGCCCACAGACCCCTCCATCCCCCGCCGGGCACAGCCCGCTCTTCGTCCCGCCGCGACGGCAGCGTCCGCGGGGTGGCGGCGCCCCCGTGCGGCCGCAGCGCGGCACTGGCGGCGCCACGGAGGAAAGAGGAAGCGCGGCCGCCTCCGGACTGCGCAGTCGGAGCGGGGTGGGGTGGGGGCACCTTCCTCCGGTCACCATGGACGGAGGGCACACCTGTCTGACCCAAGGTTTGCTCTGCAGACGGGAAGGCTTAGGGGAGGAGACCGTGTTCGCATGCTCCGGGAGTTAGAAGAGTGGCTGCAAAGAAGAGGGGGACCTCCCTGTTACAAGGAGCCGTACAGGTTATTCCTGGGAAGATTCTGACTGCACACAAAAGAAAAGTTTTCTACAACATGGACAAGCATCCATTGCAATAACCCTCTATGGGGTGCTGGGCAGTCGTAGCTAGACAGAGCTTTTGTCAAGAAAGGCTGGACTAGATTACTCTTGAGGTCTCTACCAACATGGGATGCCATGGTTCTGCTCCTACAGCTGAGTTTTCTCCTCCAGTGATTGATGCTGGTCAAAGACCATCACAAAGAGGGACAACCTGAAGTTTTTCAAAGATGAACAGGCTGTAATCCTGCTAAAAAGCAAAAGCTCTTCCTGCATCACCTTTTTTTGGTTTTGTAGAAGTGTTGCAGAACTGGGAGACTGTATGAACACTCCTCAGCTGCTTCATCTCAGTCCTTTCCCAGAGGAACTCATGAAGGGATGTATCTCATGGTGCAGGAGCCCACAGATGGGCTGAGGAATGCCTAAGGCATTTTGCACTCTGGGTTCAGATTCCCAAGCCCGCTTGAAGCACGTGATAGTAAATCACACAGGTCTCTCAGGCCTGCAGCTGTAACCTTGCTGCTCAAAACTTGGGCAGCACCCAAAAGCCAACCCTCCGTTCCCAGCACAGCACACTTGGACACACCTGCCTGAGAATCTGCCCAAAAAGAAGCTATCTGTCCCTGCAAACACCCACCAAAGGGCTCTGCACAGTCCATGCAGCACATTTCCTAAGCTATCTGCTTTTATCCTGACAGTCCTTGCATGTCAGCCTGTTCGAGTTATTGGCGCACCCTCCCATGCCAGGTTAGAAGATTACCAGCCCGAGAAATAATTGGGATTGTGGCAGGTTAAACTTTATTTCCTTGCATCTCTTAAGTCTGATTATGGGCATGAATGTACAATTTTCGCAGCCATTATCGGTCAGCTGGGTCAGGTGGCATTGCATTTCCATTCTGTGTCAGTGCTGAGATTGAGCAAGAAGAATGAAATGTGGCAATTTAAGCCGAGAGGCCCTGAGGGGGAAATAATGAGAGAATCCAGGAGCTACAGAGGTCTCCTAGGAGGGTTCAAGGACCAGCTCCCAGTTGGAGAAATTAGAGGCCAAAGTCAGAACCTGAACTTTATAAGTTTATCAGGTTTCTCTTCCTGCCTGTTCTCCTAATTTCTTCCCTGTCTGCTTTCCTCAGTCATTCTCTAGAGGCCTGCAGGAAAATAGTCTCCATCAGGCCATAGAAGATGTGCAAAAGAAAACAGACACCTTCCTGCATCAGAGCCAAGTGTGTTAGTGGGACAGCAGAGGAACCACTTGGAAGGGGGAAGAAACAGGCCCTGTTCTCCAGGACAACTAAACAGTACTAATCTGGGCTTTTACTTCCAAGCAACAGCCAAACCTCGGAATGGTGCAGTTGGTAGGTCTCATTATCTTCCATCTCCACACCCTAGAGACAGAAAATACAAGAAGACAGACCTTTTGAGCCCAGCAAAAGCCATAACCAAATGGGTCAAGTTCAAGAGAGACCCAGCTATCTTAGAAGACTATTATACTCACAGCCAATACAGGATACAGCCCCATCAGTATCTCCTATTGGAAAAATACGATGGCTGTTTTGCCTAATTGATGGTTCCTTTTCCCTGCTCTGGTAGCATCTTCATAGCTCAGATTCAGCATCTGTAGAAGTTCCACAGTTCTGAGGGGTGTCTGATAGTTTGCAGTTGTTAGGGCTACAATAAACAGCTCTATTGCCAGGTAAGCTGTTCCTCTGTTCTAGTGTTCAGATCCCAGTACAGCAGCTCAAGCCCATGACAGTCAGAAGGGGCCAGAGGACAAGATTTTGATTTGCTCTGACCTTAACCCAACTCCACACAATATTAGGCTTGATCAAGAAAGCCCCATATGCTTTTCTGAGACCAGAGTGGGGCAGCTCAGAGCGGTAACGGTTCAGGTGACACTTCAGCGTGGACACACGCCCCAGAGCCCCAGGTCTCTGTAAGAAAGCCAGATGTAGGCAAGCCTTCTCACACACGAGTCCTCAAGAACTATTCCCAAAATGTGAAAAATGTCTTCTTCTGTTTCCCTATCACACAAATCAATGCATAAAGCACACTGGCATGTTACACAAGAGTACCATTAACTAGCACCATCCTCATTTTCCAAGGTGTTTAGCATCTCTAGAGTCAGCCTAGTAAGACAATTGTACCTCTCCAACCTCTTTGGGACTCCAGCTCCAAAGGGGTTCCAAGGTGCTCCAAGGGCTGGGACACTGATACGGCTATCATATACCTCCTGTGCCTGTCCTGAACCCTAGGTTTGGCATGTAATTCAAAGCATCACCACGGTAGCTGTCTCCAGGTGCTGCCAGACAGCCCTGCACCAAGATGTAATCATGGTAGCCAAGATTCACCCATGAAAGCCAACACTCAAAATCATGGATGATTCTGAAAGCCCATCACTAATCCTTTGCACACCCAGCTTGTAGCCATGTAGGAAAGGTGAGATTCATCCATCTGAGATTTAGAGAAGTCTGTTACAGATTAAAAGCATCACCACAAGTACCAGGTGAGTACAACACTCCATCAGCACGGTTCTGCTCCTTACCTCGAAATTCACAGTCCAGGCACTGCTCCTACACATTGTGCAACTATAGTACTTGGATTCCTGCAAAGCTTTGACAGTCACCAACTTGTAAACATTGTCTGGCTAGTTTCAAAGACAGCCTGGTTTTGGTGCAGCCTATCAAAGCAACACCTGCCTTAAGTATAGGCCTTGCTTACGCATTTGAAACTCTAAGGGTATATAGAAGAAAAATAAGTATTATTTAAGAGAAACCACCTCACCATAACTCTGGATTACAGACAGCAGATTATCTTGTATCCTATTAGAATTTACACAAAGCAGCAGAATATGTCATTCTCTAGAAGAATGATGAGAAATACTGTGCTTATGCCATTTCAGACACTTCGTTCTTCCTGGAGCATCCCTGTTGGAGAATACTTCATGATTAGCTCACTATCAGGCCCTGCCATACAGTCACCAGCTGGGCTCCACCTGCCAGCTTTACCTTGGAGCATGAGAGGAGCTGTGACACACAACCTTTGCACTCTTGCTACCCAGTTAGAACTAAAGCCTCACTCATCACAACAGGTGTCCAAGCAAAAAAAGACACCTTCTGCCACGATCTGCTTGCAGTCCAGCGTGTTCCTAAGGCAGCAGCCAGTGCTCACTTCCTGCTACGATTAGCTGCAGTTGGGCTGCTGAAACAGATGAGCACATTAGCACTCTTTAAAATTAATGACTAATAAGCAAAACCTCCTTACTGGCATGGCTGTACCTCTCCCAAGCATGCTGTCACTGCCTTCCGCTCCATGAGCAATGTGGCTCCTAAGCCATATAAGGCCCTGTGGTACCCTAAACCATAAGAGGGCACAGAGAGGCTGAACACATTATTTAATGCCTAGGGTTCCCTGCTAGAGTATCTTCTGTCTTTATATGTCTGTGCTCCCACACAAGAGATCCTGGCAAAGGCACAGCTGTGTCAGTGACCGGTGCGGAGAAGGGCCTGCTGGGTGGTCCTGCCCCTAAATTATTTGCTGACTCCTTCCCTAGGGATCATGGTAACTATGGCACAGACAAGAGAATCCCGAAGGACAGCACTGAACTGGGTCACAGCCAGCCACTCGTGGGGGAAGAAAAAGGGAGAGTCCTCATGTTGGCATGAGGATAAGGTGCCATCCCTTTTCTGTTGGGGCCTGAATCATCTCTGACCCGAACAATCCACACTTTAAATTAAGGGCTACTGTCCATCTGAAGAAAGGGATTTAAAGAAAGGAAACAGTGGTGATACGAGGAGAGCAGGCATTTATCCCTGGCTCAGTAGCTCTTAATGGAGATAACAATACTTTACTCTTTGACAGCAAAGCAGTGAGACTTAATGCATGGGAGTTTGCCAAGTAAATTGAGATCTTGGTGCAAAAGGCACTCAGACACGCACAACTTCCGACTTCCTAAAGGAGAACGAGAACTGTTCACCTTGAGGAGCATTCAGAACTTAGGAGCTCCAGTTCCCCAGTGCATGATTACCTAAGCTTGGACACACCCAAGCAGTGATGCTTGACTAAACAGCTAGCACACGAGGTGGAAAAGAGTCAAGATGCAGGACCACTCCTATTCTTCCCCACAATTAGCCAGTCGTTGTCCAGGGCTCTGCTCTGCTCCCTTTGAGCAGGGTCTCAGTCAAACACGGTGCTGCATCATAACCTTAGCACATACTTAGCTCAAGTATAAACACACACAAGGGAAGGAATGGCTGCAAGTTAACAGTCTATTTAGAAAGGTCCCAGAACACTTTCTGTGCAACTTTCTTCTCACTTCCCCATCCCTCCCTTCTCCTGAAATGGCAGGAGGAGTGTGTGAATGGATTTAGAGGTGATCAGCACATTGGTGTTTGGCAAACTAACAATTCTGCCTGTAAAATAGGCATAGCAGGTCCAACGTTTGGCTCATAGATAAATCTTTTACAGTACTGCGCTCTTGTGCACCAGCCATGGAGAAGAGGTTCCCACTTGCTTCCACATCATCTAAAAGAGTTACAAGAGTACTTCAACACATAAACGTTTAACAAATGGCTACTACCAGTAGCTACAACAACAAAAAACCCACAAACAGGAGTAGGATGGTCAGGACAGGCTGATGGAGAGGCCATCTGGTATTTGTTGTACTCACTGAGACTGTATTGGTTGTACTCAGTGGAAAAAAACCCAGTGTTCTAGGCAAGGTGGATAAGTCAGGATTGATAATTGGGATCCTGTCCATGCCAGAAGTTAGTAGTAATTTGTCTCACACAAGATGTGCTGCTGAGGTAGCCTTATTGCCTGTACCTTGTTTCCTTTGGAGCCAGGAGGTTCTGATACTGCAAACCTGCCAGGCAATGGGTCTTTGTGTGGGGTTTTCATACACGGCGAATGAAATGTGTCTTCTTTTTCCCAATTTACAAGTGGTTTTTTGAACCCTCCTTGTTTTGTTTGGGCCTATTGGCACATTAACTGAGATCATTGGTGTCTTTTGTCTCAGATCTGATCATCCAGTGACAGCAGTGGCAAGCCAGCCAGGAGCTGAGAAAAACCACTGCCAACCATTGAGCCAGCAACGAGCTTTTGTGGCCAAGATGACCAATGGCATCCTGGGGTGTATTAAAAGAGGTGTAGATAGTAGGTTGAGAGAAGTTCTTCTCCCCCTTTACTCTGCCCTGGTGAGACCACATCTGGAATATTGTGTCCAGTTCTGGGCCCCTCACATCAAGAAGGACAGGGAACTGCTTGAAAGAGTCCAGCACAGAGACATAAAGATGATTAAAGTGATGGAGCATCTCCTTTGCAAAGAAAGGCTGAGGGAGTTGGGTCTCTTTAGCTTGAAAAAGAAGAGACTGAGGGTGACCTCATTAATCTTTATAAATACATAAAGGGGTGAGGGTCAGGGGGATGGAGCCAGGCTCTTCTCATTGATGTCCAATGATAGAACAAGGGACAACAGGTGCAAGCTGGCGTACTGGAGGTTCCATCTGAACATAAAGAACACTTATTTTACAGCAAGGGTGACAGAACGCTGCAACAGGCTGCTCGCAGAGGTTGTGGAGTTGTCTTCTCTGGAGACATTCAAAACCAGCCTGGATGCATTCCTGTGTGACCTAAACTAAGTGATCCTGCTGTGGCAGGGAGATTGGGCTAGATGATCTTTCAAGGTCCCTTCCAACACCTAACATTCTGTGATTCTGTAATAGAAAAGGTCTGCCGGGTGCCACTTAGAATCACAGAATCATTCAGGTTGGAAAAGACCCTTGGGATCATCGAGTCCAAACATCAAGCCTACTCTACAAGTTCACCCCTAAACCAGATCCCCCAACACTACATCTAAGCAACTCTGAAACACATCCAGGAGCAGCGACTCAACCACCACCCTGGGCAGCCCATTCCAGTGCCCGACCACTCTTCCTGTGAAGAATTTTTTCCTGATGTCTTGCATCAAGAAGGGTGAAGTTAGTGTCCAATCTCATTTCAGTTCTTTCTAGTGTCACATGTGAAATCCCCTCCTTAAATCCTGGATAACTCCAAGTTAAACATATCCTGTTTCTCCTGCCTTGTTTTCAAACACTGTGTGTGCAAACAGGTTCACCATCTTCATTTTCAAGAACACTGCAGATCTCAATCCCTGCTATCAGTAGTCAGTGACTCTCACAAAATCCTGATTTCTTACACCTCTTGTGAAAATGGGCTCCTAAATCAACTGGAATGCACCACACAGAACAGCAAACTGAGTAGGAAGCCTTAGTTACTAGGGGACAGAAGCACATGAAAGCGAATCAACACATTAAAGGATCATTCTGGACTATCACACAAGATGTTTTAATATGTTTTGGAAGCAAACTGAGACTCAGAAAATTCATAATCTGCAGCCTACTGAACAGAGGAAATTACAATCCAGGCAGTGTCACTCTCGACTTGCCACGCTTTATCTCTTCTCCCTTACGCACCTGCTGGTAGTCAGCCCTGGAGACAAGAATTCTGGGTTAGAAGGGAGCAGAGTTTGACATTGTAGAGACATCCCGTGCTCTTGCCTGTTGGGAAATTTAATTTTCGCAACGTGTGTGAAATAGGTGCTATTTTTCCTTCCTGAAGAGTTTGTAGAAGCAGAGTAATTAAAGGTTACACTTTCAAGTACTGTCACTATTATAGTCATTACACCACACAGCCGCAGGATTACAGTCAGCGTGGAGCTGTGCTCCTCCAGTCTTGGTTTCATCAGCTGAAGACATTTGGCTTCTAACTTTCAGACACACCGCAGGCTTCTAGTGTCCTTTGAGTCCTAGAAGCCCTCTGTTTAAAAATGCCAGGCAGCCTTTGCTTTGTTGCCCTGTTTTCAGAAGAATGTGGTTTAGATTTAGGCACTGCCAAACAAAACAACCTGGTACCACAGTGTGATGAGCAATTTATGGGTGTTTTGTGTGTGATGCAACCTGCTGAACAAAGAGAAAGTTTAAAAGCTGCAGAAACTGTTCAGGAAGGTGGTGGAGTCTCTGTCCCAGGATGTTAAGAAAAAACCCGTGTAGATGGGGCATTGGTTTATGGAAAACATGGCTTAGGGGGCATGGTGGCATTGGGTTGATGGTTGGACTTGACGATCTTGGAGGTCTCTTTCAGTGTTAATGATTTTATGATTCTACCAGAGAGTTTTGTAGAGGCCCTGCCCTCGGAAATCCAGTCCATTTATGGCAGGGGCTGGCAAGCCCCCAAAGGCACTCTACACTCACTGGTTGGGTTCTACGCCACTTGGTGCTATCAACTGACAAGGCACACAAACTCTGTGCCCATACTGACGTGTTGAGTTGCAGCCAGGGTGCAGTGGTGCCAGAGCAAACATGAAGTGTCACAGGAATTGTGCTGCTTTCTTTTCACAGATGAGATTGAGTGCTTCATCTCACCACACTTCAAATATTCACGTAAGAGGATATGAATGTGCAGCTACACACATGGTTATGGATGTATGTTAGTAGCCCATCCACCTGTGAGCTACTGCTTACTTTAGAGACCACGGAAAAAGCTCTTGGAAATCTAACTCAGCCTAATTGAAAAGAAAGCAGAGCATGCTCTAGAGGTAGTTTGTCCTCCCTATTTGAGAAAATAAACCAAGGTATCAATACCTACAAAGGCAGGTGTCCACATTTACTCAAATGACTCACATCCTTTTAGGCTCTTCTCAGGTAATTGGTTTCAGAGAATAAACCATTCATCAGCCTGTTCCAGACAGCATGTCACAATAACCTTTCTGCCCACCTTTTCCCTTCAGGCTCTTCTTGATCCTTTCCACCAGACACAGATTATGATGGTAATGTTCCTTGCCTCTTGCCCAGGCAATTTACTTTGTGCTCTGAATTCCTCCAACATCCCCACTGTTCCATGAGATCTTCAAATGCCTTGTTCAGAGCTTCCAGCTTCCCCTCCCCACTAGTTCCTTACCATACAGCCCCTGCACCCTCAGCTCCACTATTCAGTGGCCACCAGCCACATGCCTGGAAGGTCCCTTCCACGAAGCAGTCCCTTAAGGTCGTGTTCTTTTGCAACAACATAAAACAGGACTTGTTGCTTTTGTGACATTCCCAAGAAACTGGTAATGAAGATGTTCTTGACTGGCCAGGTCCAATCACCCCATATTACACAAACTTTAGGAACAGTATGTGGAACAAAAAGAGTAAAAGAACATGTTGAGAAGTGATTTAGAATGTCTCATTTTTCTGAGCTGAGAAGCAGAACAGTCCTAAGCACCTATCGTCTGGGGACAAAAAAAAAAGCTTTTAAAGGAAAGTACATCTGGACACAAAACCACCTGAAGTGATCCCAGCAAGGACATAATTTTGGAAAAATCTCAGGTGCAGCAACAATATTTTTGAAGAGGGGTGGAAAAAACCCCACACCTTCAGAGTACAACCCTTGCTCCATTGCTTGTATGCCATTCCTCCCTACTGGACCGAGTTCCAGACACACAGTAGGAATCAGTAAATCCGCCGTTTCTCAAGAATAGATTGCGAAGTCATGTGTATAATTATGTGCATATAATATATGTTTATACATGTATATATATGTATGTANCACAGTAGGAATCAGTAAATCCGCCGTTTCTCAAGACTAGATTGCGAAGTCATGATTTCAGCTTTCCCGAGTTCCAGCACGTTGCCAACTATGCCCTGGGTTATTCCTGAACTTCAGCAAAGACCTTAGTGAGGAATAACTACCCTGAAGACAGAGGATACTTCAGAGAAAGCTGGCAGACAAGAAACATCTTCAAGATGGATTCTGACAGAAAATACCTGAAAGCAGCTAGCCCAAAAGGAGGAGGAGAAGTGTGGTCACCACTTCTCTCCACAACAGGATGCTGCTGCAGGCACTAACCGAAACACAACTTCCTTTATCCTGGTGAGTGCTGTGTACTGACATTTTTATTTATTTCTTTTCACACCAGGATACTTACAGAATAAGTATGTTTATTATCATTAGTCTATCATTCTTAGTATAGAACACATGTGTATAATTATGTATATATATGTATTTATGTGTAAGTATTATATGTTCTATAATAAATTTGTAGAATAAATACTTATAGACTAAGTATTATATGGTGCCTTATTCTACCTTTTGCTATAATTTCAGCAGAGATTCACAGACATAGAAAAGTTAAAACTCCTCTCTGAACCCAGGTTCAGCATACACCCCAGTCCTGTAGCAAACACAACAACACTGGAAGTTAATTAAAATTCACAATTCCTTTGCATCTTCAGTTTCACTCACGCTTTTGAGAGGTATGGGCCAGTCATTAAAGCTTCACTGTGTCAAGTATTTAATCAATAGAGCCCAGAGAGCATCTGTGCACTGTTCTACTTCTTAAAATTCTGCATAATTTTAATTATGAATTACCCAGTTGGTGAAATCTATGTCACAGGATTTACGTGCTGTTCCTTCTACTCCTTAGATTGACTAGTGTCAATCTGATAGGGATCTAATTGAAATCAGTCCATTGTTTGAGGTTATCTCGATGCTCCGTGCACTGTGTTGAGCCATGGCTGATGTCAGCTCTCCTTGCTGTATGATACCTACCAATCCTATTAACAGACTTAGCTTTGTACCTTTACATCTTGTAGCTATGATCCAAAACTCCTGTTTTCCATCTACAAACCCAAGCAACAAAAACCAGAGCCATGCATACTACTCATACGGGTCATTCTTCTGTTTTCTAACTATCATCTCTGAATGGGAAAGGGTCAAGCATTTTGGAATAGTCAGGGATGTATATCCCAGAAAATTCCAAGTAATTGTTGATGAAAAGGGAGCAACAGCTCAGATGGCAGAAGAACCAGCTACAGGATTGTCCTTTGCTGAATGTGGTAGATTTTAAATTGATCTCAAAGTGGTTGCGCAGTCAGTAGATTCAAATATGCAGAGCCAGGAGGAGACACATGGAACAGAAAGGAAGATGACAAAACTAATCTCTAATCTAGGAACAACACTATCAGAGGTCAAAGTCACCACAAAGTCAGAGGTCAAAGAGGTCAAAGACTAAACTTCGAGCTCTTCTATCAGTAAGATCAGAAGAGCAATAGCATGACCACTGCCAAAAAGTGCAAGAGAATAATAAGGCTGATGCACCATAAATTGAAGCCCACACAGCACTGATGTGCTAAATTCAAAGCTCTGCTCTTCCTTCTTGCTGCATTTTCTGAACCTGAGCAGGCTATCCCAATTCTATGGTGTCTGAGCTTTTTTGTTGTTGTTTGACTGTAAAAGAGAACCTTCAGTTCATGCCCAGAGTTTTAACCAAGGCAGTGAAGCCTACCCAAGTTAGAATCTCAAATAACAGCCAAGAAATGAAAACTCTCTCACTTGCCTTGGGATGTTGGCACCAAAGCATAACAATGGCACACAAGAGGTCAGCTCTTCTGCTGAGAGCATTATAACAGATAAAATAGGACAGGTGGTGAATAGCAAAGACAGTAGGGTTTGGAGCTGCTGCAGGGACAGAAAGAAAATAAAGGAAAAGAAAACAGAAGAAAGGAAGGGAAATATACTGTGGTCCTTCAAGAGGGCATATTTTTCTACAGAACAAGGTTGTAACGAGGCTCTAAACACAAAGGAAATAGGGTTATTACTAAAATAAGGATGGCACTAAGAGGTCTTTCTGAACTCCTGGCACTGACCTCGGCAGCAGTGCCATTGTAGACTGAAGGAAGGACACTTTCACATCTACACATTACCCTACAGGTCAAACCAAAAAGCACAGCTAGTTATTCTGCACCAGCTTATTATCCCTGCGTTCATAAACCCATGAGAATTTGAGGAACAAGGTAAACCAGGTGCCATTTCAGGAAAACAAAGCCACCTACAATTTGAAGTTTAAACTAGGTGAGGCTTCTCTGGTGAGAACCGTAACACAGGCTTGCTGTTAATGGCACTGGGGACTGGAATGAGTTACTGTGCATCACACAAATTCCATCATGGCACACCACTGAGAGGTCTGTACATGCTCAGGCTGAGGGAGGAATGTTTCCTATCTGCATAGCTTAGCAGAAAAACTCAAGAAACTCTGGAACTACTTGAACCAACTAAGGAAACGGGCCGGGACTGAATTTTGCAGGTTGCTTTTCTTTGAAAGTTTGAGTTTCTTGGCACACACATCAAGAAAAATAGAAGGAACCTGCGTTAAACTGAGTTCTATTTTAGCAAAAAATAAAGGGCTGATCTCAGCACTCAAAAAGTTCAGAGAGGTGGCAGAAAGGAGTGCGGGAAGGGGTGAAATGTAGGTCAGAGGATGGTGTCTGAAAAAGCACACAGGGAAAAGCAGAAGTTTAAAACTGTTTATCACCTAGGAGCTGAAAGTGAGACCTGTAACAAGTAGCTTTGAAAGCAGAGAGTTTCTAAAACCTTGTCTAGTGCTCACATAGCAGCTGAGACTGCAGATAACAACTAAATCACAACTTAACAACTTTAGGTCTTGAAACACTCAGCAAGCCTGTCCTTCTGCAGGGCGTATTTTACTGCACGCTGACAGTGATGGACGCTGGTGCTTGCTGAACTCTCCCTTCACCAAAGCCTAGAGATCAGCCACGTAAGGTCTCAGCCTCAGAGTCTCCAGCTGCTGGTTCTTCCCTTCTTCCCACATGGCACCTGTGGCCAGGATGCAACTTGAATCCAGAGGACACCAAAGTGCAAAAGCAACTTGTTGCAAACTTTTCTCAGGTATTGCTCAGCTGTTCATCAGTCCACCTGCCTTCATCCACAGGGGCAGTGCTTTCCATTTCCCTCCTTATCTTTCTGCCAAGCAAACTCAGCATGCTGTATGTGACACATCCCCAAACTTCTCCTCTTTGCTGCTTCTCTTCGTATACCGCGTCACCTTTTGTGACTAAGGACTGTCTCCACAGCACCACTCCAGTGCACAGCATGGCCCCAGCAGAGATAGGCTGTGCCAGCAAATGTGACGAAGGATGGATAACAGTTATAAGACAGTCTGTTTAAAGAAGTCTCCAGCCACGAAATTATGTCATAACTATAGTATAGAGATGGACTTTATATGGGGTGAAGGTGAACCCATTAACTGTTTGATTACATCAATAGTCAACAGTGAGATAAACATTATCTCATAGAATCATAGAATCGTCAGGGACTGGAAGGGACCCCGAAAGATCATCCAGCCCAATCCCCCCACCAGAGCAGGCTCACCTCACTGGAGAAGCCATGGAATCAGAATCACTCAGGGTTGGAAGGAACCATCATCCAGTTCCAACTCCCCCAGCACAGGCAGAGATACCCCACCCTAGACCACGCTGGCTACAGCCCCATCCAGCCTGGCCTTAAACACCTCCAGGGTTTGGTTGGGTTTTTTTTCCACAGACACATTGGATAAATTGGTTTGCAAAACAGGACTTCAAATTTTATTTCTGAAAGGCAGTAAGAGGGCTCAGATCAAACGATGGTTTATTTTCCTGCTTCCTCTAGCACCAGTGTCCACTTTTGCCACACTTCCAGCAAAGTGGCCTGTTTTACCTCCCGTTTCCTAACAGGTGTAGCTGTCACTTAAAGAATGTTAATTAAGATGGATCCATTGTGATTTCAGAGTACTTTTTGTCTAAGCTTGATAAATTTATCTCAGACAGCCTTAACAATACATAACGAGTTATAGCTGCACTTTCTGCAAGTCTACGCAATTAATTTTCTATTTGTGAAAGGAAATTGAAAATGAAATATTGTGCCCTTTCTAATGCACAGGCAGATGTAATGAATGGCTTTGGCAAACAGTTGTCTAAGTATGTTAACTAGCATCTACAAATCTTTTCCTTCCCCAACAATGGTTGTAGGGCCCATGATAATTCACTTCTCTTTTTTGTCATAGAGATATGACATGCTGAATCCACTGTATCTAGATTCGTTCGCAAGACATAATTGAATTCCAGTTGCAAACCAAATTGTCATTTTTTTTAACCACTGAGTGAGAGAACCCAGCTGCAGTTTTCAGTTCACAAAGAGCTCTCTTCACAGTGCTCCCACTGGAGAAAGACACTCTCGCCAGGAACCTGGTAGGCAAACGCTTGAACTGAACACATCACAGTTCTGGAAGAAGCTGCCTACACATACTGATCACCCTCCATACAGAAGGAGCTTGTGGGGATACAACGGGGTGTTCCTGTGAGACTTGGTCTAGGTGATCCTGCTCTGGCAGGGGGATTGGACTAGATGGTCTTTCAAGGTCCCTTCCAATCCCTGATGATTCTGTGATCTTTGGGTGGGGGTTGGAATACCCACACACGTTCCATCTGGACTTTGGAATAGATTTCAATACCTTTAAGCCTTACTTGTACTTTCAGGAAAACACTTATAAAACTCTTAAAGAGGAAAACACCAAAAGCCTACACAAGTTCAATCTTCTAGTTTGCCAACTTTAAGCTTTTAATGGTTAAGGTACCTTAAGATTATCAGAAATTCCTTGAGTGTGGTGGCCCTTTGGAGCATTCTGAAACAGTCTTGAATCATCTAACCACATATTATTTAACTCCTTTTATTCATGAAGCAAGGCATGGTTTCAAAGCTCTAGATTCTTTTCTCTTTCACATGATTAAGGCCAATTTATGCTGCCCTGAACACAGACCAATATACTGAATTTGCCACAGAATCACTCTTATGTTGGACAGCCTGTAACAGCAAAATAAAACTGTTTCTATTATTTACAAAATCATCATATATAATTTATATACTTTTAGGAAGAAATCAGGTGGGTGCAATGACAAAGAGAACCCAAAACATATAATCACTTCATTAAAACTTGCATCATAATTGTTATGAACAAGAAGTCAGAGTTAAAGACATCCAAACAGTTTTGGCTCTGTCTTTGGAGGCCTTGTGACTTTCCTAATACTCTTAAAAGAGTTGCTTTTAAGGTTTAGACTTGTGATATTGGTGCAATGTTAAACAGCTAGGTTGTGTGATTTGTAAAGAGAGAAGCAGCGTGCCAGTCAAGGACAAAGCAGTAGTACACTGAAAGAAAATCATTCCAAATGGCTGGTGTGTCATCAGTGAAAGTACTAAGCTACAAGAACTTCCTCAGCACTACAAAGAAGAAAGTGACACTGTATCCCCAAAAGCAAAAGCCAAATGACACAGCAGCACAGCAACCATAACATTCAATCTGCAAGCAGACGGAGGAGAAAGAACACCTGGTTGAAAAAACCAGTAGCCACTGTTCCACCTAAATTCAAAGTCCTGAATGCAGCAGCAATCATCTCAGGAAAAGTCTGTCCTCTCAGAGATACCTTCAAAGCCTTCCAGTTCTGCAATGTTCAGCACTGCAATAGCCAAAGACGTGCAGCTGCCTGGGCGCAGGCAAGGAAACTAGTAGTAAGGGAGCATTCAGCTACCTAGGTGTTTGGGTACTCTCTTAGGACATTCAGATCCCTGACCTGCTTGATTTGAACAGAGAGCACTAATTTCACTCCTCCCCACACCTCAGGCAAACACTGTAAACACCAGAGAACTTGGTGATTTGGACAGTTCTCTCGGCCTCTCCCCCACTCAAGTCCCACTTCCCAGTTCCATTTCCACGTTGTATAAATACCAAAATACACAGAGTTAGAGAGGAAGCACGTGACTCTACAGACCAACAGCAAGGGCCTACATAGGTCAAGTTTTGGCTCCTAATAAGTTTAGAGAAGCAGATTAGCCACGCTTTTGCAAGTATAAGTGGAATAGAAGCAATTTTGAAGCTTTCACCAGTCATACACAGGCTCCAAGGAGCTCCAAGCTCAAAGGACTGACATCTATCTGATATTACCAAGATGTTTCTCAACTACCTGGACATCTTTTTTTTTAAACCAGGCTTGGCATCTTACAGTTAATGGCATTTGCCACAAACAGAAGTAAACTAACTTTGGTCCAGAGGAAAAGATATGAATGACCCAACAGGATGCCACTTTCTAGGTGAAAATACAGCTGCATCATCACACACAGCCTGCTCCTCCCTGAGTGCCTGTCATCAGAGGAACTAACGCAGAGCACGTCCTAAGGGCTACCTAGGGCCAAGGCTGCTCACCAGTACCCTGAAGCTTGGGTTTCTGAACTAGCTCTTGCTCTCTGCAGAGCTGTGTTCCTGTGCATTCTGACAGGCACAGAAGTGGTTAAGCAGCTGGACATCACTAGTAAAGCAAGCAGCTTGTCACCTAGGTGAGTTGAATGAGGTGGGCCACTGCTAGCCCATCAGCATCTCTCTCAAGGCATAAGAATCCAACTACACACTAAATAGTAGTGCTTCGGTTGTCAGTTCATCAGGGCAGCAGTCATCTTACTGTTCATAGAATCATAACAGATTGGAAGGGACCTCAAAAGATCATCTAGTCCAATCCGCCTGCAACAGCAGGATCACCTAAACCAAGCCACACAGGAACACATCCAGTCAGGTCTTGAACATCTCCAGTGAGGGAGACTCCACAACCCCCCCGGGCAGCCTGTTCCAGGGCTCCGTCACCCTCACCGTGAAGAAGTTCCTTCTTACTGTTCTACATTCTTTAACTGCTTGACACAGAGGAGCCACTTGTACCTTACACCATAAAGGTGTAAGGGTTTGGTGGCAAAGATGCTGTTCATACCAAGGATCTTCAACTGAAAGCAGACAAGCTACAGTGTGTGAGGCAACAGGAAGGCAACAGCAGCGAGCAATTCTAAGCTGCTCTAATACTGCCTTTACACTGGGGCAGGGCAAGACGAGGCCATTTACAATCCATTCCAAATGCTTTCTGGATGAGGTATTACGTGAGATACGATACGCCTGCCACAGGCACACTTCAGACTGAACTCCAACAAGTAGAAGGTTGCAGGGAAGACCGACTGACTTACTAGAGCGATGCAAACCCCAGCACTAGATTTCTCAGTCAGGCCAGGCGGTTGCCACGGAAAGTAGGGCAAAATATTTCATTAATGTTTATTTTCACAATTCTGGGACTGTTCAGCTTTGAGAAGTGTAATAAGTTACACAGAGCATACAGATGTCCTAAAATTACTTCATTTGGAAGTCACATACCTTAATATTACAACTGCAAATACTATCACCAGCGTGACAGTGGGTAAAACAGCATCACTGCACCCAAACAGGGACAGATAGCTGTTGAAGTGTTTACACAAACTCAATAAAGAGTGGGGAGGGAAATGCCATTTCAAATGCATCCAGGACTCTCTCATTAGGCCATGAAACTCACAGGTATTAATCATGAAAATAAATGTTCCTTGCCCCTAGGTGCGACACAGTTCTTACACAAGAGAAATGACCAATACAACTCCTTCTCTGATCAAATTACTGACAATGAAATGAATTTTAAAACAGTATCCCAGGTGGATTTTACATTTTGCTACTTAGGAAAAGAGTTGGTAAGGACCCCCATTTATTACTTTGAAAAGCACAGCTAGTTGTTGCTAATAATTAAGGCACAGTCTTGTTCATGTCTCACCTTAAAGGCTTTTGAGCCAAAGAGCCCACGGATAATAGCCAGCTGCCCTATTGCAACTCACACCTTGCTTTGAAAAGTTTTGAAACAGAAGTCAAACTCGGTAATGGTGTCTCTCATCAGCACTTGATTATGCCAGTCTATTAGAGGGAAAACACACCAAAGTTTCACCTCTTGTCTTCTAAATGAGCTGATAGAAGCAGTCCTACAGATGTGTACTTACCTATACACCAGCCGTAATCTCACTAATAAATAAAAAAAAAATCCCTGAAAGGCAGATGTTTAATTAGCTCTAGACCCACAATTTAATAGGATTTCATTTAGGTTGGGCTTCTCCTGAGTATAAAATGAAGCGTGATGTATATTTGCAGGATTAAGGCTTGTGGGCTGATTGCCAGACCTACACTAAAGCTCCACTGGGGTTGTACGCAGCCAGAGCCGCTCACACGCACGCTGCACCCAGCAGGAGCAGCGCCCACAGCGATACAAACCTTTTGTGACATTGGGCTACTTCTGTGGCTGCTTTCTCTACTCCACTCTAGCCAACCTAGGATAACCAGGAAAAATACACTTAAAAAATATACATCACAACAAAAATACCAGGTTTAAAAAGCATGAAACTAGCAGCCAGTTAAGAAAAAAGGGTCTCTCGTCTACTTGGACTGTACCTGTGGAACCCTCGTGAAGACCTAAGTCAGTGGAGCCACATTTAGGACACATTTTCAAGCTTTCCTTCACAACACCAGCAGGGCTAGGTTTGGAACAAGAGCTCTGATTTTCAGAAGCCTCACTGCTTCAAGAACTAGGCTTTGGCGTGAACAAATACAAACTACAAACAAACAAGCACACACAAGTGGTTTCAGCACGGGCAATGATGAATGTGCTACTGTTCTTTAACCCAGACTACAGTTCTGAGACCTTTCCAGTCTCTCTCATCTAACACTGCTGTTGGCCAACCTTTCCCCTCACTACGTAGTACATTGCTGTCCAATTCCTTGCACCTAGAACCAGAATCTGTCAGGTTCCACAGCCAGCTGCCAACGTGAAAGCTTCTCTGAAGGTTCTTGGACCTACTTGCATTAGCATGAGGCGTGCTCCCGTGCCACTGTGAGGGAGGCAGGGTTGAACTCTGACAGCACCAGCCTGGAGAAGTTTGGGCTGGTCAGCAATCACAGTTACTGAGAGGTGTAGAAGTGAACTCTTCTTTCACACACGCCAGAGTAAATCACCAGCAGGGGCAGCAACAGCTCCAACTCCGCGCGCCGTTCATTGAGAACAGCTTTTGGCACATCTGACAAACGCCGGTGGGATGGTGTTTTTAAACCACATCCGAAGTTCCTAGTGCAAGAATTATTATATGAACTTGTTAATTACAACATCACCTCAGTAATTACAACAAAACTATTATGGTTTATATTTGAGTCAGTCTCAACGAGGTGGCAGTTCTGTGGTAACGTGATTGATGCCCAACCTTCAAGTCAATGGTTTTTTTACTAATCTGTGTCTGCAGAGCTAAGCGGCACTGGATGAACTCTGAGCTTTGACAGATGATCTTCAGGAGACTGAGAACTTCATCCACATCCTCCAGACATCTTATAGCTTCTTTTTTTTTCAGGCTGACTCCAGTGAACTCAGATCCAGGATAAGCACTGAAGGCAGCCCTAACTGCAAGTCCAGTAGGTGGCTCTTTCTTACTAAAGAAGTGACCCGATGCACTAGCAAGAAGTTCTCAGAGCAGAGGTATCACCAAGTTCCAGGCACCAGCAAAGATTCCTAAGTTACAGTACCAAAAGTATGGAAAATCTAAGCACTACATTAAGGGTATTTAAGAGGGTAATTCACACAAATTCCAGTTTGAGTAATCAAGACTGTGCTCTTTCCAACCTAACCTTGTAATCAGAAGCAAGTTTCTTACTGGTCTGAAGGGTGATAGAGGCTCACTCCACACTATTAATCAGCTGTACCTTTAGGTGTTTGGTGACACAATCAATCTACCCCATTTGTAGAATGCTAAAAGTACTAAAGTACTGCATAAATGAAGAAATTACCACAAAAGACATAAAAAAGACCAGTGGTGACTGCACAGAGGGGAATGTTGGCATGTGGTCTTCTCGTTAAGGTTTCCTCTCAATTTCAAACAAGAAAATACTGCAAGAAAAATCAAAAGAGGGAAGGGGGAAAGACAGGGGAGTGACAATGCTGAAGGGTTCAAAATAAAAAGAAAATAAATGGGAAATTATGCAAAAAGCAGCACATGAAATTACACAGTGAACTTTTGGAGACAGTCTAGAAGAGCAAACTATACGATGATCTACAAAATAATTAATTCTAAAGTTAATTCCTATGCCTACACAGGGATACAATATAAAGTGGCTACTCCTGAGGGTTTCCACTTTTGTTAACTTTTTAACTAAAGGATAAAAATTTTAAAAGCACATTAAAATTATCATCTACCACTAAATTACATCGTATACAAATGTAAATGTGATCACTCCACACTTAAATTCTTCCAACAATAAACTATTCTGTTCTTTTCCCCGTGACATTTACAAAATTCATTTGGAGGAGTAGGAGATACCTTTCAGAGATTAGTGATAAATCATGTATTTTTAATGAATATCAATAGGAGAAACCCCAGGACATAGCCCACCATCTAATTTGATTAAACTGTGCTTAAGGCAACACCACCTCTCTGGCTGGGGAATAGCACTATAATGACTTTGTGAGCATTATTGCAGGCTGTTTTAATGATTTAATGAACTGCCTCTATATTTAGTTCAATAGCCTTAAAATGATTAGTGTTTAAGAAAAATTAGCTCACTTTGATCTGATTCTATTTGATAGTAAGTTTAAATAACCTAACCCTTCAAAACACAGTGGAAAAAAATTTCCTAGAATCACAGCCAGCTAACTGCTAGCAAACACGATGGCAATCATTAATAACAGTTCATTTTTGTTTAGCTACAGCATATGGAACGACACAGTCATCCCCCAAGATGGGACACCACAGCATCGAGTAAGTGGTGCTGTTATATCATTTTCCTATGTATTTTTGATGTTAAAAGTGTACCCACATCATGCAAAACACAATTACTCCTCCCTCACAGTGTCACTGGAGAACTATAACTTGTGGGTCCAGAGTATGGTAATTACCAAGAGAGCAACAGGAAAAGTTGGCTGAAGCTCTGGCACTCTCCCAGGTACAGCAGCAGAAGCAGGGTTGCTAATCTGAAACTGCCCTGGGAAGGGGGAGCATGGCTGGAGGGGTGGATTTGCACACAGAAACACCAAAGTTTGCAACCTGCTGCTGCTGGCACAGCTACACGTCTGACTGGTGTGTTGCTCCAAAAGCAGAGCTTATTTCCTACACGTTTCAGAAAGCCAGTCACTAAGCAGACTAAGCATATTATACAGGTCTGCGGAGGCAGCGTGGGCTGGTTGGAGGCCTGGATCTAGCGGAGTGCCCCAGGGGTCGGTGCTGGGACTGGTCCTGTTCAATCTACTCATTGATGACTTGGATGAGGGATTGGCATGCACCGTCGGCAAGTTTGCTGATGACACAAAGCTGGCTGGTGTCGCCGACACCCCTGCAGACTGTGCTGCCATTCAGCGAGACCTGGACAGGCTGGAGAGCTGGGCAGGGAGATATTCAATTAAATATAAGAACAACAAGTATAGAGTTTTGCATCTGGGCAAGAACAACCCCAGGTACCAGTATAGGTTGGGGACTGACCTGTTGGAGAGCAGTGTAGGAGAAAGGGACCTGGGGGTCCTGGTGGACAGAGGGATGAGCATGAGCCAGCAGTGTGCTCTTGTGGCCAAGAGGGCCAACAGCATCCTAGGGTGGATCAGAAGTGGGGTGGTTAGCAGATCAGGAGAGGTTCTTCTCCCCCTCTGCTCAGCACTAGTGAGACCACATCGGGAGTATTGTGTCCAGTTCTCAGCACCTCAGTTCAAGAGGGACATGGAGCTGCTGGAGAGAGTCCAGCGTAGGGCAACGAGGATGATGAAGGAGGTGGAGCACCTCCCTTATGAGGAGAGGCTGAGGGAGCTGGGGTTCTTGAGCTTGGAGAATAGGAGACTGAGGGGTGACCTCATTAATGTCTGTAAATATGTGAAGGGTGGGTGTCAGGAGGACGGAGACAGGCTCTTCTCAGTGGCATCTGGTGATAGGACAAGGGGCAATGGGTGCAAGCTGGAACATAGGAGGTTCCATATAAATATCAGAAGGAACTTTTTCACAGTGAGGGTGACGGAGCACTGGAACAGGCTGCCCGGAGGAGTTTGGGAGTCTCCTTCTCTGGAGACACTTAAAACCTGCTTGGATGCGTTGCTGTGTGACTCGGTCTAGGTGATCCTGCTGTGGCAAGGGGATTGGACTAGACGATCCCTAATGATTCTATAATTCTGTTTTATTTCACAGAATCAAGGTTGGAAGATACCTCCATGATCATCAGGTTCAAACGTCGACCCAACACCACCATGCCCACTAAGCCAGGTTTCCCAGTGCCATATATACATTTTTTTTTAACACATCCAAGGATATCGCCACCCTGGGCAGTCTGTCCCAGTCCCTGACCACTCTACTAGTCTTGCAGTGAAGAAGTAAGAATCCTAAGGCCACTACTATAGCAAAATCTAGAACTTGGAGAACTGTGTTGACATTCTGGAGACTCAAACTATGCTTGGTGGCATTAGTCATTGTTGGCAAGTCACTTGAAAACACTCAAGCTATGAATGCAAAGCAATCACGCTGCTAAGAAAGGAAAACATAAACAATCCACAGTGCTAAAAACACTGATTCTGACAGCTTACAAAATAAACTAAATTTGTAACTGCAACACAGCTGATTTTTTGGAAGAGCAAAAGCAGAAACATCTGCTCTGCAGGGTCTTCCTTGGACTTAGTCTGTGCAGACACAGCGTGATCCACTTCCAAGCCAGCCTGGGTAGATCACATTTGCACCCTGCCTCACACCAAACAGCTAAGAGCAAGACTAGGAATGTCCAGTATTAGGACCTGCTATGCAAATTCAAAAGCAGCTACCCCATCCAAGGAGGAATCCAACCTAGATGTGGAAATCCCAAAACACAGCACTAGCAGGCAGATCCTTAGCTGTTTGCTGTACAGGAAGTTCCACCTCAACATGAGGAAAACCAGTAAGAGTTATTAAATACTGGAACAGGTTGCCCAGCAAGGTCGTGGCGTCCACTTCTCTGTACAGGTTTGAGACCTGTCTTGGTGTGGTTTTGTGTAGCTTGATTTAGGAGGTTATGCTTTTCAGTAATTTGTATCCTGCTTGAGCAGGAAGGTTGGAGCTGATGGCCTCTGAAGGCCCCTTCCAACCCTAATACACTGCTTAAAGTGGGTAAATCTCTCAGGGGAATCCCATCTAGAGCTAAAAACCAGGAGACTAACACAAAATACTCCCAGATCTTTTATGTTTTCATGCTTTCATTTTCTGTGTTTCTAGCATTACAATCATGAGCTGGTGGTTTGGTTTTTAGTCTGAAGCAACTGAGCTACCGTTTAAAACAAACTCAAAATTTATAGGCAGCAATGAACACCTTCATCTCCCCAGTGAAGAGGCACAAACACATGCACGTATCAACCCAAATAAATATGCGTTGCCCATCAAATCGCTCTAGTAGCTGGCAAGTTGTGACACTAAACCCAGGAGCTCATCCCTTCGCCCCAACAGACATGGCTAAGTGCCTCTCAGCAAGGGACACAATCAATGAAATTGTAAATACAGAGGTTGAATTTACTCAAGAGGAATTTCTTGGCAGAATTTACATCTGTAAAAAAATATGTTAGGGGATATCCAGAGTCATTCTACTACTTTTTCTCATGGTTAATTCCTTGTGTCTCAGTACCTGCTTCTGATATCCAGTCATCCATCAGAACAGCAGGCCAAGTTCACCCGAAGGCTGGGTGGGTTTCCAGGATATCACCTGGTCTCCTTGTTCCTACAGTGTCTGTTCTCAGCTCTCAGATATATCTACCAGGTTGCTCACTTTTTGTGCTCAGTAGGTACTTTCCAGTGTTTCTGTCTAGTCTGTAGCAAAATCTGGGCCACCATTTTCTTTCCAGAGTCACCAGATCAGCCAATACCTTTTCTGCTAATCAATTTAATTATATCAAGGGTTTTTTTATTCTGAGTTAATTCTGCTGGGCAGAATTTCTATTTTCCAATAAATTTTAAAAATTTAATTTTTCTTTTGTTCCAAGCTAGAATAAAACACAAATAACATTCTGTGGAACTAACAATTGGCCAAAAATTGTGTGGCTACTCACATGTTCCATTTTAATATGAATTATTGTAAGCAAATTATTGTGTAGAAGATAAAATACTTAGTAATAAATACTTGGTAGATTGGTGTGATTGCTTTCTTTCTGCTTTGAGTTTCAACATGAAATGTGTCAAGCAGTTCAATAAGGCAGATACAGACCAAATGACACAGTCTCACGTTACTAAAACATTGGAAAATTGAGTTCATTTTCTCTTCCTGTCAAAAGATACAAGAGATTGACATAGTCCCATGAAACATTCTGATTTCCACTAAACTGCATTTCTAACAGAGAACTGCTCCATTAAAAAAAAAAACACAACCAGCTCTAATATGCCTGAAGTGTATGCAATTAAAAAAGTTTCTAAATATAGCTTTAATCACGGCCGACCCCAATCTTCTCAGAAGTCCTTGCCCTCTAGGCCATCCCAAAGGGATGGGAACATCCAGTAACAAGCCAAAAGTCTCATGACAGTGTATTGACCCCATTTGATATTTATCTCTAGCCATTTGCGAGATCTTCCCATGAGCTTAATTAAGCTCATTCATTTCCACAAATTGTGGCATCCTAGAAAAAATATCAGACTTTCCTTTGATAGATGAGATTCAAATGTGCAGAGTCTTAGGGGAGGCTAGGTGTCTCTCAGGCTATTTGACAGAGTAGTTCATGAAACAACTTCTCTAGTCCCTCCCCTCTGCAGAATGGAATGAAGTACATGGAGGGTTGTATCCTGCCCACTGCAGGCCACAGCAAAGAGCCACTTGCCACAAACTTTGACGAATCACACACACACATTGTGTGCCCTGCAACACTTGAAGCACAACTGCAGAATTATTCCTGTCCTTTTTGGGGTTACTTGGAAGGAAGGACTCTTGATCAAGACTCTTGTATCAAGAAAGATCGGAGAAACAAACAGGGTGTTTCCACACTGGCATTTGGGTTTGGCTCCAAGTAACCTCTTTGTCTTTCCTACATTATTCTACATCTCCTACAGTTTTGTACTTGTTCTGTATCTGACTGCCTGCAGCAAAGCTCCTTTTGGAAACACAAATCTGAGGAGAAACTTAAGTTTTCCACCACTTGAAAGGGCGCTGCAAAGATTCACTAATTATTCCACACAGAGAAGACAAATAAAGGGCTTAGATTCCTACATATCAGGTGAGGACAGGCAAACACAGGAACAGATGAAGGCAGGAAGACAGTCTGTATCACAATGGTTTTTAAAGAGAAGTCAGACAAACTTCTGTCTTGAATAATAGGTAAAATTGATCTTGCCTCGGGGCAAAATAATAATCTGGCAAATCCCTCAGAGCTCCAAAGGGGTTTTTGTTTGGTTGTGTTTTTTTTTAATTTAGGAAAATCCATTATAACTGCAGGCTGGAAACAGTGTATCTGAGTACCTTGTGAAAACCTCTTCCTAGTATCAGACAAGCAGAAAAAAGTCCTTTCTTAACGCACAAAAAAATCTAGCTTTCATTTATTCCACACCACAGCAATCATTCAAGCGCACAGGATAAGCTCCAGCTTCGTTCATCACGTATTTTCTGCCCATAAATATTTTCCCTTATGAAGCTGCTTCAGTCTAGCACATGATCTGCTGAAGACTGGTGCTAATACAACAATATTTTCATTTCTTGTATCTGCTTAAGCACTTCATTTACTTTGGAATCTTGGCTCATAATTCCTATGATATTGTAATCGCTTCACTCGCCGTTAACATATGTGCACAGGGTCAGTACCGAGGAGTTCAGGAATCTCAGGCAAAGGAAAAGCATTTGGTGCCCACACTGCTTCCATCATTCTTAATTTTTCCAGCTCATTTAACACCTTTTCTACTGCTTTATGCATATTGAACACCAGTCATCTCAGCTGTGCTACCAGTTACACTACATCTACCTTGAAACACACAGCCTCATGTTGGGGTCTCGCAGTTCCTCCAAAATCTAAAACGAAAGGTTTCATCTCCCACTTTGTATCTGGTCATGCAGTATCTTACAGCTAGAGAACAAACAGAGACCTCCTCTCCTGTGCATGGCAGTGAAGGATTTCCAGTGCTTATGTTGTTCTAGCACTTCAGTGACGTCCATTTATCAAATCGCTTGCCCGATACAGCCACTGCATGGTTTTTAAACTACTGTAAGGCTTTGTTTTCCAGTCACCAAGAAATTATTAAATTTAAAATATTCCCTAAACATATTTTTTCTAATGTACAACACCACACAAGACTTTTTCTACAAGTCCATCTAGAGAAGCCAAACTTCTGGAAAAGCTGAGATCTCGTTTTTTTCACAGGGAGGTCTGAGTAATTAGCTACCCTTTGGCCACCAGCATGGTATTACAGACTGTTTGCCATCAGTGGCTTCTGCACCTCATCAAAAGGCAAACAGGACTTCAAAGAGTAGATATAACTCTCCAGTTCCAACGGAGCATATAGAAGGAAGGATAATGAAGATGGCTTTCTGAAGAACTTCTAAGACCCATGAAGGTATCCGGGGGTTGGACTCTGTGATCTCTTGGGTCCCTTCCACCCCTAACATCCTATCCTAAAGCACACAAACATGGCAATTCACCAAGAAGAAATTGCACCTCTCCCTGCTCACCTGCAATTCTCTGTCAAGCCCTGAAAACCGAGGTCAGAGCGTAGTTGCAAATGCAGCATCGTGTATGATACAAGCTACGCGAGATAGCACAGTAACACAAAGTCTTTTCCAAGTAACACGGAACTGTGACCATGTCCTGGGGTTTGAGTTACAATTGAACTCATCCTGTACAGTGATTTTACTTTTCAGCTCAGTCTCTTCCAACTAAGGCACTGTCTGCACTTAACAGCATAGTTGTGCAGACAGTGGCTGCTTCTACAAGTGGTAGAATTCTACACTTCTCCAGGAATTTCAATAGGGCATCTTCTGCAGCCAAGGCAGCCTTTTTTCTTTTACATTTCCTCTTTCTAGACATACTTTCCTGAAGTATAACAGATATAAATCAGCCTAATTTAATTTGTTACACATTTATTATTAAAATTACACAAATTCAAAGTGGCAAGACACTTTATGCAGGTGAAGGTATCGGAGGATGAAGCTGTCTAAAAATCACCAAGCTAGCTGCAGAGTCTGCAGGTATGGAACAGCTCAGGTCCTTACAACCAGGTTTTTCTATTGATACAGATACTGCTGCCTCAAAGTTGGGGTTTTTTTTAATTAAAACTCCCCCCAAAAAACCCCACAAACCCAAAACAAACAATGCCACTTTTCTTTTGGTGGTGTTTTTCACAATTACTCTCATATTCCAAGAACACAACGTGGGTGCAGCAGATGAAACCACTACTGAAGCAAAGGCGATGAGAAGTAGAGCAGGAGAAGCTATTTTGCTACTCCATATCTTGGCCCTGGACCTACCAAAATAAATGGCTTGTGGACAGCTAACATAAGGTCAGCAAAGCTTCTACTATTAAGCAGTTCCAGCTGGCAGGGATTTCCTAATTCCCAATTTACAGAAGTCTATCAAGTTACTTGTTTAAATTCACGCAGATCTGGGGTTCAAGATACAGATTTTACAACAGCAACCACAAAAAACACTACTGTACCATAAAGACCAAAAATCCTGACTCCAGCTATAAGCTCAATTACAACAGCAGTGCCTCTAGAAAACTAAGTGCTTCCTTTATAATGCTTTTAGGCACAAGGCATACGCAGAGTAGTAGTCAAAAACTGAAGAAAAATGGGAGCAAACCTTATTGTCTCAACGTTGACCTATTTTGTTCAGGTCTCACCGCTCAAAAAGCTACAAATTTGGTGAAACCTGAATTGTGAAGCTATAACACTCCTCAATTACTTTTTGTTGGCCAGACAGGCAAAGCTGTCATTTGATAGCACATCATGATCCAAGATAGTAAACTTTATCACTCAGGGGTCATGAGAAAATGGCCACAGGTACAGCTGGCTAACCTTCACCAGGTAATTTTTCACAGTTATCTTTCAAAAAGCATAAAAGCTACATTATCTTTGAGCTCTGTTTATTGTAGCATGGGTGAGACTCCCTATAAAACCACTTACTAAGTGACTGCTGTGTGTTCTTCACCACAGAAAGTCAAATCAGTAAAACAACTTTCTGACAGTGTGTCGGGAATAAGATGACACCTCTCCTTTCAGAGAGTAACACATTATTTATCATCCCACTCTGGCTTACCTCTTCTTGTCACCCACCACTCTGACTCCAAAAGTGCTTCCCTGCTTCATTTCTTTCTTAACACAGTATTTGCACTAATGTTCAAAGCCAAAGCCAAGGCAATAGTTACAGAACTTGGTTTGCATTTCCCCAAGTGCCAAAAACCCTCTGCAGTTTTGCTCTTACCTGTGAAAAAGTAGACACTGGACTAGGAAATTTTGGCTTACGTTCATCTTCCATGCCACATCAGAGGAGCACTTTCTGTGAGGGAGTTTGATCAGCACAACTTCTCTTGATTCTTCTAATAAAGCTTTGTCCTAATAAACTTTTGCACTACATTCATTGCAGGTACAAGCTCAAGGAGCAGTTTCAGAGCTCCTGGTCTTTCTCTCTCAAGCATCTGGGGTTTCTTCCTCCTCTCTAAATAAAAAACAGGTTCTACAGAAGTATCGTTTCAAGCGAAGCATTTTGAGTTGCCCTTCTGGAAATTTACAGCCAAATTGACAGGCATATCTTTACAATTTTGATGCAAATTTGATCTCTCTGTACAGAATCAAGTTGAAATTTAACATCATAGAATAACAGAATGTTCTAGGCTGGAAGGGACCTCTCGAGGTCATCTAGTCCAATCTCCCTACACAGAGACAATTCTGTATAGGTCAGGCCACTCAGAACCTCATCAAGCCTGACCTTAAATGACTCCAGGGATGGAGCCTCCACCACCTCCTTGGGCAGCCCATTCCAGCAATCAACCACCCTCACATTGAAGAACTTTTTCCTAATATCCAGCCTAAATCTATCCTTTCCCAGCTCGACTCCACTGCTCTTTGTTCTATCCATACAAACCCTCTAGAAAAGACCTTCCCCTTTGTATGGGCCCCCCTCAGGTTACTGGAAGGTTAAAAGAAGGTCCCCTAGAGCCTGTTATAGCATCTAGATAACTATCTTCTGCAATGTAATTAAGAGATTACCCAAATAACTTTGATTGCTTGAATCTATCATTGATAGTAGAGCTCCACAATACACAACTTACTCCATGCTGTGCCACAAACTATTAGTCCTGGCTTTTTGCATGACCTTTTACCCTCTTAGCTTATGGCCTGATCAATACCTCCCTACAGTCACAGCAAGTTCCTTTCCTTCTCCTTCGGGTCCGACGATAACGCAGTGGCAAGTACAAGAAGAATCTAGGAAAGCACTGTGTGCAAGGCTGCTGTTCTTCCCCTACCTGAACCTGAAATAAGTGCTCGGTTCTCTGAACCAAGGATGTCTATGGGTAGGCTACATATTCCAAGAAACTCTAAAGTCAACAAATTCATCAGTCAAAACCACCTTGGAGATGCCAAGCTACAGTGTAATAAAATAAAGTACAGAATCAACTGTGCAGTTTCCAACTCACCGCCATTTTCTGAGTGGAATTATCAGTAATGAACTGTTCAAAGAGCAGCCAAAAGCTTCACTGGTTTCTGGTAAAATAAAGAACTCTCAAACTCAGAGCACAAAGAGGCAGCGCAGACCTTTTGAAGAAGCATGCAAAGATTTGTGGAATTCCATGTTATTCAAATCCATGAGTAAAGAATTCTGGGTTAACTTCAAGGATAAACTTGAGACTGCACCAAGGTTCACCACCAGGCCTTCGTTCCTCAGGAGGATGGGAGCCTGGTTCGTCAAGGACCAGGTTATGTACTTCACATCAAGAACACACATCATCCCACTAGAGCAGAATTGATTTTACAGGTAATTATCTTACACTGCCTTCTACCTGCACTAAGGTACCAGCACATGTTCTAAATACAACCATGTTTCTACAACAGCAGTTTGTTTTCTAAAAGACAATTAATGATATATTCCATATCAAAAGTCCTAGTAATAAAGAATCAATTGTCTCAGCAGACCTACTAACTTGCTGTGGAGTCAAACCATGATCAAAACACACACTTGGGCAAACCAAAAAATATTCACACTATAATACATTATAATTATGATATTATTATTATTACATACACATGGCAATCTTCATTTTTAAGTCATGCTGTAGTGAACCTTCCAGAGCACCACTTCCACAGCACAGCACAAAACAGACATGAAATAGAAGAATTCCTCCTGCCACTCAGGTCAGTAACCCTAGAAAAGGTCACACTATGTGTAAGGGAAAAATGTTTCCAGACAGAATCCCAAATCTACCTTTGAACCCTTTTTTAATCCTTCTGCCATTGTTTAGCTTAGCATGTTAATTGCAGTTCTTTTATGCAGCCACGTTTTCTTTTAATTCTGAACTGAGGTTGGGTATGGATTGTATTTAGTAGATCTCTTCCTTACAGTTACAGCTGCTTTTCTATGGTCTTTTGTTCTGTTCCTTCTTTTCATTTCAACTTAATCTTTTTCAAATACCCAGGCCCAAGTCTCCATAAGAGTATGTCTACATTAGCAATTTAAACCATAACAAGCTTGAGTATTTGACGCAAATATTTAACTCCAAATTAACCTCCTACTCTGGCTGAGTAGAGATACGAGGAGCTCAGAAGCAAGTGCTTCAGGCTAACACTTTCCTTCCATTACTGTGAGGAAATTATCAGTGTAAACACTGCTTATTTCTTTGCAGCTTAGTGATTACTTATTAATTTGTTGAGTAAGTAGTATCCAGTAGTGCCTTGCACTCGCTTTCTTCAAGCGTAAATGACTACAGGAAGTAACTGGTAACGCAGAAAGATCACTGACATTTTTTGTTTCAAAACCAAACTGTTTTATGTCCATCTCTGTAGCTGCTGTAAAGCTACAAAAGATCCAACCCCCTCACTTGTTGTGCTGCTGTCTTCTGATTGTACCTTCCATCATGAAAAACATCTCTATCTCAACCTTAACACTGCACTGCCCCTAAATTAGGTGTTGAGGCACAGAAAACAGAATCAAAACAAAATCATAGAACACAGTAACTAAAATATCATCTCTTCTCAGAGCAGATAGAAGCCTTGGTTTTTATTTGTGTTGGCTAGATAAGCTGAATTCCAAAGAGAAAGCAACTATTCTTTAGGCAAGAGAAAAAACCTCAGACTATTTTAAAAAAATATGCAGTTTATGTGTTTTGTTTCTCCTATTCCAATCCAGAATGTTAAAGTTAAATCATAGTTCCACGCATAGGAAGAATTTACCTAATCATGATGCATTTTCTTCACTAAAGCAAATATTACAAATGCCTGTGAGAGGCAGAGTAAAACTTGCTCATAAACAGGAATTATCAGCACCAGTTTGAACCTGTTTCTTAGCAGGTTTAATCCTTAAGTGCTCAGGCATACTCAGGAGTAAACATCTTTGCTGACATCTCTTAACACAGAAGCTTAAAACCAACATCCTTCTCTATTTGCTCAGTCAGTTCCAGATTTCTTTCTTTTTTTAATGAGAAAGAACTACTCAGGGCATCAATAATGTCTCCATTTCTAGAGGTATACATCTATACTGTGATATTTGCTCAGTCAGTTCCAGATTTCTTTCTTTTTTTAATGAGAAAGAACTACTCAGGGCATCAATGATGTCTCCATTTCTAGAGGTATACATCTATACTGTGATACTGTGATATTTGCTCAGTCAGTTCCAGATTTCTTTCTTTTTTTAATGAGAAAGAACTACTCAGGGCATCAATGATGTCTCCATTTCTAGAGGTATACATCTAGGTTGTCTAACATAAGGATTAGTCTTCTGAAGAGATTTTTATGAGAATGCACGATTTGCACAACTCTACACATGCCAGATCAACATGCAAAATCAGTTGTAGTGCATTCCCACGCCAGGCTGGAAAGAAAGACTCTTCCACTTGCGTGTTTTCATGGATCTGTTGGGAATTGTCCTGTATGAGATTTAATTGGAGAGTCTCGTGTATTTTTATACACAGACAAAGCACGTGTAAGTGTGCAGTGAGTATTCTCACCAATTAATAAAAGCTTTGGGTGGACCCTAGGTGAGAGAGAAAATCTTTAGCCACAAGATATCAAATTAGTCCACAAATCACTGCTGATATTTGACATTGAATGTGTTTTATTTGCTTTGGCTGAAGGCTTGTTTAACCGAAACAATTTCTGCTCTCCCTGAAAAGCAAGTCCAACTGTAACACTTTCTTCAGATTTAATTTTCATTTGTCTGAAAAAGCAAGAATGCCCCCTTTTGACAAGTCCATCTATTTCCCACGTGAAGCCAGAAGAGGGAGTAGTAGGTTGTCTTTTTCCCCAGAAAACTCGACACTGGGTGGCAAGTATTACTTTTAGTTGCCCAGCAGACAAAGATTGTAGCCTCTATTCGTTCTGACTTAAAAACAAAAAGGTGGGTTTTTTTTTTCCAGGAAACCTGCCCTTTGAGCCAAGAATGTGTGCCACAAGAAAGTTTTAGACAAGGACTACACCCTTTGTAAAAAATAAAGAAATCTTACACGTTGATGGAAAGGTTTGTAGGTGTTAATCTGTGCAAGCTCTCTCCTCACCCTGCTGCATGCACATCCCAATCACCCATTAGCAACCGTGCAGATGCTGCTCAAAACAAACAAAAACAGATCCTGCTACTCTTCTGCTTCTAGCTACAGAAAATCTATTCTAAAAAAGGCAAACCAGGTATTTGTCTGGGTTCCCAGCTCATTTTTGAGGCTTTTGTACTGCTGCTGAAAGCAAAGGGTGTTTGCATGCACCTCTGCCTTTTCTGCAGTGAAATCTGAAACATACATTTTTTTCAAGAATTCTGAGAAATTCATCACCTGAGCTGAAGCAATGTAAGTTCCTGTGTTGTCAAACCAGTGTTTGAGACCTCTCTAGACAGATGCTGCTGCTGCTGCTGCTGCATAATAGGCAACTCAGAGGAGGAAGGAAAGAACCAACAAACCAAAAGACTAAAAATCACTTGTGTATTTTCCAGCTCTTCCTGAGGACAATGATCTCAGCCTGAAAAACAAAAGAGGAAAAGCCCACAAACGAAATCACAGAACATATCCAGTGGAGGTATTTCCAAAGGAGAGAAACAACATGGTACAAGGTACTGGCAGATACCAGTTGTGGTTATTCTCACCCAGATCTCCGACAGCGGAACTAGAAGCAGAACAGCTGCACAGGCTTGCACCCGAGGATCTGTCTCCTGACCTCAGGGACCATCTGCACAAGCTCAGTGAGATCTCCATTAGGGGAGTCACCTGCAGACATATCACTCTCAAGCTTTCACATTCAAACTGAGCTCAAATCAGTGCTGTCTAAGTAACACTGGGTTTAGAATCCTAGTCCATGCTCCTCAAATCTGTTTTCCCTAGCTCAGCCAAGAGGCAAGTTCTTGCACCCACGTGATCCTAGAAAACTGAGGCAAGTCTGCTCCTCCTGACACTCAGGAACAAGTCACTCTACATAATAACTAAGTGTTATCTGAAAATGTAGTTTCCTCCTCCGAGAGGCAAAAGTGTTTGTGGTATTTAATTGCATTAGTACTTAATTTTATGACAATTTCAAAGGATCTAATTCATCTGAAAAAGCACAAATGTGAAGCAAGAGTCATGCAATGACCATAAAAATTTCACTCTGGGGAGAAATATCAGGTCAAACCTGGATGAAAACTTTTAACCTGACCAAATAAGGAAGTGTAAAGATCTAAAGACAAAGTCCACTTGCAGCTGTCTGAACATCATAAAGTCCTGCTGTATGCTCCTGAAAAAGAGAAGAACTTCTCTCGTAACAGAAAGATACTGGATGAGGGAGTGAAAACTCATGTGGCTGATTTCCTGTTCCAGGGTTTGGACCCTCAGCTACGTTTACCCTAACAGCACTGAGTTACTGGCTTTAAAGTGTTTATCAGCATCACTGTGGCTTGTTGTGATCCAGCCACCACAGTTTCAAAGAGTTCTAAGAGCATTTAGCCACATACCTCCAATTTAATCTAAATTTTCTTAACTAAATGAGTCACTGTGTGTCTAAGTGCCTATGGAGCTTCCTGAGAAGTGTTAAGAGGCTACTTTCACATCATATTCTCCCTCTTCCACAAGGGAAGAATCATGCTTCTCAAGCAACACTGCTTGCAAACCATTTTCATTCATTGCACTGGTGGCAGTCACAGCTAGCAGAGGCTCACCTATTTCAAAACATCAGTTTTCAGAGTTATACTGAGACCCCTGACATGGCTGCAATTAAACGATGCAAGTTAGATTACACATGTGAATTTTCCCCAGCTGCAAATCAAAAGGAGAAGCAAGAGGTTTTCTGGAAGAATTTAAAGAACTGGTTCCAGTTCAAAGTGTACCACTGTGGTCTGAACCTGGTTCTGTATTAAATTCTGTTCTAATTTAAGGAAGGTGCTCCCTTCTAGTGACCTTCACCCAACACTTCACTTCTGTTTTAAACCTACAGATTTACAGTAGCCTTTCATCTTGTGTTATACAGAGTTTGAGTTGCCTATAGCAGTCAGTCTGTGTTGTTTCCACTTCTGTTTAGTGTTACAGAAAGCTTTGTTTCCTTCTTTTGTAAGTGCAAAAGTAGTATCCTTGGCTTCCAGTTTCCTACAAGAGGGATAACAAGCACTTTTTAAAATATTCAGAAAATTAATTTGCACTGCTTCAGCCTTTTTTCCTTGACTCCAAGGATACACATCACTACACTCCTCACTATTTTCAGTATTAAGCAGCTTATATTCTCTAAATTGGAGTAATGTGTTACAGGAAGCAAGTTCCAAAGAAGCTCTTTCCACTGCATTTGCAGCTCTGGGATTTACCCAGAACTCAGAAAAGTCTGTTCTCATTCTCCATCAAAGATTAGAAAATTTAGGTGTTTCTGTAGTTGAAATGAATGGGCTTCCAGAAATAGCTTTATCAAGAATGAACTCTGCTTCACTGAAATTAGATTCTCCTTATCATTATTCAAAAAATTCTCAAGACCTTCCAGCCCGCATTAACAGAATTCCACTAGTGACTCTCCAACCAGCATTTTATATGCTCTGCCCTCTCCCAGGAAACTGAAGGCTTTTATCTGTTACCAGCCAAGAAATACTCACTAGGCTGAAAATCTACTGTATACTTTTTGTAAAGCTGCAGATCTGGACGGAAAGGCTGAGCAGCACCAAGGTTTCTTTTCTAATCTTTTTCCCAGTTCTGCACTTCACATCAGCAGGCGCTCCTGAATGTCGTCGATGAAATGCTGCAGTACAGCATCAAACCAGCAATATGAAAATATGTTATGCTCAGCCTAAGTGCAGCCTCCCCACTGCTGAGTACAGGGGGACAATGACCTCCCTTCTTCTGCTGGACACAGTTTCTAATACAGGGCAGGATGCCATTGGCCTTTCTGGCCACCTGGGCACTGTTTTCTAGGATCCTTGCAACAAATTGTGTTTATGCTGACTGTAGAGCATGTTCAGTGTTGTTATTCATACACACTATGAAACATGACCTGCTGGTCATTCACAAAGGGAAAGGAACAGATGGTTGACAACAAGGATACTTGCACACATGTGCCTGTAAATTTGCCAAGCAGTCCACAGAAAGATCAGTCATTCCCTCCACTTTCACCCAGGAGTTGTATCTGAGCATTTCCCCCACTGCAGAAAGGGGTTAAGTAAGAGCTCCTTCAAAGACTGAAAACTTATTCACCAACAAGTTCCAACTGGATCAGATTTTCAATAGTCTGAGAATACAGTCACACAGCACAACTTAAATCAGAGCTCGCTGTAATAAACATTGCTGCAAACAGCAAGGCAAAGAAGGAAAACCTTTCGGTCCACAATGAAATTGGGTAATCGAAAAAGACTAAATATACATTATTTAAGAGGAACCAGGTGGATGAAAGTACAATAAAGACATAAAACTGACTTCTAGCACACAGTCAGAATTTGTGAGCTCCCACAGACTTTGGCCTTATCTGCACAATTGCCACGTTCTTCTTTCCATACACCATAAAGAAAACTTAAACCAGGAGTAAATTATATTTATACTACTGGGAAACACTTCATGTTTTAGCAGCCTTGTTGTACCTGAGAATGAACCGTCTGGTTCATGAGCTCAGCATCTCCCACAGTGGAGCACTGATGACAGTCACTGATTCCTGACAGCAGCTCTTGAGCTGCCTTATTCACAAGCAATTGTCACAAGCATCACACTTGCATTTTCTGTGTCCAGTTTCGTTTATCTCGTGTTCTTGTTTTCTATCCTTCGACCCAATTTTTACCTGTAGCTGAGACAATACATAATAGAGTTGTTACAAAAATGTTAATAGAATTGGAAGCATTTCCATAATTTGTAAGCAAAATTGAGCCTGTCTCATGAAGGCAAAAGTGACTGGATGTGCACACGCACACACACTGATACGCAAGAAGTCCTAAAGGATGCTCGCATTAGCTACCTAATTGTATTAACTTTGCTCTGTAGTGCTCCTCTTCTCTAAATTATTTCTCACTCTCCTTTGCTTCATCTTCTCTTTCAGTTACATTGTTTTTTTAAATTCTTGTTTGTGAGAAAGCCAGCACTACTTCCATGTTCACCTTGTGCACACCGATTCCCTAATGAGACAACTGTTCAAGCAGAAAAGAACGATGCTGTGTGGTTTACTTTATCAACTACAACGGAGAAGCCCTGTGAACAATGCACCAGGGTGGGTACAAGTGCCAAAACCACAAAACCCTCTACAAGATGAGCTCTAGCTATGTCTCTACTCGTCTTTTCCAGCTCCTCTCCAATATATCAGTAGGCATTAATTAATTGCAAGTCTTTTTTTTGTCTATACACTTGAGACATAAGTACAGTGGAAAAGCCACCACCATGTGTAACCACACCATTTATCGAAGCTCTCATCCTCTTCATCGCTCTGCAACATGGCTCATGCAACCTCTGTGATTTGCCCCTTCACAAATACCCAGAAAAACTACCACAGCTATACAAATACCAAGTGGGAAGCACAGAATGGCAGCAAGCAGAGAACATTAGGTGACTGTCTTTGTCTTTCCTTTTCTCCCTCCCTATTTCAGCATAAGGAATATGGGAACACTCACAAGGTTATCGTCAAATCAACCAGCTTTTGACAGATGCTAGGTTTCCACATGAAGATGAACATAATGCTGTCATGTAAAATGGAAAAAAACCCACAAACTTAAGCAAGGTCTTACTGCAAGGTTAATGGATATGAAAATTTCTCCCAGTTCTCACACAGAATTGAGGTGTTTCAGTAATTATTGGTATCCGTTCCTCTCTTTAAAGTTTCCCTGCAAGCAGCAATCAGAATTATATACAAGCTCTGCATGAAACTAATGAATCCATGACAAAGAAGACTCCTCAACATGATAACACATAGTGCATCGGGGTATTAGCATCAGCCTTTAATTGCCCAAATCAGTCTCACAGCCACGTTCAAACGATAATGGAAGTAGAGGAAGTACCAGGGCTACGCATCAGCTGTCCACAGACTTGAATCCCACCCAAAAAGTAAAGAACAAACGCAAACATTAAACACATTTGTTCTCTTTATCAAGAGAAAAAATAATCAGTTTCTGCACTCAACACAATATCACTTATAAAAAGAAATATACAGCACATCCAGTCCAATCCCCCTGCCAGAGCAGGACCACCTAGAACAAGTTGCACAGGAACATATCCAAGCAGGTTTTAAACATATAGAATCCCAGAACATTAGGGATAGGAAGGGACCTCGAAAGATCTGCACGCTTCAGATGCACACTCAAACTCACCACCTTAGTTTTACCCTTACACAGAAGGCTGAGGAAACTGAAGAAAGCCAGCTGCTTACCAAATGCCAACATACACAGATCTGGTTACAGAATCATTATGACTGGAAAGGATCTCCAGGACCATCAAGTCCAACCCTCATTTCAACATCTCCCTAACCCCTAGACTGTGGCCTTAAGTGCTCCATCTACTCGTTTTTTAAATGCTTCCAGGGCTGGTAACTCCACCACCTCCCTGGGCAGCCTGTTCCAGTGCCCAATCACTCTTTCAGGAAAGAACTTCTTCCCAATATGCAGTCTAAACCCTGACACAACTTGAGGCCATTTCCTCCTGTCCTATCATTAGTACTTTGGGAGAAGACACCTTGCTCCAAGCTCCTTTTTGAAGCTTGATGTTAGCTGTCAAGCATCGAAATCCTGTCTGCAGCTCCTCATAAATGAATATGCCAACATACTGTCAGCTGTGGCTGATGTATGCTGCTGGAATTAAAGGAGGCTTTGCAAGGTTGGAGGAGAGGGTTGTATAGGCAAAAATGAGTGGGGAGGCAAATGCCAAATTTGGATGCAGTCACAAAACATACAGAGCAAAGAAAATACTTGAAGGAGCAAAATATCCTCACTGCCTGCTATCACTTTGCTAGTTCCCTGACATTTAAAGCTGCACCTTGCTATCGCGTGACAGAATAGCTGGTCCTTAAGATGACTGGCTCAGGTAATCAAAGAAAACAGCTAGAAATAATACCACTGAGTGATTAGAAGAGACCTGGTTGGAAATTTAAGCACCGTTTTGATTCATTAATCTCCAGTGGCTAAAGACAAACCTAAAGCAAAATTAACACAATTGTAAACTAAGCACTCGTATCCTGTGGCTATTTTTTAGCCTGCTGAGAGAGAATGAGCTGATCAAAGACAGACAATTCATTGAGAGCAGCAAGATTATTGCTGCTTCAGTGAGCTCACAGTTAGTTCCCATTAACTAACCTGCTTTAGAAGCTGGTAACACAGTAATTAATCTTAGCTTCAATTTGAAGTGAAAACAGGGAGTGACCCATCCATCTCCCAATGACATTGCACCTGTCCTAAAAGCCAGATTTATGATTTTTTGTTGTTGTTGGCCAGGAGAAGAGCTGCAGCCAATTTCACATTAAGGAGCAGAACATTTAAGATTTCCCTGGGAAAGCAGAGTAGAGGTTTTGCTGGTTCATTATGTAGTGGTAAGTTGAAATCCCATCAAGTGATGCCAGTTAGCTTGGAGTCCACTGGATCTGGCAGTGTGAGGAGCAGCAAGCCCACCTAGACAGACACACAGTGGTGCAATGTCACTGTCCCAGAGTCATGCCCTGCCGGGCAAGCTTAGTGTTTCCACACAACAGCCAAGACTAGCTTAAAATATGAATGTTTTATGCATTTACAGTGCTGAGTAGGGTTACCAATTCCAACACTTCATAGAATTACGTCACTTAAATAAATCGAAAAAATTCAAAGATAAAGGAAAAAGAACAAAACAAATGACAAAGCTAGAAAATCTTCAGCCAGCAGTTGCTCAAATCCATCCAGCTGAAATCTGTCTGCAGCAACCCCAGGTTCTACTGTTAGGTGTTATCTCTGGCTATATATCTTTCTACATAATGTGATAGATTAGTAAACCTTGAGAATATTTATTACAAAATACATCTTTCTAGAATTGAATTTCATGCTATTTTTAACTGATATTCATCAGGACCTAAATGTATACACACAAATTATTGCTGACAAAATCTTTCTCTAGTGAAATATAGCACATTACACAGATCAATTCCTCAGTGTTTGTAAGAAAAATCCAAAGTCTGCATAGAATCTTCCCCTGATAATTTTTCCTCTGTTCTGTAAGTGATATTTCAGTATCTCACAAATATTTTCTCTGTAGCACTTCTGGCTTACAATCAGTTTTTGTACGTAGAAGCAGAAAGTTTTAGGTGCAGCAATCGGTACGTCTCTTTTCATGTATATACTTCAAGTTCCTCCAAAACTGACTTCAAAAAGTTTAACTGTTAAAAGTTTTCTCCTCCTTTAATCTCTAAAATATTTGAATATTGAAAGGTAATGAGTCACAGCACACTGTGCCAAACAAAATATGATGAAAAGCTTGATCCTATAAAGCTGAGAAAAGCTCCACTCTGTCTCACTAACACAGAAACACCAAGTATGTCACAAGAATTCACGTTCTTCTACACATTTACAGGTGTGTTTAGGTGTAAGTACAAATAGGACCGGCTGCGAGTGTGGTTCTGCTTCTCCCTTGCACCACCAGCAGCATCCAGACAGACTCTGGAGCGAGGAGAAAAATCATAGCAGCCTGGGTTAAACCAGTTTCAATTGCCATAGAACTACTCTATGAAACAATAGTTTGAGTGAGAATTATCTTATCTGTATGATGTAGAAGATTTGGCTTGGGGATACAGAAAAAACCTACTTCATCCTCCTCTCTCCTCACAACCTCTTCTTTCTCCCACCTTTGAGTCCACACTTTTGATTGTACAGTTCCACAACCAGACATCTGAACTGAATTCTCTAGCCAAAAAGCGACACAACGAATAAAGATTAGCCTAAACAACCTGTGCATCGAGCAGAAAACTAGTTAACACTCTTTGAATACACAAGGGCAGTTCTGTAAGGGTAAAAAGGGATAAAATTGACACCTACTGAAAATGGGAAGGCATTTACAATATCCTCTGCTGAATACAGGAGCAGCTTCTGAATAGTCTGAAGTGGGAAAGCAGTGAGAAAGATCTACAGCAAATACATAGCCAGGAATAAACCCTTCAACTGTTCAATTACAGAAATCTCTTGAACACATGGTCTCCCACAAATGGTTTCTAAACTACATCACACTACCATTAACTTTAAAGCTAAGATTAACCTACCAGATGTGCAGACTAACACATGAAAACGCACAACTTACGCATTTATTTTTATAAAGAATACCTCCATAAAATCAGCAATAGCCTTTCACGAGTTGAAAGAACTCAGATATCACCTTGTTTATGTTACAGAGAATATTCACTCCTTTGGAACACACAAGCCACTTAAACAACAAACCAAACAAACCCCAAACACACATACCCATATCGAAGAGATTTCACTTTTTCAGTACACTATCTAGAGAACACACACACACAGGACAAAAAAAACCCCCAAAACCCTGACTGACAACATGCAGTCTGTTGTCAAGCATTTCTGTAACACCGACACCACATAATTGTTTTAAATTTAGCATAACACACACAGCAGAGGAAAGCACCGCCTTGAAACAAACTCTCTCCAAGTTCTAAGCATTCTAAAAGATAGCGTGTTTTAGCTGCTGACATACATAACGTTGTGGGAAATTTGTAGACAGAACAGAACAGGTACACATTAGAATAATCTTACATATATATCTGTGAAACAACACCATTTTCCATGAAAATTAAATTAATATTTCATTAAAGTTAAAATTAAATTAATATTTAATTTAGAGTAGCCAACCCCATCAGTCTCCTCAGCTCTGTTCCACAAAAATCCTCAATTTTTTTCAATTTCAAATACTCTCAAGTATTTTCCAAAGATCATACTGAAAATTCATAACCACAAGCAAACTAACAGGAACGCTAAAAAAATATACTCTAATGGCACTTCATGACTGTCCCTTTTCTAGGAAAAAAAAATACAGTTATGAAGAGACTGGAACACCTACCTCGTGAGAAGACCTGGGGCTTCTTAGTCTGGAGAAAAAAGGGTGGGATCTAATTAATGTCTATAAATACATGAGGGCTGGGCATCAAGAAGGTGATGACAACCTCTTTTCACTTGTGCCCTGTGATAGGATGAGGAGTAATCGATTCAAGCTGGAGGACTGAAAGTTCCACCTCAACACGTGGAAGAACTTCTCTACTATAAGGATTACAGAGCACTGGCACAGGCTCCCCAGACAGGTTGCGGAGTTTCCTTCTCTTTTGAAAATACTTTTGAAAACAGTATTTGAAAAACAAAGGGTGTTCACGATATTTGAAGCATTTTTCTCTTTAATATCTGATTGAAGTAATCAAGTTAAGCTCCATTAGTCTTCATTTCCATTAGAACTGCACCCGAGGAAAAACTTCCCTGCTTCACATTATTTTTCCTAAATGTTGTAGGTGATTTAAAGGTATCACTTCTCCATTAAAAACTTCTCATCACTTTTGCAGTCTAATGCAGGTATCCATGCCACAGAAACATTAAAAAAAAAACCTCCATTGACTAATTAGCCATATACTTGAGGAAAAAATTAAAGGCAGGTGTTTTCCACACACAAAATAGATAGTATTCACCAGAGAGAAGAGCAAGCCGTACACAAACAGCAGTTTTCCTGATTCTAGGACCGCAGCAGCGCTGTCATGGTCATAAAATGCTGAAGACAAACAAAATAAAAAGGACATGACTGAAGGCTTAAAAAAAAAAACACTCAAGAAATTTACTTGTAAACTGTTAACACTGAATTGGAAACACGAGTGCTGCTGTACAAATTCAGTAAATATATTTTCAACTCTCCATAGCATGAAGTTAAATTCAGTAGGGAAGATCATAGGATCAGATGAAGCTATCCTGCTAAAAGCACCTTCACATCTAACAGCCAAACATTTGTTTTGTTACTTTGTTGAAAGTTCAGGACACAAGTGTTTGTTTTATAAATTATCTTGCAATATAACATTCATTTTACTCCAACAATGGTATGACAGGCAATCCAGGAGAGTGTGGATACGATGCACACATACTGCTCTCATATCTCTGACACAGCAAGGTATCACAGCAGTTGGGAAGCAGGGCTTTATTCCTAAAGATTTATTCCAGGTTGGATAAACTGGTTTCACTTGTTTCAGGCCCGAGGGTGAGTTAGGGTAACAATGCCATAGTGTGAAACAGTCTCAGGGTGCTTTGGTTGCTCTAACACTAGGGCTAAGGTGGCCCAGAGTGGTGTGTGTCAGTAAGAGATGGTGAGAACCCAAAACTCCTCGTTGTGGTTATTGATGTGTGATACTGATGAAGTATTGGAACACTGGATAACATATTGAAATCGATAAAGCATTGGAACAGGCTGCCCGGGGAGGTGGTGACGTTGCCATCCGTGGAGGTGTTCAAAAAAATATGCGGCACTTGTAAACCTGCTTTAGCGGGCATGGTGGGGTGGGGTTGAGATCGGGCCTTGATGATCTTGGAGGTCTCTTGCCATTTGCACGATTCTGATTCAAAAATCATTACGTCTAACCGCCCCTTCGCTCGCCCTTCTAGAACTTACTGGCTGCGATCAAACCGTCACATGGGCGGTTAACGTCTTTCCCGCTCCAACCGCCGCGACGGCGTCCTCGGGCCCGGGCCGCGGGCATATCCCCGCGGCTGCGGGAGGGGAAGGATGCGGCGGCACCACCCTCCGCACTTCTTTCAGCGCTTCAACTCCCCGGGCGGCTCCTGGACAAGTCGAGATGCTTCTAAGTGAGACATCCCCTGCCGGCTGCGGCAGGCAGCGCCCCTTTCCCCTCCTTTTACGAGGAACCCCGCCTCCTTCCTGGCTGCATTCCTGCGGCCCCTGTCCCACCTCCTGTCTCTCGGGAGGGCAAGTGCAGCGCTCGGTCTGGGCCCCCGCTCTGGAGTCCACTAGTCTGTTCGGGCGCCCGGCCGTACGCGCCGCCCGCCAGCCGAGCGGAGGGGAGCGGAGGGAAGGGAAGGGAAGGGGGAGCCGCCTTGCCCGCCAAGGGGCGCCATGAGGCCTAGCTGGGCGAGGGAGGGGCCTCACACACAGCCCGCCCCACTGTCCGGGCGTCGCAGGGTCCGCCGGGAAGGAGGCGGTGGCGGCGGGCGCCTCGAAAAGGCTCGCGGCCGCGGCGGGTGGTAGTTGCGGGTTGTGTTTGTGCTGTGCGCGGGGTTCTGCGCGCCATGAAGGAGATGTGCGGGTGAGGTGGCCTCCACCCCGTTCTTCAGCCCTCAGGGGTCTTCCTTGCTGTCTGACCTGGCTGACTGGGGTGGTGTTGCGGGCCCTGGAGCGGGATGGAGAGGGTGGGAAATGCCTCCGGTCATGGAAAGCATCTTTAAAATAAACTCTGAGACTTGTCTGTGCGGGGCCGGCGGCCCCGGCCGTGCGGTCTGTTGTCACCGCGCACCTAGCAACGGTCCCGGGGTCACAGAGCAGTGGCATCGAGCCCCGGGCGCTTTGACGCGCGCGGTGAGACCGAGATGCCAGCTGCAGCTGGTGCTGCCTCCGTGAAGGCCGCAGGGCTGGGTTGATTCGGTTTGTGCTTGTGGTCTCTGGAGCTGATTTCTAGTTGCTCCGTCTCCCGGGAGGTGAGGCTGGAGCGCTGGCTGCACTGGTGGCTCAGGGCACCACCTCCAACTGTGGAAAGGTCTCTGTTGTCTCCCTGCGTGTAGAGAAGAAATGGCTCAGGGCTTTCTAGGCTGTGAATGAGTATTAAAACCTGGAACAAATCACTTGAAGGTGCTCATTTTACAGCAGAAGTCACGGCTCAGAACAGAAATATGATGTAGCCGTTTCACGTAGAAAGAATGAGGCAGTGAAAGGCATGTGGTGGCCTAGGGCAGATCTTGGGGTGCTGGTGAACTCTAGAAGCTATTCTCATAATACCAAATGCGTAGGAAGGAGCTGCTCTAGGTGTTTTAGATGCTAGGTACAGCAATTAAACATAGGCTTTCCTTTTGTGTTTCTTATGGAAGTGATATCGTGAGAAGGAAAATCCTCTTTATTAATATTTTTACTCAAGGCAAATTAGGTTCAGGCCTAGCTACACTTGTAAGTAAATAGGGAAGGCTACTTGATAGGAACAAGGCCCTTATAGACCCCCTCTAGCTTTTTGGAAAACACATATGAGAAAGTCTGAAGAATTGGAGAGCATGGAGAGAATAAAACCTCAAACTACTAGAAGTTCTATTTGTAGTTGGATAAAACTACACTGAGAGAGAAACTCGTTCCTCAATAGAAAAGTCAATAATTAGAAATAAGGAACTGAAAAATAAGGTGGCGTGTTCTGTTTTTTAATGGAGTGTTTAAGCTGTCCTTTGTGCATTTCCTAATCCCATTCCACCTGAAGTGGGTCAGGTCCCTTAAATAGTTATAAACATCTCTTGATGAACCCAGCTAATACTTGAAGTCTTGAGTGAAGTAGGAAAACATCCAGTTTGAATAATGGCACAATTAATCTCTTTAGCCTTAGGGTGTGGATATGGACTCTGACAAGTGTGACAAATTGTACAGACCTTTCAATGTATCCCCCCATTTTCTGCCAGTGTGTTTTGTAGAACCCCTTGATCCCTTACATATAGTTCTTGTTTCCTGCTCCTGCCCCAATCCTTACTTTCTCTGCTAGTTTCAGCTTGTAAAAAAGTAGGGCTTTTTCTCCATTTTACTGAAGCATGTGGTCTATAGTGTAAATAAAAAATAAAATGCTTCTGCTGCTTTTAGTCCTGTCCATCCTGTGCACTGCAAATAATTCTAAACGCGCAGGGCTAGCAGAGGGTTGGAGGCGAAAATGCCTTGGAGTTCCAGGAATAGTAACTCTATGGGCCTCCAAACTTGGGTGCCTGGTGGCCTGCTCGGTGTAACTGGGCAGGTAGCTGGCTAAACAGGAGTTGATTTGGAAACCTGGGAGCTGAAGAGTGTTTTCCAATAAGGTGGTTAGGTTATTCGTCGTCGTTTTCTTTTATGACTATTCGTTATTTTCTACCATAGTACTTCTAGGTTGTCAAATCAGTCTCAGAAAAATCAGTCTCAGAAACATCCAAAGTGCTATGGAGTGACTTCCCCAATTAGTCTCGCTTCTCCGACGGCCATCGATTTAACACACACTCAGAAGCTGATCGATGCGATGAAGCCATTCGGGGTGTTTGAAGATGACACAGAACTTAATCACAGGTACACCAATATGGTTGGGTATGTTAAACTCTTGGCCTTTTCATTAAGGCAAACCTGACATTGGTTTTTCTTCACAGGATCGCTGTTCTCGGCAAATTAAACAAGTTGGTCAAAGACTGGGTTTCTGAAATGAGTGAGAGCAAGGTGAGAAATTTGCTGCGTGTTCTTGCCAAAACAGCTGAAGCCCTTTTCTTTTAAAGGCTGTACTCTTAGGAGTTCTACAGTTCATCTGTTAACTTTCCGCTTAAGTATCCAGTAGAGCTGTAGCAACTACTGCTCGAATAGGGTCTTGATCTGAGATGTTTTATTCCTTGAAGCCTTCAGGGCTCTGAAGAAATTTGTGAAATAGTCAAAAGTCAATCTATCAGAAGCCTTGTAGCAATTCACAAAGCTAACCCGAAGTATTGTGGGTTAAAGTGGATGGCAAGCAGGCGGTAATCCTGCCCCAAACAGCCTCCAGCACCAATCTAGTTTGAAATTATTACACCAGACTTGCATTTTTATAGCTGTTAGATTGTGTTAATTGAGGTGTGTCTGCTGCAGGGGAGATTAATAATAGGTCTTAATTTGTGCAAATTAATGAAAGGGCTGCTGCGTTACCCATTCTCTTAGTTCTGTTGAGCTGCAAGCACCGGCTTCAGAAAACCAGGACCAGTCTAGGCGGCCAACGATGCGGTAGCGAGCGAGACGATCTTGTTTGTTGAAGCTATTGTAGTTTTTCTAAATACTGTGTATGATAGTTAAGCTTGTGCACTGGTCAATACCTTCATGTGTTCTAGAGGAAATTATTTCCCTTCTTCCTACAGAACGTACCTGCCTCAGCAGTAGCAGACGTTGGTGGAAAAATATTTACATTTGGCTCTTACAGACTTGGAGTCCATACAAAAGGTAGAACTTGGGTTTTTCTAATCATAGACTGGCTTGATTCTACTAGACTGTTGTTCTCATGTTTGAAAGTGACTTGTGACAGTACGAGATGAAATGGCATCTCTTTGCAGGTGCTGACATTGATGCGCTTTGTGTTGCGCCCAGACATGTGGAGAGATCAGACTTCTTTCAATCATTTTTTGAAAAACTGAAACAGCAGGAAGATGTAAAGAACCTAAGAGTGAGTAAGCTCACTCCTTGATGGGTTTGTGTGGCTTTTACAGTAGCAGTAGTCATCTTAAAGGCTTGTGTTGGTACTGAATGTCTTGCAGATCACAATTAAAGAAAATTTTCTCTGAGCACCTTCCAAAAGACAGTTTTATGCAGCCTGAAAATGTTGAAGTCAAGCTTGTGGTTTCTTTCCCTAGTGACTGTATATGACATAAGAGGCTTTGGGGTACATTTCTCCTTTACTCATGGTTTAGGAACAAGTCAGTGATACCAAACAGCCAGGTTGTCTCTGGGTGCTTTGCAACCTTTAATTCAGTCTTTGATGGCACTTTTCTCTGGCTACTCAGATCAGTGCTGGCTGGAAGGGATGCATGCTGCCAGCTTGACACTCAGTTTATGGGACTTGTGCTCCAAATGTCTGAGACTGCTTTGTAAAACCCCCTTGGGCATATTAGTTTTGTACCTGCTGTGTAAAGATGAGCTCCTGAGAAGTTTCTCTTAGTTTTATGCAGATGTTTTGACAGACTTCATAAGCACAGCTAATGAGTCTCTGTTTAGTTACCTGTCACCTGAGAACCTGCAGTGGGCTGCAGCACAGTTTTAACAAGTGGCCTACAGACCTGAAAACTGTCTAATGAGGCAGCTGGCAGTGCCTTGGACTTGGCAGAAAATAAAAGAAGACCTAGTGCACACTGTCAGATGTGGCCAGAATCGCAGAGCATTAGGGATTGGAAGGGACATTGAAAGATCATCTAGTCCAAGACCCCTGCCAGAGCAGGGCCACCTAGACCAAGTCACACAGGAACGTATCCAGGCAGTTTTAAAACCTTTTGGAAGTCTGGATATTAACCAGTAGCTACAGAAATATCCTGGGAATCTGTGGTTCCTCACTAAGGAACCCGCTGATGCTTACTGCACTGCTTGTTTGTTGTGATACATCATCAGCCTCTGAATCTCTTGACTAAATAACTGCTTAAAGCTGGTGTTAGTGCAGCATCAGTGTCTGCAGCTTATTTTTTTTATTCAGAAGTCCTTAAACTGAGTAGTTCAGCAATGTAAATTCGGTATTTTATCCTAGTTTAAGAAAAACATTCAAGTAGCAAGAAATGTTTTCTTACACATTTATGCTCTCCTGGACAGGCTGTGGAAGATGCATATGTGCCTGTTGTAAAATTTGAGTTTGATGGTATAGAGGTAAGTTTTTTCTTGTTTTGGAATAGGGTAACTTTTTTTCTAGGGACTGGTGTCTGTGCTGTTCTTGACCACAACCTATGCCAGGAGAAGTTATTGCACTAGAATGAGACCTTAGAGGAAATTTAGCCCCTACAAAACCTGTCAGGCATGGGATCATGTGGAATAGCAAGGTTTGTGTAGAGTGGGGGAGTGAAGGTAGCGTCCTTGCTAACTGGTTACCCCTGACAGAGAGATGTGTACAGTGTATTTTTCTGTGTGAATTTTGAGCAGAGTGAATACTTTGTCATAAATCAAAAATTAAGCTGTCATGAGACAAAACAGTCCGGAAAATGAGACGAGAAAAAGGACTTGTGACTGACCCCTGTCAGCTGCAGGAATCCTTGTGTCTAGGATGTGATAATAGCTAAGCCAGGTACTACTTTAGTATCACTATCATCAAGACCTTGGTAGAGCTAGGACCTTTCTGTGGCCCTGATGCCATGACTTCCTGTACCAGATCATTTTCTTGCCTCAGAACTGTACTAGAACCCAGATACTTTAGAGGATCCAAAGGGCTCATTGCATTAAAGATGAATGCTCTCTCCTAGTCGAGGTGTATTTGTGATGATTTAACTTGCACCTTGATTTAATCATAAGATTATGTATTTTTATTTCCCTTTTAATTCCTATGTTTGTTTTCCTTTTAATTCCCCTGGAATTCCTACGTTTAGAGCAATCTTTTTGTCTTACACCCACCCTCCCATTTCTCTAGCATAAAAAGGGGGGTGCCATGCAGGTTTTGTAAATAAAATACGGAATTTATAGCAATTCTATTTGTTTTTTCCTGGCAAATCAGCCATGTAAATCTCAATACAGATGTTAGCCACCCCTTTTAGACCTGACTGTCTCCCAGTGGTGTGCTATTTGCAACCTACTGTGTTCTAACTCACGAGTGGCACTTCTTTCTTCTTAAGATTGACCTGGTGTTTGCAAGGTTATTGATGCAGATTGTGTCTGATAAACTTGACCTCAGTGATGACTCTTGCCTGAGAAATCTCGATATAAGATGCATCCGAAGCTTAAATGGTAAGTGCATTTACTCTTTACTAATTTTAGTAACGCTGTCTTTTTATACAGAGCACACAACATCAGTTTGTGCACAAGATGCAGAGACTGATCTCCTGTACACTTGATGTCTGAGGTAGGTGGCGAGTGGCTTTAAATTTAGATCCCTCAAGTAGTTGCGTGTTTAGATAGACTTGTATTTTGTGTTTCTTTGATCAGAGTGTGTCTGTTGTTTTGTTTTGCCATAGAAACTGCTTCAGATACTGGAGGAGAATGTGTGGTAATCCTCAAAATAAAAATTGTGTCTGGAGCCTGACTTGTTCACTGTTTGACACCGGCCAGTTGAATTTCTTCAGACAGGATTCCAAAAGCCTAACTTCTTCTGCCAGCCAGAAGGCCCTACGAGAAATTGATTGCTGTAGTCTGAACTACAAAGAAGCTGTTGAGGGCACCAGTTAGCTGAAGTTGTACTTCATGTAACGTGGGATTTCTAACCTTAAACGTAACTCGAGACAAATAATTGGAACTTGTCTTCATAGGCTTGAGCTATACACTGTAAACTATTGATCGAGTAGAGCATAACATGGACTTGTACCTGTTACTCTGAACATCAGTACTTGCCCTTTTTTCCTACAGGCTGCAGGGTAACTGATGAAATCTTGCATCTTGTGCCGAACATGGAGACCTTTCGTCTCGCGCTCCGTGCCATTAAACTATGGGCAAAACGTGAGTAATGTGATTGTATGTGATCTTGAAACTCTTCAGGGGCACTCATGCTGGAAAAAATAAGACCATAGCAGAATCACAGAATGGCAGAGGTTGGAAGGAACCTCTGGAGGTCTAGTCCAACCCCATCCTGCCCAAAGCAGGATAATCTAGGGCAGGAGTGTGTCCCCTCTCAGCTGTCCCTTCAGACTAAGTAGCCCCAGTTTGAAATACTTCAGCTTTGGGTGGCTCTTTAAATGACCATTTCAAACTAATCTGTTTTTCAGTTTAGGTTCAAGATCTGTCTTCGTGGTAGTTTGTGTTTTTGGTAATGCAGGTAGAATGGGGAGAGAAGTGAGAGATGTCTAAAGATGATAAAAATGGCAAGTTCAGTCTAAAAGCTTGATACATAAGGAATAAGAAAACGCTGTTTGTGCATGTGGCTAGAGCAAGTGTCAGAAGACTCCTCTCAGTGTCATCTAGTGATAGGACATGGGGCAATGGTTGCAAGCTGGAACATAGGAGGTTCCACATCAATATGAGAAGGAACTTCTTCAAAGTGAAGGTGATGGAGCACTGGAACAGGCTGCCCGGGGAGGGTGTGGAGTCTCCTTCACTGGAGACGTTTAAGACCCTCCTGGATGTGTTCCTGTGTGACTTGGTTACAGGGGGATTGGACTAGATGATCTTTCGAGGTCCCTTCCGATCCCTAAAGATTCTGTGTGATTCTGTAACAGCAGAAGGGTTTTTGTACGTAAGTTGGAGCGAAGCTGTTAGCAGTGTAAGCAGACTTCAGAGTAGCAGTATTTTGGGAACTGGTGTGATAATGGTTCTTTTTGTCGTCACCGTAAGGAGTCTTTTTTGGCCTCACTGCAAACTAAGACTGAAGGGTCTAAGTATTCTACAGACAGTGACACCAGTGCTGTACATTTCAAGAGATAAGCTACAGGCTAACAACCATGCTTCTCTTCCAGAGCGTGGAATTTACTCCAATATCCTGGGATTTCTGGGTGGGGTTTCCTGGGCGATGCTGGTGGCCAGAACATGTCAGCTGTATCCAAATGCTACAGCTTCAACTCTCGTGAACAAATTCTTCCTGGTTTTTTCAAAGTGGTAAGACCAATTGTTAATAACTGTTTAAATTTGCATACAGTAGTAATACTTTTGGAGGTAAGTCTTGATATAAGATTTATGCCAGTAACATTCAGTCCTACACCACGTTACATGGCAGCATTTTAATTGGACAGTTAATTGATTTTTATTTTTGGTATAGGGAGTGGCCAAACCCCATCCTGCTGAAACGCCCTGAAGAAAGCAATCTCAATTTACCAGTATGGGACCCCAGGGTATGTAGGCATGGAATTTGTGAGGCTTTAAACTTTCTTTTAATCTAAACTGATCATAAGCAAAATTGTTTTAACCTCTTAGGTGAACCCTGCAGACAGATACCATGTAATGCCTATCATCACCCCATCCTATCCACAACAAAACTCTTCATATAACGTATCCACGTCAACACTGACCGTAATGGTTGAAGAATTCAAACATGGTAAAGGTCTCCCCTTTAATGCTTATTAATTGATTAAAATGTACAATTCTTGTGGTATGAAACTGTTGTCTGAACTGGTCAGAGTCCATGCAGACTTCTGTCAAGTTGATATCATACTCTGCTCTCCTTAAAAACAAAGTGGTGATAAGGCTTTCTATTTTAATTGTAGGCCTGGAAGTGACAAATGAGATCCTTCAAGGAAAATCAGAGTGGTCTAAGCTTTTTGAACCCCTGAACTTCTTTCAAAAATACAAGTATGTATGAACTCTCCTCTGAATTTGAAAGGATCCACCTCCTGGTTGGCATAGTGAGTTTTAAGTTGCAGTCTAAGTAGACGATGACATGAGTGCTTGTTTTGCAAAGACTTAGGTTGGTCATGTGAATCTTGGTAAGGGTAAGTATAGGGAAGAGGAAAACTGTGTGTGTTATGCTTGCTGACACTGTATTTTATTAGGAAAATTCAACTATGCTATTTAGGAAGTCCCAGAATGCTGTTCTAAAGAATGTAATCAGTTAACAGTGTACAGAATACAGGACATAACCCATCTTGTCTGGAAGCAATCCATACACTTGAGGTATTTTTTTATTTCCCTTGAAGGAATGCAAAGTCTTGAACTTACTATATTCATTTTCCTTCTAGACATTATATTGTGCTCATTGCTAGTGCTTCTACTAAAGAACATCACTTAGAATGGTAAGTCATGCCTTAAATGTGACTTCAGTAGACAATCAACACCCAGTTCAACCACCTAGTTTGTTAACATCGTTAACAAAAATAAAGTGCTGAACTGTGCCCCAGGACACACAGCGCAACAGGCAGTTCAAGTAGTAAAATCAAAAGCTTTCATGTGAAGGGAAGTTAACTTCTTAAACAGCAAGGTTTATGTTAGCCTGAGCTATGACTTATCATCTGAGTCATGATGGGAAAGAACAAAGAGGGTTCGTGTGAGTAGGCCTGAAGGTCAGACGCTCTGTGTCATCTGTAGTGGATGCTAGGAGTCAAAGACAACTGCCTTCCTTAGGAAGGTGCTGAGACACAAGTAAATAGGTATTATTTGATGTACTCAGATATAATGGATGATGGAGAGCTAGATTTTTTTACCAAAGCAAAGAGCAGTGGTCGCCAAACAGTTTTGAATGTGCTTTCCTGTTATCAGAGAAACTAGTTTTGCAGTATGTATCTACTTATTTAGTTGTATAACTACTATGTGTTGGCTACAGTTAAAATGAGTAAATATTTGTTGTTCCCACTAGGGTTGGCCTTGTAGAGTCAAAAATTCGTGTCCTTGTTGCAAACTTGGAGAGGAATGAGTTTATAACTATTGCACATGTCAAACCACAGTCATTCCCTGGCAATCAAGAACAATGTCAAAAGTGAGTTTATTACTTTTCTCAAATGTGCTTGACCAAGTACTGTAACTTGTTTATAATCATTCACTTCAGCTCGTATGCGAGAGATGTTTCACTCTATGGTTTGTAGACACAGACTTCGATGGGCAAGGTTCTGGGCATGTAAGGCCTCTTTATAAAGTGAGAACCTTAAGGATGGGTGTACAGTTTAAACTGTTTTGCTTCACCCCTGCTGTAGAGTAGATACCAGCATCTAAATAATGCTTCTGGGTGTAAACGACAGATTTGTGGATCTCTCTTTGCAGGAGTGGTTATGCGTCCATGTGGTTTCTGGGAATCGCGTTTAAAAAAGTAGAGAACATGGACAGTGTTAACATTGACTTAACATCTGATATCCAGTCGTTCACAGATACTGGTAAGCCTGTAGTTTGCTATTTTGATCTGATTTTGTTGGGTTTAATCTTTTCTTTCTAATTTGCAGTGTGAATGGTGCTTCCTTTTGGTGTTAGCCATGAGATACTTCTTGAGACAGTAACCTGGAGAATGTAAGGTTTAAAACCAGACTCTCTTGACACTGTTTGCAGGTGGTGAAGAAAAACCTATTTAAATTGCAGTGAGTCAGGTACATAGGATGTCCTTAGAATCCAGTATTTCTTTGACAGAATCTAAAAGCCCTGAATTACTGGAGTTAGAGGATGTTACAGAACTGAAACATCACCACCCCCTCATCGCTATCGTAAATACTACATAGTATATTAGTCTGAATTTTTAATAACATCTGGTCTCTCACCAGCTTTGCACAGTTGTGTTGATTCAGAACATCCCCTAGATACATTCTCAACTAGAAAACTAATGGTTAAAGGAGTATTATCTCTTTCAGGTTAAAATCAATTCAGATGTGAGCTGCATAATGAGCAACACAGAGCTGTAACTGAGCACATAAGTGCTTATTTGAACTAAAGTAGCTGTTCTGTACCTGGTCTGTGCTGGACATACAATGGGTATCTTGAGTCTCGGTGCTCGGAGACACGCTGTGGAGCGCTGGGTAGCATGTTGAGTCCAGTTAGGTTGGGAACTTCTTTCTCTTCATTTGGGATGGACAGATGGAGAAGCTTGCTGCTTCTGAAGGAGCAGTCTGCAACTTTGACCCGCACCCCATCCCACTAAGCTACAACATTCAATTCCTCTTTAGTTTATAGACAGGCAAGCAACCTCAATCTACTCAAAGAAGGGATGAAGATTGAGGCGGCGCATGTGAGAAGAAAGCATCTCCACTACTTTTTGCCTGAAGAAACCTTACAGAAAAAAAAGAGGGTATGATATCAATACTTGGCTCTTCTGACACTATGTTTGGCTTCTTTAAGCCAAATTAACTTTACCTAATTGTTAACTCTTTTCAGCAAAGCGTGCCAAGTACTAGTCAAAATGTACTTGGACAGCAGTGCAAAACAACTTCAGATGGAAACTGTTTGGATGGTTCCAGAGTCAAACAATCCAGCGTACCATGTAGCACCTCTTTGTCGCCTAAGACACCTAAATCTGATAGCTCTATGGCAGAGAAGAATCACAATGCAAGTGGGCATCAGTGCAAAAAGACTTCTTCAGATGGAAACTGCTTGGACTCCAGAGCCTTGGACTCCAAAGGACCATACAATTCCTCTTCGTTGCACAAGATGCCGTTAGTGAATGCCTCTACAACAGAGACGGAAAGGTTGGCACCATAACCTCAGAACTGTGCATGTGAACAAGGCTAGGATTGCTTGTTTGAAACTATAAGTATTTGGAGGACTATGATGTCTTCAGGAGGAAAGCTGGCATCTGCTTTGGGCACGTGTGGGTTAAAGAAATCCTTGGGGGGAAAAAATGAATTCAAATTGGGTGCACGTGTGGGTAGAGCAGATGCACTGATTAAAAGCAGCACAGTGCACTGCACACACTGTGGTGGAAAACAGTATCAGTAGGTGGAGTTACTGAAGAAAAAGATTATCTTAAAATGTGCAACCTGAGGTTCAGCAAAATAAAGCCCTCGTGCTGCCAGAGGTTGCCTGTGAGTTTGTGTTGTTTAGGAGAGCTCTGACAACAAGCTGAGTAAGGCAGAGGTTTGTCTTGCATGATGTTTTTGGACGTTAAATGGGCAACAGTAGGAAAAGCAGACATTTGAACTCTGATGTCTTTCTTTTATAGAAATGGTGTATATTGCAGTGCCAACAACAGAGAGACAACACCTCCAGTAGCTGTACCATCGAGGCCTGCAGTGCTCTCCATTCATCTTACTGATTCAAGTACGTATGGAAGTAGTGGGTGAGATGCAGTCCTGAATTTCACGGTGGAACTCTAAAATCTTGATGTCTCCTGCAGAAGTGGTGTCTCCTGCCATCAGAACATCAGGGCCTCCAGCTGCCTGCACCATTCCAGGACTTAACAGAGTTTCTCAACTCAGGGCACATTTTGTTCAAGGACAGCAGGAATTCATTGGGGCTCCAGCTATGGCTCCTAAGAATGCTGCACTGAAGCGACCTCGCTCACCAACCTTGGAAGGACGTTACTCACCTACATCAGAAAAACCTCCCAAAAAACGGGTAGCCAGAGAAAAGGTAAGGAAGGGGCATGAGGCCAGGGAGGGTAAGGAGTGGTAAGGAAGGGGCACGAGGCCAGGGAGGGGAAGGAGTGGTAAGGAATGGGCATGAGGCTAGGGAGGTGAAGGAGTGGTAAGGAAGGGGCATGTGGCTAGGGAGGGGAAGGAGTGGTAAGGAAGGGGCATGTGGCTAGGGAGGGTAAGGAGTGGTAAGGAAGGGGCATGTGGCTAGGGAGGGTAAGGAGTGGTAAGGAAGGGGCATGTGGCTAGGGAGGGTAAGGAGTGGTAAGGAATGGGCATGAGGCCAGGGAGGGTAAGGAGTGGTAAGGAAGGGGCATGAGGCCAGGGAGGGTAAGGAGTGATAAGGAAGGGGCATGAGGCCAGGGAGGGGAAGTAGTATTAGTGATGTAGAATGGATGAAACAACTGAGATGAAACAACAGCTGAGAAGAAATGAAGGGCTGTATAGCTATTTGTCTTAGTTTTAGGGTCAAAGGTGGAACCCCTGCAGGGCAGACTGTTTTTTATCAGGAGAGCTCTAGAATAAGAGATTAGGCAACTGGAATACAATGCTATAACCATGAGGGGTAATGAGAGGACGGAGGGTATCAGGAGAAAACTACTGTGCAAAGAAACAATACAACCAGAGCTGCAGTCCGGATAGCTGCCAGCCCAGCAGTGGCAGAGATGTGCCAGGAGGGAGGGTGGGGTGAAGGGGAACCTTTGCAGAACTGTTATTTAGCATTGGAAATTTTGAGTAGTGATTTCAAGGTTTGGGTAGCAAGATTTAAGGGGCTTGAGAGTCCTGTAGCTGATAATACATTTAATATCCAACTGTTAAGGTAATTTTAATTGAGCAACTCTTCAGAGTCTGTGTATTCTGTTCTAGTTAACTGGCCAGGACTCAGCATTTGAAGATGGTGGCAATCCTGAAGATGTTGGGAACACATCTACAGGAAAAAAAGTAACTTTGCAATGGTTTTACCAGGTGGACTAACTAAAAAGCTGAATGGGCTGTTCTGGTGCCTAGACTACCTTGCATAAATACATTTATTGTCATAAACATAAATACATGTTGGTTTTAGTTTGGCTTAAATAAGTTTAATTAGTTATTCTTTTATTTAATAATTTAATTATTATTTTCTTTAATTAGAAAATAAGTTTTTAACTTATTTTCCAACTCCTACATCTGTGTGACCTACCTTTAAATGTTACTGGTAGCTGATTTAGTGTTGTTTGGCTTAATCCCATGCTTGACATGGGATTTTATTTTTCCTAACTTGATTCACTGATGTCAGCTAAAACTAAAGTATTTAGTTTCTCAAAGGGAGGATAATAAAGGATATTTTTTCATGTAGCTTGCTACTAAAGTGTGAAGTCTTGAGGACAAACCCTCAAATCAAGATGCAGTGAAATGCTGTATTGAGTGCACGTAGGGCTCAAAAAAACCCAAGCAACGTGGAGGTTGTCGATGCGTGTAGTGTTTCAGTATCCTAGTTGCCAGACTTTGCTGTCTCTGAAGCTGTGGATTTGACAGTGCTGCACCCTAAGTCCAATTTTTTTCCTTTTTTAGGATGTCTGTGAAGAAAGATCCACACTGATTCCAGTTATCAACACATCGAGACCAGAGGTACTTCATTGGAGCTTGTGTTCATAGCTAAAGCAAAACTAGAACCTTCATTTAAGGTACCAAGTCTTGGGTGCTGTTAATGACTGTACTCTTGGTGCTTCCAAGAAGCTGGTCAGCTTTTGCCTGTCTGCTTCCACCACACTGAAAAGCTGAACAATGATGTTTCTAGCTTAATCGCAAAAGCAAAGCTACAGTTTTCCAAGTTATTGAACTTCACTTGTTTCTGTGCACTCAAGCACTGACAGTTTGTTTCCCAAATGGCTTTTTTTTAATAAGCAAAAAGATTGTTGCAGATCTTACAGATCTGGCACACTCCTATCTTAAATACTGAATTCTGTAAGGAGACTTCTGTAACCAGACTTGGAAGCTTTAAAGTGTGTAAGTGGTGTTACCTCTTCTGTGACAAGTAAAATGATGTGAAATTGAGGGTTCTAAGGCTGGAGGCAACTTGGACAGTAGAGAGACTCTTTTCCTGACCCCAGGAATATAGTTATCTCAGTTGATGGCAGGAATAAAGCGTGCAGATAGGAGAATGCTCTTCCTCTGTACGTTGGGGATATCTAAGCAAGCATTGTAGTGAAACAAGTTTTAATTTGTAAATCTTTTGGGGCTGGGCCATACTGGTTTGGTCCATATTGTCATTGTATTCAGCTAGGAAAGGGTTTATCCTCTGGTACCTTTTAAATTAATGAATTCAAACTTCCTTTTTTTCCCTCCCTTGTGACATCTTTTTGTGTTGCAGAGGCCTTCCAGCAAAGAACTACCAGATTCTTCATCTCCTGTCCCAAAAACCAGCTTTTTTGTTGTTAAAAGATCCATCAAGCTTACCCTTAACGGCAAGTAGCCAGTGGGTAAAGATGATGCTAACTGCTTTGCTCAGTGCTCTGCATTACCAACGTGTATTGTCATTCCAAGTGAAGCAGGGGATGTTACTGTTGCTGTGTTGCAGTTGGCCAATTACAATGATCATGCACTTGTTCTCTAGTAGTGTTTGATTATTGCTGCCTTTTGAACTCTTCTTGGTCTATTCCGTGACAGTTACCCTTTTTTATGTTTTTAAAAATCTGAGTTGTCACTAACTTTTGAAAAAGCCACAAACACTAACCTGGCCTGTGACTTGGATTCAGAATGTCTGTAAATAGTTAACTAGTCACTGCAACCACATTCAGGTTTCAAGTGTGTATGAGTGTGTTTGTATTCGTTCATGCTTTCCTAGTTCATGTACAAGTATTGTTCAGAAATTGTTTTCTGGTTGGGCACCTACACTCCTGTGCATCTCTCACAACAGTACTCTGCTTCCTCAGCAAGAAGCTTTCCACTGCCTAGCACAGCCATGCACCACACAAGTATTGCCTCCTGTGGAGGCCCCTCAAGAGTTGAAGTATGAAAGAAAATGCAGTAGTGGGTGCTACTCAGGTATGCAGCTGATAGACATGTCCCATGCCATGTTATCTTTGTCTCAAGACAGCTCCAGCGTGTGAATGGAGGGGTTTTGTTGTTGCTGGGTGGTGAAGCTGAACTGAGAACATGCAGCTAAAGCTGTACTTAACGTGGCAACAGCCATGGCTGTTATTGACACTGCTACCCACCTGCATGCTGCAGTCTTGAAAGCAGCTGGTGTGGAGAAAGTGGTTCCAGATAAACCCCGAGAGCTGTTCTGAATGGTTGCAGGGAAATCTCTGAAGTCCAGTTCTGTGCATAAGGGGTGGGGGGAAATTTTGATGTTATGAAACAAATGTTGTAACTTCATAACTTGATGTTTTTGTAAATGGAGTTATATGTTTTTCCAGAGTATTTTTGTATGTACTGTGAAATACTGTCTTTCAAAGAGAAAAATGGTAAGTCTCTTTTCTTAATGCAGTTGGGATTTGCTTAAAATCCAGACTACTAAACCAAAAGCGAGGTGGGGGTAGGGAAGCAGTGCCACAGAAAGTGTTTTCTACCTGTTGACAATGTTATGCTTGAGTACATTTGAGGAGACTAGCAATGCTGCTTCCCTGCTTCCTGTGCTTTGAATTAACACCTTCTGAACCAGCTTGCAACACCACCTGGCACAACCCGGTGACAGCTGAGCTCACAGTTTGCACTGTGGACAACAGTAAAAGGAGTTGCTTGTCTTAGAGCAATTCTGAGATCTGACTGCCTTAAGCATCCACCTAAAACCCCACTGACAAGACAGGACTGTAAAGGAATAACAAGAGGCCTGTTTCTGGTAGTCTCTGTTCTCCGGTGCTAGCATTCCCAGCTTTTTGGGGAAGCCTGACTTTATCACAATAGACTTGAATTTTTTCTTTACCTTTAGTTTCCACCTTGCTTCAGGATTAATTTCTCTCTTTCACCATGGGCCTTACTGTGTTTGAGAGGCCTTATTCTTCACTCTTCCCTACTAACCACCCCAAACTTAAACAGTGAAGCTTAGGCTTAGTCACAAGTTACAGTTAAAGAAACACATGTTTCTTAGCAGAGCTGCACCTTGAGTTTATAAAATGGGTGTTAAAGCACACTACTTACATTTATGGTATGTGTATTTGTGGTATGTGCACAGCTTCAGCAGTTGGATAAATGAAAATCTATCCTCACTTGGAAGGAATCAAAGCTGAAGTAGGTGCTAACACTTTTTTCATACTTTCTTTGCTGTTTAGGTAGCAGTCTGCAACCCTGTAACAGATGCTCCCATTTGAGTGATGCAGGACTGTGAAGAGCTGTTCTTGCTCTTAACCTCAATGTCAGCACATGTGTTTATGCAACTAGTAGCAAACCACCCTGGCTAACAAAGAATCTGCCTTTACACAGATTTATTTTACTCTGCTTTTCTGTTGTCCTCTGATTGCTTGTACTTCTACACACACCCCTCCACCCCTGCCACTCTAAGGCACTAAGCAGTAGTTTAGGAAGAAACGAGGTTAATAGTTTCTCAGCCTTGATCCAGCATAGCTGACATGGCCTGTGTTACGTTGATAGGTTATAACCCGTTTGGCCCAGTGCAGAGTGATGTCACTGCTCTGGGGTTTCACTAGAGGTTGCAGAAGTTTGATAAGCTGCAGGTTAGATTTCAGTGGCTTTTAAATAAAGTTTAAACTACAACACTTTAAATGTTTTCCTTTTGTTTATCGAGCATATCCTCTGTTAAATCACTGAAAGGAAAGTTCCTCTTGTGTAAGGACTCAGTGGGAGAGGCACTTTGAGCTCAACTTCCTGCACTCTTTGCTGTTTTCTCTCTGCTTTCCTAGCTGGTTGCTCTGTATGTGCGTGGTTGGTGACTTTACTCCTGCAACAGTATTTCTTGCTTAAACTTTTCCTGTGGCTTATGCCTAGGTGGGTGTGAGCAAAGACACAGGTACCGAGTGGTCACATTTCTGCTCTTGCAGTGAATGTCCCTATAGAAACTAAAAGAGAAACTAACTTTTGCTTTAATGAGTAAAAAGCAAAGGGAAGTGAGGGGGGGAATGTCCAGTGATAGTGGGTCTTGCCTTTGGGATGGAAGGGGTTTGTGGGTCCTGCCTTTGTGTAATACTTGGTGACACAAGTGGTTTAGCCTCAAATCACAAGCAAAAACTCCCAGCTGTGTTTTCACAGTGACCTCATCACACTTACTAAGAGCCAACCCCTCTGTTATTCCAGTAACTGCAAAGCTGTGTGCAGTGCAGAGACAAGTAGTCCCTCTGGGCTGGAGGTGCTTTGTCCCCAGAGGAAACCAGGTGGCTGTAAAGGGCACCTCAGGCTGCACAGGAACACACTCCTGTGGAAAGGAGCACCTCTGTGGACTACAGCCTTGTCCCTCTTCCATGCATGTGCACGGTGTGGCTTTGGGGGCTGAGTGCCCTTTCCCCTGGGGGTGGGCAGAGCTGGTGGGGTGATGGGGAGCTGTGGCCCATGCCAGGGCTGGTTTCCTGCCCTAAGACCTGGGTCAGGGGGTGCGATGGAGGTGCTGGGCTGTGACTGTTGTGCTTGGGGAGCTGGTGACTGGGAAACGCTGTTGACTCCTGATCACCGCTGGGCCTGAAGGACTTGGTGGGGCCAGCTGCAGCCCTTTCTTCCTGGGCAGCTCTGCTGATCCTCTGCTTTCCTTTTTCTCTGCACAAAGCAGAGAAGGTGGGGTGTTTTCCAGCCCAAGGGGTCCAGGCTGCTGGACCATGTGTGTTTTGCTGGGGGGTGGGGTCTTAGAAAAGCAGGAGTGGGGGCTGATGTTTCTCTTGCTCCAGAAGATACAGCCTGTTTACCTCAGCTCTCTGACCTTCAGGAAAGTGATCAAAATCAAGAAAATGAAACTGGGACTGTCCATCCTTGGGTGGTTCCTCTTTGTAGGGAAGACCCTGTCTGAGTTATCCCACTCTCGTCAGCCAGCCTTGTTTCTTATTTGCATCCTGTGTTTTAATTTTGTCTGATCTCAGACTCTTGCCTGTCCTTCCTTCATGCTCATAACTCACACCTTATGTTCTCACCCAAATCCAGTTTCACTTCCTCTACATTTGAACTGGCTGGCACTTAATTTTGTGTTGATGGAGTGAAAATCCCAGGAGTCCTGAAACCAGAGGAAAATAGCTCAGCTAGTTTCACCTTTAGTTGTATGTCAGGCTGGCCATCAGCCATGGGCAACAGGGATCACGCAACTCACCTTCCACAGTCTGTCCAGTGGGGAGACAGCAGAAAATACTGTCTACTGACCAGGTCTGGTAAGTGTGTGTCAGTTCACTCTTCAAAAGTTCAACACACATGGCTTGGTTTTTTTTCAAAGGAAGAGAAAAAAGTCCACCAGTGACTAGTCCACAGCTGCTGTGCTAAATTCCACATACCTGTTTCTGCAATGTGAATAACAGTTGCTTCGTAAAGGTTCCAACAACTCTTTGAATATAACTCAAGGAGCACATGTTTCCCATGATCATTCTTAGAGACACCCGAACCATTTGTGTTCTGGTTTTTCCTAAAATCAGCTGGAGACTCAGTACCTGTAATCCACACCAACACCAAAGGATATTGGAGTCTGGAACATGGTTCAGCACAGGGTGTGTTCAGTGTATCTACAAAAAAGTGAAACGCGTACAATCTGTTAAATCAGAAACAGTAGAAAGATCCTGGATAAACTATTGTCAGCCTAGGGATTCTTGACTGTAATATAGTTAAAGAAAATTAAATGGGGAAAAAAAATATACCTCTGAGAGTCACATTTTGAGGAAAACTACTCTGTTGCAAGCAGCAACAGGAAGGCAAGGGAATCCCCCGATCCCTGATCACCAGCTAAATAAAGCACTGAGTTACCCTGAGTGTTAGTTAAGTCATGTAAGTACAGAGGGGTCTGCTTTTCTGTAACTCAGGGTCAGCCTGTAAAATTACCAGTCTGTTTACTCCACTGTATTCCCCTGACAGGAATAAGTAATCAACAGCGTGTTAATTTTCTCTCCTATTACGGCTGTGACTTCACGTGGGGATAATCCAGCAATGGTAACCTCTCCATTGCCTGTGCTTAAGGTTCTTTTCAGTTCACCTTCCAGTAATGAGCTGAGGTGGACTGGCCAGAAGCCAAACTAGAGAGCTCAAACAGGTTGGTATGCTCAGACTCCAACGTTGTGTGTGTGTTCAGCCTTAAAGGTCAGCCCTGATTTCAGCGGCTGTGATGATGTCAGTGGGGAAACTCTGCTGCACTTCTGCTTGTCCTTGTGTGAAGGTCAAAGAAAAGCAAAGCAACCACTTAGAAAAGTTTAAAGCTTCAGTATAGAAACTGAGCACATGTTCTTAGTGACTCAAGCAAGACTGGGTTAGTTCATCAGCTGCTGGTACAGGAGCTTGAGTCTTTTCTCAGCCACTATTCCTTCAGCTGTTTTCAATTGCTTTTGAGTTTTTGTTGAGAAACTTGGGACAATCTTTTATCTGTTAAGTAATGGATCCCACCAACACCCATGATGATTTCTTATCTGAAACAATTGGGCAGAGGATGAACCACCCACGGTGCCCAGCAGAAGTACCTGACCTGAAATTATTCTGTATAGCACTTGTAGTGCTACATCCACCTATTTTAGACTTTGTCAATTCCCCCCCCCCAATAATTTCCAAGAGGTTTTTTAAAAAGACCTGCTTTAGGTGATGAGAAATCTCAAGGCAGAGAGAGAACTCATAAAGGGTTTGCCAGAAACCTTGTGGCTAGTAGCAGAAACTGAAGCCCAGTTCCCTGTGTGAGATTGTGTTGTTTGACCCTTTTCTTTAGAGTTGTGTTGTTCATGTCTGCAGTGGGGATTCCCAGGACCTGATAGTTACTGCACCCAGCTCAGGATGGTTGTAACTGTCTCTAGAGACTGTAACTGGCACCAAGTGCCAATTTTTAAGCCAGCAGTGATGCACCACTAGTCTTCCCTGTTGCTTTTTTAAGAGCTTGCAAATCAAACAACTTTTCCTTTCAGACCTTAATTGCCTTCTTCAGAAAATTAAAATTAACAGTTTCTTTGTTGGTTTTGAATTTCCACCAAAAAAGGGTCACCATGAATTGTAGCACGACAAGCAGTGTCCAAGGGCTGTCAGATCCAAGTTGACACTTTATCAAGCACTGTACCTTATCATTGTACAGGGTGGGTGAGAGAGAATTCCAATCATTCCTGAAAAAAAAAGAGAACACATTTTCTAAAGAGTTACTACTAGTGTCTACAGAAAATGAGTGGATTTCTTGTTAATTATCATGTATTTTAGGTCAAAAGCTATTCCCTTCTATGCTCCTGGCTGCAGGAGAAGCCAAGTAGAGTCTGTTGAACTATGAATGTTAGCTGTGTGAACTTTTACATCTTTCTGATTCTTGGTGACTCTGACTGACTGTGTGACTTAGTCTGGGTGATCCTGCTGTGTCAGGGGGATTGGGCCAGGTGATCTTTCGAGGTCCCTTCCGATCCCTGATGATTCTACGAATGAATGATGGAGTTCAGAACAAGTTGCTGGTACCATGTTCCTTACAGTACTTGAGTGAATGTTATGTTTGCAGGGCTGTGGATTTGTACCACTCAGACAAAATTGCAGTGAACCTGAGCTGAAGTGTTGCCTGTAAGAGAGGTACACGATCAGGTTCTCAGCTCTGAACTCTACTCACCACATTGTCCCAAACTTAATCAACTTATTCCCGTGATTGAAGCCTGTTCAATGCAGTGAATGAGCACAACAAACACACCACCAGCACCTAAGAATGTGGTTTTGCTTAACACATTGCTTAAAACCCCTCAAATAACAGCAGAAGAAGCGTTCAGTTGAGGGAAGTCATAGAATCATAAGGGATTGGGAGGGACCCCGAAAGATCATCTAGTCCAATCCCCCTGCCACAGCAGACTCACCTGACTGGAGAGGCCATGGAATCAGGGTCACTCAGGGTAGGAAGGGACCATCATCCAGTTCCAACCCCCCCAGCACAGGCAGGGACACCCCACCCTAGACCAGGATGGCCAGAGCCTCATCCAGCCCGGCCTTAAACACCTCCAGGGACGGGGCACCAACGCCCTCCCTGGGCAACTCATTCCAGGCCTTCACCACTCTCACGGTGAAGAACTTCCTCCTCACATCCACTCTAAATCTACCCATCTCCAGCTTTGCTCCATTCCCCCTGGTCCTGTCACTACGCACCATCCTAAGTAGTCCCTGCCTGGCTTTTTGTGGGCCTCCTTCAGATACTGAAAGACCCCAAAAAGGTCACCTCGTAGCCTCCTCTTCTCCAGACTGAAGAGCCCCAATTCTTTCAGTCTGTCCTCATAGGAGAGGTGCTCCAGCCCTCTGATCATCCTCGTGGCCCTCCTCTGCACTCGCTCCAGCACAAAGTCAATGTCCCCTCTCTTAAGAGGGAGGGGATGAACCCCCCCATGCTTTTATCTATTAAGCAGTAGCTACTTCACTATATATTGTCTTCATCATCCATAATCAGTCTGAGATTTATTGCTTTAAGAAGGTCTTGCTGCCACCTCCATCCCCAGCACATTTGAGTCCTTTTCTTTCCCAGCTGGAGACACTTCATCGGTTGTGCTGCATGAACTTGTCTGTATATAAAGAGCTAAGTACTCTGCTAAAGGGAACAAAAATAATGCTGCATTTATTTACCTGCCTCTGGTTTTTGTAATTTCAAATGAATTACAGGGATGTTTATGGGACGGGGTTGTTGACCGCAGCAGTATAGGTTGTTCATAACACGTATGGTCTGGGAGAAACTGTAATTGCTGTGTGAGATACCATTTATTCAGTGGTCCAGTTCAGCTGTGTATTCAATTTCATCTTTTCATTCTTCCTCTGGGGACTTTAGTAAGTATTCTTCCAAGCAGGGTTACTAATGATGAAGCAGTAATTGTCTGAGTCAATTATCCAAACGGCCTTCTTTGTTTTTTCACTTCCTGCATTTCTGGTGTCCTCTAGCATCAGAACAGAAGTCTCTGCTAGTCTTAGGCCACAGAAATGAAAAGTTCTGTCTGCATGACAATTACAACCAGGTCAGGTCACACGGCTTCCACTTGACAAGTTACAGCAGTGCTGTTTTGCAAATAAGTTTTTAACTGTGTTGCAAGTAGGAAGTCCTGGACTGACCAAGTCTGTAGTAACTGGGTCACCTGCCACAGAGAGTTTTTGTGACATAGGTCATGGGAATATTTGCAGAAGCAAAAGTGCTTTAATTGCATAGCTGCACCAGTGTTTGTGTTGACATGGAAGCTTAAAGAGGCATACTGAGGAAGGAGAAACAATACCAGGTGTGACCAAGATATGCAAAAGGAATATAAATTCTCATTTTAAAAACTCCAGCCACTTAGTGACGTGGATTTCTGAAGAAGTGGTGTAGTTCTTTCGGGTTCACTTCTTAATGGCCTGTAGAGCTGGGTATTAAGTACACTGTAGAAGAAACACAATATGTACTCGTGAAGTAGAGAGGCTGTACCTCAATACGTAAATAATGTCACATGAATAGCCTAAACATGTGAGATCAGACTGGCCCAGGGACCAAGGAGCTGTAGTCTTAGCCCACCCTGCTGTGCTGTTGCAGCAGGTTGATAAATCTCCCATCCAGATTGTCCCAAAGCCCCAGGAGTCTAAAAACAGAGAACAGTTGAAGACAGTGAAACAGCAGTTGACAAGACAGCAAGATCAGCAAGCTGATCACTACCTGCCAGGAAAACTGCAATTAAAGCTTTTCTCGCAGCAAGACCTTTCTCCTGGGACCTGTGGTCTCCCTTGGTGTAGTCCAGGTAAGTTTGAAAGACTTTTGAAGAAGTATCTGGAAATTACTCAGGTCTCAGCACCCATTTCTGAATTGCAACATCTCCTCAGACAGACTGTTTGTAGATGGGTGTGGACCATGGTGCATATTAATTAAGTGCAGCAGCGAGTTGTACTTCAGCAAGCCTCTCTGCCACATTGGAATCACTTGGCTACAGGATTAACTTTATCCTGGGCTCCGCAGCACCCAGGCCGTGGGGAACCGATTTGGTAGCTCACTTCTTCATGCCTGAGTCTCTGGTATCTCAGAAGCTTCAAAGTGGCATTAAATCCAGACTGGTTTTTGCATTTACAGGAGAAGAGAAGGTGGTAAGAATAATGCAAAGAGCTGTATTAACCTCTAAAAAGCAACAGACTTCTTTAAGTAGACCTACAGATTTGGCTTATTTGGTTGGTTTTGTTGTGAATGCAAATTATTACGTAGATTCACAGAAACACTCAGCAAATTTGAGTGGGAACCTTTGGGCTCGGCTGATTTTCTGTTCTGCAGATCACTATTTATGCAGGTTTCCTTCCAATGGAAACTCTTGGAGAAAGCACAGTCAGCTATCTTGGGCTGCTCTTCTTGGACGTGAGAGCTCAAGATCCCACAGAGATCACAGGTGTCTGCTTGATGCATGGGAATCTTGCCCCTGTCACTTGGAAGAACCGTGAAACCACGCAAGTAGGACAAGCAGATGCAGTGAGGTTTAGTGGGAAGGCAGTTTGCATATTCCCTCCCTTTCAGGAGCTCGTGATGGTGACCACGAGGGGGCATTTTGTTGTCACACGTCAAACCTACTGCGTTACTCACCATCACTGGGAGAGCGGCACCGTGGCTCTTAAAGGACCAGCTGTTGCGACCGAAGCCAACAGAGCAGCCATCGGGCACTTTACTCCAAATCCTCCCCCTGCAACAGGTTGATTTCCAGCACTGCTGACTTGGCGAACGACTCGGGGTCTCACTGGGTTCTGGTCAGAAGTGGGGCTAGAGTATTGGCAGCTTTTCTGTCTGTTATTTGTCTGCAAGTAACCTGTAAAGTAAGAAAACTGCCAAATGGAAAGGTTCCTTTTCTTGGTGTTCAGCTATCTACATGCTGTTGTCCTTCTAGCCAGCTCTAGGCTTCACGCTAATAAATCCTTGCCACGGGCTTGTCTATGCCATCTCTTTCTTGGGTTAGGCCTTCTCCTTCCTCTGGTTTCTGCATTTCCTTGCCCAAAGAGGCCTGTGGTGACAATTCTTCCTTCATGTCTGTGGTGTTTCCATTCAACAGGCATGTGTTTAGATCTATTTTTCCACTGCACAGGGCAAATAATCTGTTGGGTTGCTTTCTGTTGGTGTGTCTTGAAGAATTATTCTTTTCCCTGGCTTACTGTCCCTTTTAATAAAAGCTAGAAGTCTGTAGATTGAGATGTGTGTTCTTTACTCACACAGAGGACAATGCTTTTTCCAGGCATCTGAAAATGTTCTGAGTCTCCCAGCGGCTTACACGTTGACTATAGCTAATGCACGTCTCGGACTGAAAACCTGGAGGATGTTGTTTGGATTTTATCTGTCTTCAGAAGTGCGAAGGTTCCGAAGTGGAATTGCTCTGCAGATGAATCAGTATTTATCAGCTGTGTTGTTATATGAGAGGCTAACCACGACACTGATTACGAAAAGGATGTTGGACTTTCCCCAAATGTCCTTAAAGCACAATTGACAAGTCACCCAAACTGCCAAATGAACACGACTACGCAACGGTGAGCCCCATCGTTGCTCTGAGAGAGAAGGCCAAGGCACTGCAACCTGAGGAAGCTCAGGCTAATCTTTGTAGTCTTATTAGAACATCAGCCTTTTCAGAAGAGCATATTAGCACAGTGGATGTGCACACACACGTGTGTAGTCCACACAGACACTGTGGAGCTGTAGATGCTCCAGCAGGGCAAAGCAGCGGTGTTGACTGTGGTTCACTGGCAACTACCAAGGTCAGACTCTGCATGGTGAGGTGACACTTTATCTTGTTTGTGAAAAGGGCTAATTCAGGTCCAGATAAGACGAGCAGCTGGCTAACTTGCAACTTGTAGACTCTCAGGACTCGACGAGGTCACAGGAGGCATTACAGATTTATCTTCCACCTGAAGAGGGGTAGTACTTTCTGTGATTCCTGGGTGTGATCGTTTACCTGTGCTAGTCAGAACTACGTGTGTTTTGGCTTGTATTTTAAAATACTGTCTAAGACTTCAAATCTGGGCTGTACTGAAATGATGGGCCTTTTCATTTCCTTAACATTGGCTGCAGATACAGTCTTCTGAGACTACTGAAGCTCAAGGTGATCTTAGGTAGCCTAAAGTTCTTGTGAGCCCTGATGAAAAAGGGAAGCCTTGTAATAAAAAGCCATTGTTATCCTCTGTAGGTGGATCCACTGCCTAGTGGCTGTCTGGCTGGTACCTGCTGGGGTTTTGGGGAGAAGGAGAATTAATACATGTTGCCTGGGTTTCTTTCAGTTCAGAGTTTTCATGTCACAACTAACATACCATAAGAGCTTGCCGCTGTCAAGGGGACAATTTCCATCCTTCTACCTTCCTTTTTTGTTTGTGGCTGCAGCTACAACAGTTCTGTTGCTTCCCTTTGTGCCAACAATAGTAATCTGGCTGGTAGAGCTAATCTATCTGAAAAAACCCCAAACATTTTGGACAGAAAAAGGTCGTTTTCTGCTGATTCAGTTCCTTATGCTCAGCCTTGGCGCGTATCTTCCCCAAGTCCTCTTGCTACAGCACTACTGCATCAGATTAATCTTGACTGTGCCATAAGGAAGACGAAGATGGTGGCAGTTTGTCTGTTTATAAGGTCACCAAATCAGCTTCACTGTGATGTCAGGCTTTATGCAGCACAGTGGAAGAAGAAAACATGCTTCAATTTTTTTTGGTGCTTGTCAACAAACGTGAAATGGTTTTTCTCTGTTAACGTAATGCAGCAGCTCCTGAGCTGTGCTGTGTGCTCACAGCACAGGGATGAGGAACAACCCCATGCACCTGTATAGGCTAGGGGTAGACCTGTTGGGAAAGTAACCTTGAAGAGAAAGATCTTAGAGTCCTAGTGGACAATAAGCAGACCATGAGCCAACAGTGTGCCTTTGTTGCCAAGAAGGCCAGTGGTACTCTGGGGTGCACAGAGAAGCCTGTGGCCAGTAGGTCTAGAGAAGTCATCCTCACACTCTACTGATGATATGGTGAGGCCATATCATGTCCTGTTCTGGGCCTCCCCAGTTAAAGAGAGACAGGGAACTACTGGAGAGAGAGTCCACGGGTGGGCAACAGAGATGGTTGAGATCCTGGAGCATCTCTCTTACAGGGAAAGGTTGAGACTGGTGGGACAGTTTAGACTGGAGAGAAGACTACAAGGAGGCCAAATCAACTGGGCCTATAAATATCTGAAGGGTGGATATAAAGAGAACGGAGCTCCAGCCATGGAGTCGTGCCCAGTGGTAGGACAAGGGGCAACAGGCACAAGTTAGAACACAAGTTAGAGGTTTCATTTGGATCTGAGGAAAAACTTCTTTACTGTGCAGGTGTACAAAACGCTGGAACAGGCTGCCCAGGAAGGTTGTGGAGTCTCCTTCTCTGGAGATACTCTGGAGATACTCAGGTCTGAGTGAGGTGCTCTAGGCAATTCTGCTTTAGGCGTGGGGGCAGGAGGGGACAGGGTGGAATCTATCATTTTCTCAAGCTAAAAATACAGCATTTTGGTGCAGTTCCTTGAAGCCAGCTCTCAGTCAGGGAGCAGGCACCTCTACCCAAACCTGTCTTCCAGAAGTGCACTGGCCCTGGTGGCACCCCATTCCTTGCTATTGGCACAATGAGCGTACATGGCACTAGCTCAGTGAAAACAGAACCAGCAGAAAAATGATCTTTTTCTTGCCCCAGGTTACCTTTAAGCAGGCTCCCATATGGCCAAGTAGCGCTTGCAGCAGCGTGAGAACACACACAAGTGAGTTGCCTGCAGGTAAGGACAGAAGAAGGGGACACTGCCTTTTTCCAACACTACCCCAGTCTAAAGTGTTGATGGAAGTATAATTTAACTACTGTGCTCGGCACTTTCATATACTGACTGAGATGTTCATCCCCTGAAGAGGTTGCTTCATGAGGGAATAAGGCAGAAGTGTGGGAGCAAAGTATCTTCTCTGATTTCTCTTGGGGAAGTTTGGGCTGACTTGCCAAAAGCCAGATTCCAGTCTCCTGAATCATAGCCTTGTGCCTTATCCACAAGACCAACCTTTCTCTATTAGCATTTCCTTTCTCTCCACCCAGTTCTGAGAGGAGGTACAGTAGCATTGTTCTATGTCAAACAAACTGGGTGCACGAGGCAGGAATGCTTCCAGCAGAATGGCTTTAACCACCTTTGAGTTTGCCATTAATCTGCAAGCCGTGACTTTCCTTGGCATAGCTTTTGCTTTAGAACCTTCCTCAGGACCAGTAACTGTGAAAGCTTTGGCCACTAACAGGCCTGACAGTGTTTAAATAAGAGGGCTTGGAGATTAAAAATCATACTGCAAACAAAGCAGTTAAGCAAAAAGGGGTTTTAAGGCAAAGAGAATCAGGAAGTGCTGATCAGGGGAGTCTGTGAGAAGAAAACAGGAATTCACTTTATTCCATAAGGAGACAAGTGAATTGTTTATTAATATAAAAGTTATTTATTTGTTCCTTCATTCATTCCTAGTATGATGCACCTTATTAGGAGAGCTGCGTTCTAAAAGCACCTCAGTGGCTGCTCCGATGCCTAACCAGGCCAGTGACAAGTGTGGTGCTTTGATCTAAGGCAGATAGCTGGGAGCAGGAAATAAAGACTTAACAGCTAACAGCCCGTGCTGCTTTTCTATCACAGCTGGCTTCCTTGGGCGATGACTGCGCTGAGCACCTCTAAAGAGCCATCAGCCTGGGCTTGCCAAATATCATGTCAGATAGCTCTTCAATGTAGGAAGTTTTGGTGGTGGCCTTGGGTTTTATTCTGCCCCTGTATCCTTTTCCCCTGTCGTCTGCACCATGGCATTCCCGGGCGGAGCAGAGGGAATTCATTCATTGTTCATTTCTTGCAGCAGCCTGTGTGTTACCTGTGCTGGTACAGCAGCCAGTGAAGTGCATGAGGCTTGATAAATGGGAGAAAAACGGGATCTTAAACGCTTGCTCTAACTGGAAGACAGGAAGTGAAGCACTGGATCCAACTGGTCTAAGAATTCTGGTATCTCACCTCTGGCTATAGCCAGTCAGCTGACAAAAATAATAGTGATGCACCTGGATTTTGTTATGCAATGCTGCAGGAGGGGAATTCCGTCCTGCTTGCTGCAGAGACCTGCGTGTGCCCAACGTTGTGACATGTTTCTACCCTTCATGTCAGTTGCTGACCACGTTCCTGAATTTCCCAGCGCAACACATTCTCTCATTCTGCAGTTCACTCTCACAGGATAATTCCTGTGCCATAGATTCAGATCACAGCAGAGTAAAACTGCACTCAGGGTATTCCCAGGGACAGAGGGATCTGTTTGTGTGCCTGTATGATTTTCAATAAGGCCTCTTCCGTTTGCTTAGGTCTTTGCCTTGTACTTGAGAAAGCTGTTCACTCTCTGTAGAGCTTCCTCTAAATTTACAACCATTAAAGTATTATACAACAGGCATGGTAGCCTTAGACTAAAGCATCATTTCATCCCAGTATTATGCTTTTCCCTGGGCATCAGCTTATGGCCAATGCTGGAGAGAGAAAAACTGCCAAGAATATGTCTACACTGACACTGTCCTTCCTCCAGTAACTTTGTTCAGATGCTTCTCAAGTACAATCTAGTGTGTGTACTCACATGATGGGAGTCTGTAGATCTCACACAGCAAAACACTTTGTGTGGTTGCTTTCCCTTTAATTTTGTTATAGGTTGTTTTCATTTTAGGGAAGGGGTAGGGATAGCATTAAAGGCTTTTTCAGATGCCAGAATTGCAACCCACTCAACTTTTTCTTAAAGGAATATCAAGAAGCAGTTCATAACACGGACACTGGTGTGTTTGTGAGGTACTGCCTCAGTTTCTAACACACAGTCTCAAGGATTAATTTTGAGTTGTCTGTTCCTGCAAGTCCTAAGAGTTAGAGTTCAAAAGAGATGGGGAAAAACAGGGAATGTTTATCGATGTTTTAGTCATAACCTTGTATTTGTATTGCCTGGAATATTGCCCTTAATTTCATAGCAGTTCAGACTGTATGCGGTGTGGGTGGGTTGCACTTGATCTCTGATGATTCTGTGATACCTTACAATACCACTTTCCTTCTGAAGAAATGAGTAAACACTTCTGCTTTGAGCCACAGGATTTCCCAGGTGCTATGGTCTGTGTCTGTTCAGTGTTGTCCATTCCAGAATGGACATTTTAGTGTCTGTCCTCCAGCAGTTCAACCCTGTGAATGAAGGCTCTCCCAACCCCTTGTATAAAAAAAACCCTAAAGTGTCTTCGAGCATTAGGTGTTCCTGAGCTGGATGGGTGTGGGTGCAGGCACTTAGCAGAGTGACCTCCGAGTTCTGTGGTTTTCTACTTGCTACTTCTACCAGCAGCTGAGCTCCGAGTAGCCTCCATGTTAATGTGCCATCCTGTTGGCATCTTCCAATGGGATGGCTGAAAAGGCAAAGGATGAGCATCTACTCTCATCTCAGCCTCCACTTCGAGGAATGTTTTATTTGAGGTCTTGTTGTGGGGTGTATGCTTTGGGGTTCTGCATCTATCAGTAGGTAATTCTAATGTAGAACATTAGAAACACTTTCCAGCTTCATTTCGCTTTATTGCTTCATCAACAGGGAATTCAAGAAATCCTCAAAGACGTAAAGGTCTAGTCCTGGTTTGTCACAGTCTTAGGGTACTTCTGGTTTGTACCTTTCTTGTTCCCATTTTTTGGTGGGAAAGAAAATGAGGAATCATCTTCTGGCAAGAAACTAAGCCACAACTATAGAAACATTTCAGCATAACATCAAAATACAATAATGTAGCTATTCTTCCCTTTAATCTTCTGAAGCTAATGTCACAGACATTGTGGTTCTGCGTGACCCCCTTGGATTGGCTCTTCTGATTTCAGCGATAAGGGGTGTAACAATCTCACCACACAGTGGACTGTAAATCTGAAATAAGAACACTTCTGCTTGTGGGACACAGATATATACTTCCCAGTTATAGGAAATATGCTGATAGTTGGGCAAAAATGAGGCAAGTCCTGGGAATCTGGTGACACATGGATCACCGAGCAATGGGCAGTCTCTTCTGGTATGTGGATTCTATCAGACTCAGGCATCAGTCTATCCCAGGTAGGTACAGTTCTCTGTTGTCTCTGGCTGCGTGTCACCACCAGGTCCCGTGCAACTGAGAAGAACATGGATAAAAGGAGAGCTTGGTGTCTGGTGTCTTATCGAAAGGGAAAGTGGGGTGTTGGGGTGACGTAGGGATACTGCAAAGGCAGCTGAAAATGAGGGTAAGGAGCATGGAAGAAACATGCTTTAAATACCCGTGGAATTACAGAAGTCTAATAAATGGTATTTTAGTAGGTTTTTCTTTTTCTTTTTACTTCTGTCCACCACAAAGGAAATGAAAAGGGGCCAGAAAGAAGAGCCCATTCAGGGGAGAAAATTTGCTACCAACAGCACTGACCACAAAAGACAAAGTGGATTTTTGTTCAGTTATCACCCCCTTTTAGCCAGGGAGAGGAGGATAAAACAAGGACTCAGCTCAGAGAGGAATGGCAAGATTTGTCAACATTTAGATTCATTAATGGCTGGAGATACTATAAAACAGACTATCTTAGGAGGTAATTGTGGCTGGAGACTGTAACATCAGTGGAACATCTCCTGTGAGAACACACTGAGAGAGTTGTGGTCGTTCAGCCTGCAAGGGGACCTTCTTGCTGCCTTTCAGCACTGAACAGGGCCCACCAAAAGATGGACATTTTAGCAGGGCTTGTTGTGACAGGATGAGGTGTGATGGTTTGAAAATAAAAGAACTGCATTCAGACTTCAGTTACAGGGAAGAAATTCTTCATTATGAGGGTGGTGAGATCCCAGCCTGAGTTGCTCAGGGAAGTGGTAGATGCCCTATCCCTGGAGATACTTCAGGTCAGGTCAGAAGGGGCTCTGAGCAACGCATTCTCTAGTTAAAGATGTCTCTGCTCTCTGAAAACAGGTTGTACAACTTCTAAAGGTTGTTTCAAACCTAAACCTTTCTATGATCCTGTGAAGCTAAAGTAAAGAGCTCTGAGGCCGGGGTTCCCAGGGCCTGATGATCAGCTGTGGAGCAGCTGTAGATCAAAGAGGTCCCAGCTCTGCTCTCCTTAGGCCTCAACACTGAGGCCTGTTTCTTTGCCTGTGGAGGGATGACAACGAGCTCGTAAACGTTGGTCTGGACAGGCCAGTGACTGGAGATCACACTGCCGATAACCAAGGTCAGGGTTAGTCAAATCCCTCACTGGAAAGGGTTTTAAAAGGTAACGAATGGGCTGCGGTAATTGTTCCGAATCGTCAGCGCGGACCGCAGGGCTGAGCTTTCCGCGCCGCCCCGAACCCAGCAGGACCAGGAGAGACGGCGCCGGGCCCGGGCGGGGCGCGGCGGGGGCGGGAACATCGCGCGCGTCGGTCCGCCCGCCCGCCCGCCCTCCCGCTGGGAAATTCCCCCTGAAAAGGGCGGCCGGTGCGTCTGTCCGTGTCTGTGTGTGCGGGGCCCGGGCGCGGCGGCAGCGAGGCTGCGGAGCTGTCAGCATGGCCGGTGAGCGGCGGGACGGAGGGTGCGAGGGACGGAGAGAGTGTGCGTGCGTGTGTGCGGGCTGGGGCGGCGGGGAGCGGCCCCGGTTCTCCTGGCGGCGCAGGGGCCGCTCCCTGCACGGGCGCGTTCCTTCCCAGCCCCGCGCCGCTGCTTCGGGGGAACTGCGACGTGTCGGCCTGTTCGAGTTTCCGCGCCGAGTGTTACTGCGAGGAAGGGGGTGACTGCACAATTCGCCCCCCACCCCGCCCTCTGCTCCGGGCTTAAGTCTGGAGAAGGTTAACGAGGAAACTTCGTTGGCGGGAGGCTGCGCCCAGCTCCGGACCTCTCGCCATAGGGATTGCAGCGCGATTTTTCATGGGTGCTGTGATTCGGGGCGATCTGCTCGGGATTAAAGTTGCGTGGTTGAAAACGTTTCCACGTTAAATAAGCGTCCGGTCTCGACGACCTCGGCGGTGCGCAGCGGGGTTCTGCTCACACAGGAACTTGTGAGAAGGCGAGTGGGTGAGAAACAGGGCGTAAAGGCAGAGTAACCTAGATAAGGCATCGTGCATCGCGTAGCTACAACCAAAAGCACAATTCAGCTTCTTTAGGCTGCATTTAACCGGGTTGGCGTCCTTTCAGAGGATGTCTCTCTGGTATCTTTCTTGGGGCTTTAAAAAATCCCCAGTTGACAGCATTCACTGAAACGGCACTTCAGGGAAAGATGCTTTCTAGCCTCAGATTCAGGGGTGTGTGTGTTCATCGCTTCCCAAAGCAGGAACTGGGACTTCTCCTAAGTCTGCCCACGTGTGAACTATCAACAGAGAGAGAAAACAAGTGGGGATAACGCTTGTTTTTTTTCCTTTGTATCTTAATGTGTTTTCAGTGTAATTAGGAACCAGGTAAGGATTTTTTTTGAGCAGGGGAAGTTCATGACTTCCTGGTACTCGCCAGCTTTTGTAGTCGTGTTGGCTTTTTTTTTTCCCTTTTGGTTGCAGTTCCGCAGAGTAACGCAATAGCAAAGAGGAAGTTTGTGAGCAGTTTCGCTTCTCTGTTAGAATCTGCGAGGTTTGTGGAGCTCTATCTGGGTTACTGCTCTGTAAAATAAAAACAAGTTTATGCTTTTGGTTATCTCAGATAGAGCAGGAATGTGTTCTAGCAGATCTTTCACAATCACCTCTTTCTGCTGGAGGTGTTGCAAGCAGCTGTAAGTGTCCAGATTGACTCTCGTCTATCAACACGGTTGCTGTTGATCTGTACAGAGCAGTGACTTCAGAGCTGAAGGGTAGCGCTTCCTAGTCTGTGTCTCATTGCAGTCGCCTCGCACGGACCACAGCGTTCTGGTGATACACTTTCACATCTTCCTGAAACACCCATTAGCTACTTCTCTTTCACTCTTTCACAAGCAGTTGTTGCTGGAGAGTCAGTTCAGTCGTTGGGCAAGAAAATGGCAAATTGAGTAGTCCTTCCACAGCCTGCTTCCACAGAGCAAAGGAAGAAGCCAAAACATACAAACCCTAGATGTCCCCCCATCTCTTCCTTGGTGACAGCGTGTTACACTTTCTCTGTAATAGCAGAGGCTGCATTAAACTTTAAACTGGCCTAGACTTCTCACTGTGGGAGAGGTGTCATTAGAAGCATAGGGTTTTGGGGATTGTCCTTCCATCCCTTTTTACGTTGGTCAAACCAGATAAGAATAAGCCAGCCTCCAGCTTTTGAAGTGGGGATAATCTGGGCCAAACTCTTGAATCTTTTGCTTTTTACCTGTTTTCTCTGACTAGCTACTCAGAACATTTGATGTCATATATTCTCTTCTAAATTATTTCTCCCTGGAGATATTCAAGACCCAGCTGGACAGGTTCCTGTGTGACTTGGTCTAGGTGATCCTGCTGTTGCAGGCGGATTGGACTAGATGATCTTTCGAGGTCCCTTCCAATCCATAATGATACTATGATTTAGTGGAGTACGTGGGTCACATAGGAATAAAAGTACTTTTATAACAAAAAGAGCAAGAGACAGGTTGTGATATGCAGCATAATGCCTCTGTTGCTAGCATATGAATAGGGAATTAAAAATAATTACAAATGTAAATTAAACTCATAAGAACTTAAATGAGGAATTAGCTGTATTTTTGCCTTTCTTTCATTTCAAATGCTTTTCTGAGTAGTTGTGGTCAGGTAGGTAATATGAGCATCCTTGAGTTTCTCTCCCAGAATTAGTGAGAGGTTTTGGGGTTTTTTTTATTATGTAGATTGTATTCGTTTGACAAACACGGCAAGACCTGAAGAGGATGGGTCTTTAAAAACTATATGATGAGAACTGACAGACCTCTCACTGCCTATGAGGTGGTGAAATAGTGAAGCTGTGCCACTCTGCAGACACATTGCTGACTTGCAGAGATGGGAAACGTTAGTCAGATCTCTGCTCTGCTGCCAGTGAGTGAATACCTTCAGTTCGCAGAAACGCTTCTGTGCATTTCCTCTCCACATAAAACACAGCGACACTGATAATCGTGGTGGAGATGATAAAGTGATTCTTAAATTTCACTCTACCTTGGTTCTCTATGTAATGTTGAATTTCTGGAGGCAACAGCATCACTGAGCTTGTTTCCCACAAACATAGCTGCTGTTAAGCTGTGGGCTTGCCTGTAGTGACATTTGTTACAACCACAGCCCTGTGAAAATCACTTTACGGTGAGCCTGGAGTTTTAAAAGAAAGTGCTCTCAACAGGTGAGAAAAAAAGCCCTCTTAAGCATGAAGGGCAGTTGTTGGTTAAGGTAGAGAGCATGAAAGGCTTGATGTGATTATGCTCTGGAGTAGTTTCAAGCAGCCAGGCTCCACCTAGTTTTGACAAATTTGTGACGTACGCGGGTGAACCCTATGTCTGCTCAGCAGCTATGTAAGCGTGTGCAGCTCCAACATAAGATGTCGAGGAGGCACTTTTCTGCAGTTTTGTCACTATAGCTTCTAAATTAGGTGTTAGTTTGGTATATGCATATCTGTCTGGGTTCGCAGTGTTATGTAGGAATCGAGATGCAAGACTCTTTGCTCTCCTCAGTTGCATAATGGAAGTGGGAGCCTGGCCAGTATGCAATGATTGCTCTTTCTGCTGCCGCGAGTTCTCTCCTGTCTAGCCTGCTGGGCTGTGCTGATAAATACAATAGCATCACTATTTAAGTTAGCTAGCCATGCATTAGTGTGTGAGCTTGCTTTTGTTAGATGCCCCGACTTCTACTCTCTTTGATACCTTCTGCCTGCCCTTCCCCTCCACTTTGCTGGACTTTATTTTCCAGAAAGAGGAAAATATGCAAAGTTTAAAAAGAGGTTTAGATAAGAGTTGTAACATGTTTAAGAAAGGGACCATCCTCGTACATAACTGGATCTAGAGTAGTGGCTAATGTATATTTCATGTTGTGGCTGACTTTCTGTTTTCAGAAAATTACTTAACCCGCTTGATGTGAGGCAATCGGTTTAGATAGCCTTTCCATTTTGATCAACTATTAGAAAGGAATATAGAAAGTTCTAAACCATAATCCTCAAATGTTTGCAACCAAATACAACCCGGAGTTGAAATGCATAGTGCCTTTTGAAAAGAGGTTTTGAGAAGGCAAAGGTTGCCAAAGACAACCTAGCACAAGAACTGCTTTCACAGTGTCGTTCTACAGTTGTCTGTAGGTGTGTTTCACTTGAAGTGTGCGTTCAGGTCAGACCAAGGTGACATCTTGGTGATGCAGTCCTTTCCTTCCCTTCTCTGCTTCTCTTAATTACTTCATCTTTGAGGTTATAATATTTTCCTGCTTTGAGTATGGGCTGCTGCAGCACTGCAAGTGTGTTGCAATCAACAAATCCCAGGCATGAAGTTGAAGCTTTGTGTTGGCATGTACGCCTGATTCCTTGTGGGTGCTTTTATTATGGAGCTATTTGAATCCACCTCTCTGCCAAAACTCACACTGTGGATTCATAGGCTGGGTAGACCTTGGGCAGACGGAAGTAGATCTTTTACCCTTTTAGCACTTTCAATATGTTTAATAATTATTTTGCTTATTGTGTTGAAGTCCAAGGACTTTTTGTTCAGTGCAGTGGCACGCGATGTTACCTGTTAACGTTTGTTTGTGATACTTAACCTTGCCTGAGTAGGATGCTATTATATGAAGATGACAGAGAGCTCAGTAGACCTTTCCAATAAGCTGCATTCTTCTGATCATGCAGTTCAGCGATGATTCAGCTTCTACAATATTTACTTATCCTCTTGTTATTTGTTTTTCACATGCCATCCCACTGTTGTCACTGTTTGATTGATGGTACTGTTTGATCTTCTCAGGTATATCAAACAGCTTGTTACTGGCAATAAAACAGCACTTGAAAAGTGCATATACTCTTGCAGAGTTAATGTCTGTCTAACCCTTGGCCCCCCATCCCACTTAAGAGTTCTGCTCTGTCTTATTCTTCTCGATCACTCATGTTTCCTGAAAACCTCTTTTTGCAAATTGCCCGGTAGCTTTTACTGAGGTTTCATTGTGAGGTGATTCTGCAACTAGAAGTTGGAACTTGGCCCAGTGGGACCTGGCCAGCTCAAGATGTGGAATCCAGTTGGGTGTTTTCTGAGTCTACAGTGATAATATTAAACACAGAAGGGTTTGGTTTTCTTCTTCTTTTTTTTTTTTTCCATAATAGGAACCAAGTCAATTCTGAGGAAAGACCTTCACTATGGGGGCATCAGAGAGAACATAGTACTTGATAGTACCTGTGCTTTGAGAGCACAGCCATTACTAAAATGTATTATTAAAATTTCAGCAATTTCCTCAAAGTAATTGTTTTCTGTTGTATGAGATCCTCTTTCATCAGAGGTACATTCTCTAATAGCTAAAAGAAGCTGGGTTCTAGGTGAGATGTACAGAAGGGTGACCTTTGCTAACTGCTTACGTGGTGTCACTGTAGTCCTGGAGGCTTCATTTAAGATCTGTTTCCTCTCCCCCCTTCAGTGTGTTCATGTGCATAAAACAAAGAGTAGATCTTCTAAGGTTAGTCAAGTAGAAGGATGGTTACATCAATCAAAGACTCTAGGTTTTCTAGTTTTTGCATCTTCTGCTGGTTTCTAAGATCTGCTGTGTACTAACATTGAAAATGTTTTGTTTTGAAGGTGGCCCTGAGCCCTACATTGAAATATTTGAGCAGCCCAGGCAAAGGGGCATGCGCTTCAGATACAAATGTGAGGGAAGATCAGCAGGCAGCATTCCAGGGGAGCACAGTACTGACAACAATAAGACCTTCCCTTCCATACAGGTAAATACCTGCTTTCATCTGAGAATTAGCATTGCCCACATTAACGTTGTGCTGTAGCTGTGGCTTGGCTCTGCAGAGCAAACAGAATACTCTTACCTTTCCATTCAGTTGGTCTTCCCTTTACATGCAAATGTAGTTGCAGCAGTAGAGAAAGAGTTCTTTGCTCCTGGTCATTAAAGATTTTCTTTCAAACTCCCAAGAAGAGAAGGTGTAGAGGTAGTTAAAAGTGCTGGTAGAGAGGGATTTCAGTGAAGTTATTCACTGAATTTATGAAATTAATTTGTTATTAGTGTCTTGTTATTTGGAATGCAACATGAATTCTAGGAGAGCTTTGCAGGAGTTTGTGTACAGAACTTAGAAAGGCTCTGAGAAGCTGCTGTGCACGATGTGAAAGAAGGGACTTTGCAAAAGTGAGCAAAGTAAGACAGTGGCTTGCAGCTAGTGGTTTGCAGGCTACGCTTTGCAGAAGAAATTACCATGAAGTCAGAAGGGAATACAGCATTTACAAATGAACCGACAAGGGGGAGTTATGTGGTCAGAGCACCTGCAATGAAGACAAGTTGGGTAGTTGCTTTATGGGGTAGGTTGGGAAATCAAGAACAAAGGAATTTAGGAGCCCTGGCAGCTCTGATTAAAGCAGGGACAAAGCTACATCCAGTAGCAGTGGAATGGAAGCTGTCGCTCTCCTATGTGAGACAAAGGAACGTGTCAAAGACCCTAGAGGAGTAAGACAAGGGGAAAGAATTTCTGGTCTCCTATTTGAATTTAAGTTGCTAGTGTTTCCTTGTTATCTTTGTTTGGCAAAAATTTGTCAGAGATGAGATTAGAAGAGAAAGCTCAAATACAATGGGAAGGTGCGTACTTACTCTCTCGAAGTACAGTACAGTGCCCAGGAGCAGATGCTGTATATTTGTGTGTACAGATATAAGTAACAAAGGGGAGGCAGTGATGGAATTGTTGGAATCACAGGAGAAAAAGAGCAGATCCAGAGGATTTGAAGTCTGAAAATGGCATGTTTTAGGCTGAGGCATAAAAGCTCTTTATGAGAAGAGGGAGGGTTTGAGAAAACAGTATTGTCAGTCATGTTGAACACCAGAATGAGCCTTTACTGTACAAAGCAACTGTGGAAGCTGGTCTAGCTCTGAAGCCAAATTTACAAAGAGAAGAAACAAACAAGAAAGTCCTCTCTTTGACTCTCACAATGCCAAATTTGGGTAAGGAAATGCAGGAAATTGAGATCTTGGCAGGCTTTTTCTCAGTACTCTTCCAGCTGAACAAAGAACTACATAGGCTGCTGGCAAAAGTAAATATTTTCAAACTCTCAGCCTAACCCTGTGTCAGTGTACAAGTTTAATGGGCAGTACAAGTCCTTGATTCCTTTTAGTCTGGACTGCTACCCATGAAAGCCAGCCAGAACCCAAAGGGAAGGCAGGACATTGTAGATGACCATGCAATCCTGGCAACATTTGTCCTTTTTTTCCAAAGTGGCTGTTGATGACAGACCTAATTGTTAACCATAGCAAGTGATTTCTAGATGAATTCCTGCCTTCATGAAGCCCATAGGAGGCTTTAATGCTGAATAACTGCTAGGGGTATCCCATCTTGAGATGGAAACAGCAATGAGGGTGAGAAGAGAGGCCAGGAAGAAATTAAATTTTGTGGTGTGGTTATGATGAAAATCATCAGGGGAGGAACTGGAGAATCTCAAGAGGCTAGATCAGTCTTAAACTACACAGAACTGGATGCGAAACGATATAATGGTTGAAGAAAGGAAATAACTGGGGATAGTTTTATTTAAAGGGTGAAAAGTAATGGTGACTTTTCTGAAGGCCAAGAAAGGAGACAAATTGAAAACTGAAGATACTAACAGGTAATGGAAAGGTCAAGCCAGAGATTTGAGACGTTGACTGAAAAAATACTTCCGATAGGTCCTTGGAGTCTCAAGAGGAGGAAGGAAAGAAAGGGCTGAAAGAAGAGAGGAACAGCTAGTTATAGGGCAGGTGAAGTGGAGGAGGACAGCGCACCTCTGCACAAACGTGTACCTGAGCAAGCCTTGCGTTTACTTTCCAGTTCTGATGCTTCAAACAATTTAGGCCAAACTGTTTTTCTTTTTTATGCTCGCCCACACAACCCTTGGTGACTTCACTGGTAGCTGTTAGCGTGAGGCAGGACTTCCATGCACCTGAGAAATGTGTTGAATTAAGCTGATGACTGCTCTGAAGGCTCTAATAGTAGCTTGAGAATTCAGTGCCAGCCTTCTTGAATAGGATTTGAATAATCATCTGAGAATTAAAAACCTTAAACAACTTCATAGGGGATTATGCTGTGCTGTATCTGTTAACATCCTCTGTCACTGCTCGGTGTTCCATTGGAGTTTTTTCCTGTGGTCTTTGGAATTAGATCTGTCCTTCAGTGCATATTTGTACATGATCACCTACATAGAACTTTGTGATTTCATTGTAAGGCTAGGTATGATAATGAAATATGTCTTGCAAGCTGTTTTATTCCTAGACCTAAGCCTCTTAATAACATTGTGCTTTTGCACAGGGGTGAATTCAGCTTGTGTAGGGAGCCCTGGTAAGATAGTAAAAAAAAACCACAGACAGAGCGGGGGAAAAGGTGATTATTTAGAGCCTTTCAGACTTCCTTCCCATTGTTGCAGTAGGGCCATGTAACAGAGCTGCGTGGATTAAATGTTGGATCCTGACACTGGTAAAACTTTTATCATTACAAATAATCAACTTCTTTGGCACAACTAGCAGCACGTAAAGTGTGTTGTTTATCTTTCTCAGCTAGAAAGAGGCTTTTGAAGAAAATGTAACTTTTGAAGTATTTTGCCAGAGTTGGATGTTTTTAGTGTCAAATTAACTGAAACTGAGTGAACAAAACTTCTGAATGCTCCTGGCTGTTATGAAGCAATAATGCCACTTTCTTAGCTGTGGTATTTATTCCGTGGCTAAAATGTATTTTCCATTGGATATAGTGATTTTACTAACCCTGATAACTACAATCTAAAAATATCTCGTGTTCTTTGGTAGATTCTCAACTACTTTGGAAAAGTCAAAATAAGAGCTACATTGGTGACGAAGAATGAACCCTACAAGCCACACCCTCATGTTTTGGTTGGAAAAGACTGCAGAGATGGCTACTACGAAGCAGAGTTTGGGCCAGAACGGCGAGTGCTGTCGTGAGTAATGGTGTTGCTTGAGTTTGATTAATTATGCAAGTGATTGGCTAATCTTACGTTTTAGAATATTGACTAGTGATTAAAAGAGCAACAAGCATGCTGTCTGCTAAAGCTTCCTAATCTTCCTCAGGGAATGGGTGACTTGTCTTGGAAGTATTTTCTTCTTTTTCAGTACTTCACATGCTTAGCTCTGGTGCCGTTCTTTTCCTGCACCCTTTTCTAGTTCATGTTCCTCATGTCTGCCTCCTTCTCCTTCCTCCCACTTGTGTGCTTCTTTTTTGTCTTGTTCAGCAACAGTTCTTTCTCTGGAGAGCATCTCTCCTACCTGTGAAAATAGTGAAAACTAGAATGAGTAACAGCAGTGTAACAGAAATAGTATTTCCCAGTTGGAGAAGTTCAGCTTCTCTGTGGGAATTGTATTTGAATTTTCTGGAATCAGAATGGGTTAGGTTGGAAGGGACCCCGGATCATAAGGTTCCAACCCTGTGCCACGGGCAGGGGCACCTCTCACTAGACTAGGTTGCCCAGAGCATCATGCAGCCCATCCTTGAACACTTCCAGGAAGGGGACAAAAAGCTGTTGAAGAAAGATTACGTTGTCTGAGTATCATTATTAGGCACTAATTGTTGTGATGTGTCTAGAAGTGTGTCAGTAGCTGTCACTGATGATGTTAGCTTTATGGATTGAGGATTTTTTGAGTGAAAATTGAAGTTCTGCTCAGGCACAGCTCTGCAGAGCAAAGCATGCTGAGGCAGGATCTGCTTGTGGATGCAGTCAAGGAAATTCAGGCTGTACAGAAAGAAGTTTCTCGATGCTACTCAGAGGGGTATTAAGAATATCTACAACAGCTGTATTTGATGGCATTTCAAGTAAATCCTGAAATCACCAAGTCTTAGGTGATGCAGAGTAAATGACAACAAACATCCAGTGACTGCTGCTGGAGAGGGGAGTTTAGAATTGACAAGCCATTGGTGGTTCACTGTGATGCAGTAAATTTGGAAGTAGGCTGTTGCCTGCTATTTCAAGTAAACATAACTGGGCTGGGAAAAAAAGAAGCCAAGTATTTCAGTGTATAAGTATATCTTACGCATTGCTCTTGGGCTTTTGTGATTCTGTTGATGTTAGTGAAATTACTCCATATGTTTATGTGGGTTTAGTCAGTAGAACACTATTAAAGAAGAGAACTGGAGGCAGTCTGTTTGAAGATGATGATTGCCTTGTGGTGAAATAAACAGTTGTAATAGTGGAGCTGCTTGTTCACCATACAGCCCAGGCTCAAGCGATCATCAGGGTGCTGCAATGTGTTCGAGTGGCACGTAGAGTGTTGACTGCACTGTCTTTTGCTGTCACAGATGCTAACAATATTGTTACTGGCTTCACCTCTTTTTGCAATGCTGTCCTAGTTGGAAAATGATAGACTGTTGTAATATCCTCATTGTTGGTTTTCTTGCAAATACAGTTTACCTTAACCTTATATAAAAGGCAGCTACAAATATCATAAAACATGAAGGGACCTCATAACTTTGTCTGATGATCACTTCACTAACTTGTCTTTTTTCAAATCAGGCTGCCTCAGCCAAGGTCAGAGAATGTCTGATGCTCTGCCCATCCCACTTCCTACTCTCAGCTCTGTGTTGTCATATCCAAAACAAAAAAGCCCCGTTGCTTAACACCTCTTCTGGTTATGGATTGCGTTCACCAGGCACGGGAAGACACTTAGCATCATTATTTCTCTTGGCATTTTGTTTCATAAGGCTAAGTGTAGAAGTGCAAGGCAAGTCTAGAAAGACCTTCCCAGGATATAGTGCCCAAGAGCACGGGGGTGCTCTGTGAGTATTTATCATAGAATTGTTTAGGTAGGAAGGGACCTTAAAGATAGCTATTTCTAACCCACCTGCTATGGACAGGGACACCTCTCACTAGACCAGGCTGCTCAAAGCCTCATCCAACCTAATCTTGAATACTGTGATGTGAGTGAGTGGGCATCCACAACCTATTTGGGCAACTTGTTCTGGTGCCTCACCACCATCATAGGGAGGAATTTCTTCTAAAGATCTAATCTAAATCTGCCTTCAGTTTGAAACCATTCCTCCTTTTCCTATCACTGGAATTCCTTGTAAAAAGTCCCTCTAGCTTTCCTGTAGCCCTCTTCAGGTACTGGAAGGCTGTTATAAGATTCTCTTGAGCCTTTCTCTTCTCCAGGCTGAACAACCCTTTGTCTTCATAGCAGAGGTACTCCAGCCCTCTGACCATCCTAATGGCCTGCTCTGGACTCGCTCCATCAGTTCCCTGTCATTTTTGTATTGGAGGCTCCAGAACTGGATGCAGTATTGTTGGTGAAGTCTCACAAGGGTGGAGTACAACGGGAGAATCACACCCCTTCACCTGCTGGTGACACTTATTTCGATCCAGCCCAGGATGCAGTTGGTTTTCTGGGCTGTGCTTACGCACTGCCAGCTCATGTTGAGCTTGTCATCCACTAACATCCCCAAGTCCTTCCAGAAGAGCACGACCTTCTCAGTGCTGCTCTCAGTGCATTCACTGCCCAGCATGGATTTGTGCTTGTGATTGTCCCAACCCAGGTCAAGCACCTTGTGCTTGGGCTTGTTGAACCTCATGCAGTTTGCATGGGCCCAGTTGTCAAGCCTGTTGAGGCCCCTCTGGATGGCCTCCCTTCCCTGCAGTGTGCTGACCACCCCATACAGCTTGGTGTCATCAGCAGACTTGCTGAGGGTGCGCTCAATGCCACTGTCCATGTCACTGACTAAGATGTTAAACGATGCTGGACCCAAATCAGACCCCTGAGGACACCACTTAGAGCAGATGTTCAGTTCAAGATCAAGGAAGTTTTTACTTCACCTCCATGATGTGTACATCAGTTCCTGTTCTTTGACATAATTCTGTGTCTCCATTTTACTTGCAAATGTTTGCTACGTCCATAAATTCTCAATATTATTGGGTTACAAGCCTGTCAGTTTCTTAGAAAATAGTAAGTGGGTGACTTTCACTTTACTGATAATGTGAAACTGTAAGCTTTAGTTGAGCGTGACGTTGGAGATCCTCATGGGAGGAGGCTTGAAACATTCTCTTTGAAATGCTTCCAGCATCTGTACACTCTTATTTTTTTGTTTGTTTTTTAACAAATCATTGGTTACTTTAAGATGAAAGAACAGTATGGTCCATAATTGGATTTGGATGTTTAAAGTCATTTTCCTTTTTGTGGCTGGTGACTGAGTGTTCACATTCTTCTCTTCGTGTCCATGTTGGAGAAAAACCTCGCGATACTAGTGAGCAGATGTTCTCTGTTGGCGGTGATTCTGGCTACTTTACTCTTGCTGAGCATTGCAAATGGAGCAAAAAGAAATTTGTTTTTCCTTCCTGTGGGAATGGAATTATTAATCAGAGTTTTGGTCTGGTCTGAGTAATTACTCCACTTTCTACTTGTTTAAAGTTCCCCACGTAGTTCCGGTTGAACGAAGTGGTTTGCTCTGCCTTCAGAAGAGTGATCTTTGTATTGCTGCCTAAACTTGATCAGAAGCCTCCCTGGCTGAAACATCAAGGCGAAAACATTAATGTTGGAGCTTGTGTGACTGTTTGTATACTCAGATTTTTACTTCCTAGTTTGCTCTCACCATGGGTGATCTCATAATTTAAAATGTTTGGGGGTTTTTTTTCTTCTCTTCCTACTTCTCTCTTCTTGTTATCTTGCTTGTTTCCTGTCAGCTAGCACCGATGTGAAACCCTGCAGCCTTGCTGGGCTTCTCGGCAGTTTCTCCTCTCATCTGGCCACCTCTGTTAGGTGGTAGCTAAGTAGGTACTTTCACTGTGATAACACACGTTTTAGAGAATGTTTATACTGTTGAGGACTACAGGGCACTGAAAAGCCTATTTTCTGCGTACGAGGAGCTTTGTTCAGAGGACTGCTCACTGAGGAACAGTACAAGGATTGAAGTCACTTGCCACAATCTGAAGCCTTTAGTGCGTTAGGAGATGCTACTGTGTTTTGTTTTCCTCTAGGTTGCTGTACCGAGCTCAGGATCAAAAAGCTTGTGCATTCCCCTAGTGAATAAAGGCTCTGGAAGTGGAGCCTCACTGCAGAGGAGCTGGGAACTCCTCCAGAGCAGAGTTTATTTAGCTCAGGCAAAGGAGTGTAAGGAAATCAAACTCAACATCATGCTAGGATAGCCCTGTTCAGAGCGGGGAAAAGGAGAGCTGGTTTTGAGTGGTGGCAAGAGCAAGGAGTATCTGTAAGTGCATTAAGGTGTTTTTTTAGGTATAGCTCGAGCAAAGAACTTCTGTTGAGTTTCAAAGGAAGGGGAATTGCTGATACTTCTGAGGAAAGGTTGTGCCAGCAGGCATCTGTCTTTTGAGCTTATTGAAACATTAAATTTTTAATTTTTTTTGTACTTCCTGCTTTACATCCACTCAGCTTTGATGTCATGGTTTTTCCATGTGGGAAAGACTCAGCTCACCTGGGACTCCCCCCACCTCCTACATTGAGGGTGACCTGTGCTTTTATGCAAATAAGGAGGAGCTGCAGCTCTTCAGAACTTTTCCATAACTACATGAGATTTAGAAACCAGTTTAAACTTGTTTCAAAAAAACCCTTTAGAATAGCGTTTGAAATGTTACAGTCCTTGATAAAAGCAGGAGAGCAAATCCTTAACTCATGCAAATCAGATGATTTATTGATAACAAGGGTAACTGTCATTTTTAATGACCTGAGATTGAGTATTTAACTTTTAATCACTGTAGGTTTACTGTAGAATAACAGTATCTACTATAAAAATATGCATGCTTAATAAAGAGTAGAAATTCTTTAGAATTTTATTCTAGTATTTTTTTTGTTCCTACTTTTATTTTAGGAAAATGGATCTCTGCTTTTCAGATACTTTAAGTCCTTCTCAAGATAAATTTTTGGGGTTTTCTTGGTTCCTATGTTGTATGTTATCACACTAGTAAGCATCAAAACATTATTTAATATTCTACGCTAAAGGTTTTATTAGTTGCTGAAATCCTGCCACATCTGCTTTAGTTTCCAGAATTTGGGCATTCAGTGTGTGAAGAAGAAAGAGCTGAAGGAATCGATTGCTTTAAGGATCTCAAAGAAGATTAACCCTTTCAATGGTGAGTAGAACTTCCCTGGTCCACTTTGCAGGCTGTTGGTGTTTTCTTTGTCCTGCCTTTAGCTTTTCTGGTGGAGTTATATTTTTAAAAAAAATCAGGGTTTTTTGAGAAACATGCTTCCTCTTCTGTTTCCCTTCTAGTCTTTCCTCACTGTCATCATGTGATTAATCTATTTGGACAGCTGCCCCTTTTAATGTTTTTATCCCCAGCAGCAGTGTGGGTTGCTGCTTGGACAGAAGCAATGGGATTGCAGCAGAAACCTTTCCTGGAAACTTAGACAAGTATCTCAGAAATCAGATTCCCTGGTTTTGGCAGCTGTGAGGGTGAAGAACTGAATTGGCATAACTGCAACAACCAGTGTAAATTTGGCTTGCTGCTGTCCCCTCCCTCCTCTTCTTGATACCCCTGTGTTTGTGATGCCTCAGCCTCAGTGTGTTCTGGGAGCTGCTGAGCTCCTTGAAGCTGCCCCACTTGATTGTGCAGCACAGGAGCTGGTGCTGACATTTGGGAAGTTGACAGCAGTATTGGTCTCAGCCAAGTCTGAGGCAAGTGCTGCTCCTACAGAGGCACCACTTGTAAGGGCCTATCCACAGGCTGCAGTTTCACAGGACAGCTTATCTTTGGGCTACTCTCGGGAAGCATCGCCTACTCTTCCCTCCGTCTTTGCTTGCATGCTTTTGCCACTTTCCTCACACCTGATACCGAGGCAGTGTGACTACATGGCAAACAGATTTGGCAAGTTGCTCCAATGCAAAAAAACAGTATGCAAAAAAAAAGTGGTTCCCCTCAGATCGACTTGCCAAACCACTTCATCTCCTAGCCGTGTAACCACAAAGTTAGATGCACAAGAGCAGGTGGGGGGAACACGCAGCAGACTCTAAGGCCAGCTGGAATAGGACCAGCTTTCAGCATGCAGGCACAACTTGGGGAATAAGATGAAAAGCATAAGTACCCCCATGCTATTAGCAAAGCATTTATGAATGCACTCATGTATTTGCTTAAGAGTGGCAGGAGCTTAGAGATTTTCCAGATACTTTGGGTTGTGGGGTTTTGGGGGGTTTTTTGTTTTTTTTTTTTAATACCCACCGAATTCTTGATACATTCAGGCAAGACCCTTCTTAGAGAGTTGAGAGCTAGGTTTCTGTCTAGTTTCAAAGTACCTGGCCCTGAAGTGGAGCAAGAGAAGCATGTGGAATTTCTTTCTACAGAGTGAGAAATCTTTTAGGTGTCTTGATTTTCTAACTGTTGTTCAGAATCAGGCTGATGCTCTTAATGGTTCATCTAAACAATTATCCTGGTTCTGATCATGTGTGCATGTTCCTGTTCTTCTTTGAATTTAGTCCTTTCACACAGTTTAAGCATTCTGTGCTTTTAATGATGTTAACTGGAGCCAAGCTAACTGTACCTTGATTTCAAACAAAGGGGAATTCCTCTATTCTAGTCATCTTAGTTTTCTTTTACTCTGTAAATAAAAACAGAGTTGAGTTGTTCTCATGATGTCATGCAGTAAAAGAACATGATAAAATGCCTTTATGCACTATGTTTCACCAGAGAAGCTTTAGTAACCATACAGTCAGCTCTGCTCCTGGCATAACTGAGTGTAGCAGTGAAGATGCATTTAACTAAAATAATTTTACAGTAGATTTTTACAGTGGTTGACACAAAACTCCAAATTCACTAGTGATTTTTTTTGGCGATTACAGCAGGTTGTGCTTGGTAGTGTCAGGGCAGATCTTGTGCTTTCTTCCACTGTCCCAGCAGCAGAGGAGCCTGCAGTCCTGCCCTGGCAGGAAGGGAAAGCCTTGCTTGGGTGACACACAGGGCAGCATCCTGCTTTAGGCAGGGATTGTGCTGGGAAGGGGCCACTGGCAATCCCCAACCTGTGTAATTGCATTTTGGTGCTTGTTAATGTGTCAGCACATAGCAGAGCCACTGCTCCAGGGCAGTCTCATGCTAAGTAGAGTGCAGAAAAGCATAGGACCAAGGTCTAATAGAACAGGATTAGTGACAAATATTTTTATATGCGTACTTAGTGCATCAAAACAGCGTTTCATTAGCAGCAGTCACCATAATGCTTGCTGCTTGGTAAGATGGAAGGTTTTGTGTGTAGATTTACCTTTTTTAATGTCAAAGTAGTGTCACTACAGTCCTCAAGATCTGAAACGCTGTATTCTATGCATTCTGTGTTGTGCCTTCAGAAGGGCAACTGACTTTTGTATTTGGAGGCACATCCTCTTAAGCGTGTCATAAAGTTGAAAGAGACCTCCAACGTCATCAAGTCCAACTTTGAACCCCACACCACCATGCCCAGTAAACCACCTTTCCTCCTGCCACATCTACATATTTTTTGAACACCTCCAGGGACAGCAACTCCACCACCATACTCGACAGCCTGTTCCAATCCCGGACCACTGTCTCAGTCCAGTGTAAACCTCCCCGGCACAACTTGAGGCCATTTCCTCAGAGATTTGGCGCTGACCCTATTAACAGATGCAAAATGCCTCCAGCCTACCAACATACGCGTTACTTGCCTTGTCAGTAAGGGGTGAAGGCCCTGAGGGACCAAGGCATGGGTCCACAGAGGTGATGTCCGAACTCCTTCTTCCAAGGAAGTCTGGATCCCACAGACAGCTGGGATGGCAAAGGGAGGGGGAACCCTAATGTGAATTCTCTCACTGTGTAGTCTGTCCTCCACACTTTCCAGCATGTGAGACAGATGCTTGCTGAATAAGGGTCATAGTCAGATCAGTGGGAAGTTGCTTGGCCAAGATGAACGGGGGGGTTAAGATAATTTTCTTTACCACTCTTGGCTCTACTGTGGAAAAAACTGGTGTCTGTGTCTGAACTCCTGGATTATGGGAAGTCAGTGTTTGCAGGTCAAGCTGTTGGCCTAGCCAGAGCTGTCTGCATCCATGTCATTCTGCAGGCATACCTACAAGGCTTTTCCACTGTGAATTCCTTGCCCTTGGCTCTCAGTATTTGCCCCTGATAAGTTGTACAAGTCGTGTGCTTTCATGAGGACACCAGTTGGATGACTTGTGCTCGGGTTGCCTCTCTTGATTATCCTTGTTTGAGATAGTTGCTGTTTCTGCACGCACCATCATCAGATGTGTTCATGATCGTTTAAATTCACAAGACACATCCCATGTATTTGTCCTTTTTATTTAAGCTGCCTGATTCTAGAAATCTATTGTCTCTCGTCCCTGAGCAGAGCAGAGAAATAGTGTGCAGTGCCAGCCTAGAGTGGAACTAGGATTCTTTAGCAGATGATGTAAATGCATGGAAAAGCAAAGTTACTCCTCCAGTGGAGCTTGTCCATGTCTGCTTTCTAGGGTGTTTGTTTTCTTTGAGTAGCTGTTGAGTTGTGCCATATCCTCGTTTTCCCATGGGCTCTCTGATGTACAGCCAACTCAAATTAAAAGAGCCAGTCTTCAGTCAGGAGCTCTTGTGGGTGGATATGGCTTGACAGAGACAACAACTGAGTTAATAACGACTCAAGTTAATTATTGATGGGGAAGAGCCCTACATGTGTTCTTTAAATTTAGGGGAAAACTGTACTTAGCATTGTCAGAGAGGGCTAACCTTTTTCTAGCCAGATGGATGACAGCATGAAAACTTTAGACTTGTCTTAGAGCAGGAAGCAAAGGGCATTTTTCACATACCTGATCAAGAAGGTACAAGTGTATTTTTCCCTGGAAAGCTTAGAGTTCCAGTTCTTTTGTAATTGCTCTTGATAATAAGCACTTAATTAATTTTCAGGCTCTCCCCTGTACCCCATAACTAATTCAGCTCCGTTTACCTCTGCAGTCTTTCCTTTACCATTTCTCCTTTCCACCCGCGAGCAGCCGACCCTGCGTTGGCTTCGTCACAGTCTCCATGACACCCTTGCACGTCTCCACGCCCGTCGCACTCACTTCCTGCCCACGCACGGCGTCACCTGCTCTCCACAGCTTCCCTCGCTGGCCCTGGTGGTGGCTGCAGCGGTGGGATCCCACACCGTGACGCCACTCACCCACGTTGGCCACTATCCCCCTTGCCCAGCCCACGTGCATTATAGCAGAAGGGCTTATCAGGCCATCGATTACACGAGCAAATAAAATATTATGAACCAAAAGAAGGCTTTTGGCAAGAATTTAAGGAGCTGGGAGTGGTTTGAAAGTGGAAGACATAGGAGTCGTCTTTAAGGGTGTTACAAGGAACTTTTAAGCTTCTGTGGAATGAAAACAAATGTGTAATTCCCCCTTCCTAAATTCTTAAGCTGAAAATGTTGGTAAGAGCTTTCAGCTTTTTAAGAGGCACAGAGCAAATCCCCTTGAGTAAAGTGAAATGCCCGGTTCTTAACTGTGACTTTTGCTTTTACCTTTCAAAAGCCTTTTGGCTTTTTGTTCCTTGTGCAAATGCCTCTTGCTTTTTATGGTGAAATGCGTATATTAACCCATTCGTGCTTAAGAATGAAAAGGTTACTAAGTAGAGACACAAATCTGACCTTTTCTCTTGTACTGGTTTTTGTAGTTTCTGTTTATAAGTGAGAAACCTATAGCAGCCGATGGATGCATTTATCTAAGTCTGTTTTGAGTTTACCTTTTTCTTACTCAATTTAAAGCAGGAAAGGAACCCAAATTCAGAGAGACATTGTCTAGACATGACAAGGACTGAGTTTTGAAGGTTGTTGATTTGTATTTCCAGTTCTTCACTTGGGCCATTCACCTTCCTTGTGTTCGTTTCTTCTGTAAAGCAGGCAACGTAACCCTGGTAGTTTGAGCATTACAGAATCACAGAATTATTTAGGCTGGAAAAGACCCCTGAGATCATCAAGTCCAGCCTATGGCCTAAATACCACCACAATCTGCTAGACCATGGCACATCCAGCCTTTTCTTAAATGCCTCCAGGGATGGGGACTCCACCACCTCCCTGGACAGTCCTTACCAGTGTCTGATCGCCCTTTCCGTGAGGAAGTGCTTCCTAACATCCAACCTTAACCTCCTCATATGCAGCTTCAGATCCTGCCCTCTTGTATCATTAGTTACCTGGGAGAAGAGCCCAACCCTCACCTGACTACAACTTCTCTTCAGGTTGTTATAGAGGGTGATAAGGTGGCCCCTGAGTCTCCTCCAGACTAAACAACCCCAGCTCCCTTAGCCTCTCCTCATAAGGCTTTCCCTCTCGTCTATTCACCAGCCTTGTTCCTCTCCTCTGGAACTGCTCTAGCCCCTCAATATCTTTCTTGAAGTGAGTTTGGAATATGTGTGAGTTGCTTGACCTACCAACCCCTTGAGTGTTTGCTCCTTTAAAATACTGAGTGTTGCTGATGCATGTTTTGTTTAAAGATGTGTACAAAGGTCATTTCTCCTGCAGAATGTTTTGGAACTTATCTTTCATGGATCACAGAGGTATAAACCAAGTGTGAGTATGTTGGGAGAAGAATCCTAGTGCTGCTATGGGTCTTCTCTCTTCTTGTTCCCACCTCCTGCTTAGTAGGTGGTGTTTATGCCTCCAGATGTGTAGCCAAACAGTCTGGTCTATCATCTACTCCTTTGTGTGCAGCTACTGAGGCCAAAAGTACTGAATCAGAAATGTACTTCCTGGATACTGATGGCTTGTACCCCATTTCCCTGACTGGCTGAAGCTGGCATAAGCCAGTGCTGGAAGAGGTATTCCTTACACCACGTGTGCTTGCTTCTGCCATTTCCCTTGTGTCAAGGCTAGCACTTGTGGGAACTGAATGTCTGAAAACAGCCCTCTTCCAGCAGGTTAGTTTTTGAGACTGACCAGTTAGTTGGTCTGGTTCACAATGCGAGAGCTGGGCCCAGCGTAAGAGTAGTGCTGCAAAGGAAGATAGGGCAGAGCCAGTAAAACCTTTGGCACAGATGGAATTAAACCAACCAGTTGGGGTTAAGGGGGGTATCTGTGCTCCCAGGAGTAAAACACTTGAGGCAAACCACTGTGTCATCGCTGAAATGAAGCTGAGCTCCCAGGGTATCCCCCAAATGAAAAATAATCTGTGTAAAAGAGAAGGCAGGACATAGCTTATTGTGGTTATTAATGATATGTGGGCTCACTGGTGGAGTGCTTTAGTTTGCTGGAGGTCCATCTCTTGATTTGAAATCTAGGGTGACTCTGATGTCCTGTTTGTCAAGGGAAGGTCATGAGATGTCTCTGTGGGGTAAACTGGTGTTCTCAGGTTAGTCCTCTTTGAATGTGTCGTATCACATCATTTGCCCTGGAAATTTCCATGCAGGTTAAATTTAGATGCTAAAGTACCTCCAGCTCCACCCACTCCAGAAGTTCCTGACATCATTAGTCTCGAAGTTGGGCAGAGTGCTATATGTGAGGAATGTGCTGTTTAATCATGCGTTGTGTTATCAGTCAAAGAACTAAACACTTAATCATTTTTCTGCAGTGTTCAGAAAAAACTTTCACTTTCCTCACAGCATCACCTTAACAGATTAAGCATCAGAGCCCTCAATCACCCTGGAAATGTCATAGGGTTATCAAATGGTGAAGAGTGTTAAAATAGTAAAAATTAGAAATTAATAAAAGGTAGCAAAGAGGAGGCCTGATACTTTCAGCATCTGGTATTAATAATTCTACTGCCTACTGAGGGTCAGTCTCTTCCCATATTAGTGGGTAATGGATTAGAGAATTACTTTTTATTAATGATTACAATAATTTCCAGTAATTATTGGTTGAGAGATCAGGATTTCTTTCAGATGAGCTGTATACAGATTTCTAAAGAAAGGATTTACTAGTTCTTGTAGTTTAACCATCGTTAACCATAACTCTAGATACTGCTTTTGAAGTCCTTTTGCCAGAATTTTGGTGAGAGTTCTTTTTTTAACCATTTTTCTGGCAGCATTTTTAGGGTTTTTTTTGGGTATCATGCTCCTTATTTACTTTAGAATTTTAAGTCCTTTTTGCTATTATTTTAATGTCTGTGTGTTTGCCAAGTGCTGCTTTTGGACGCTGTCCTTCCACTGATGACAGAGCTGTACTTACAAATGTTCCTTCACATCCTCCCATTTTGCATGGATAACTACTGAAAATTATTTTATTAGACTGGACCATCACAGGAACATAACCTAGATGGCTGAGTAGATTCCAACCCTTTTGGTTGTAAGGAGGAAAGTAAGGTGTGGTACCACAGTCAGAGGAGGAAGTTGAACTCTTGCCAAAACCAAAATACTCCTTCCTTTTGTAATTCATGTGTTGTGTTCGAGACCTTTTTTTTTATTGCATCTGCTCCCAGCATGCTGCACGGTGTGGTATTTTCTGCTTTGAGTGTGTGATGTGACTGGTGTCAGCGGAGCCGCTGGTACAGAACTATTCAATTTAATCATTAATGAGTTGGATGCGGGATTAGGATGCACTGTCAGCAAGTTTGCTGATGACACAAAGCTGGGTGGTGTTGCCGACACCCCAGCAGGCTGTGCTGCCATTCAGTGAGACCTGGACAGGCTGGAGAGCTGGGCAGGGAGCAATTTAATGAAATACAATGAGGGTAAATGTAGAGTCTTGCATCTGGGTCAGAACAACCCCAGGTACCAGTATAGGTTTTGGGGACAGACCTGTCTGAGAGTAGTGCAGGAGAAAGGGACCTGGGGGTCCTGGTGGACAGCAGGATGACCATGAGCCAGCAGTGTCTAAGAGGGCCAAGAGCATCCTGGGGTGTATCAGAATGGGGGGTGGTTAGCAGATTCTTTGCGACCTGATCTAGGTGATCCTGCTGTGGCAGGGGGATTGGGCTGGATGATCTTTTGAGGTCCCTTGCAATCCCTAATGATTCTGTGATTCTAGCAACTCGTGCGGGTTGATAGAGTGTCTGTTCTTCTCCAGTCTTTTCTGTTCCCAGAAATCTTCAATAGCATATCAACTTTAACAACTTTAGGACTCTGTCCTTCTGAACAGAAGCCAGTAAAATAACACTGACTGACGGGACAACCTCTGGCTGGCCATGTCCCAGGCATTAGTCAGAGTGTTTGTCTGCCTCGTCTCTATTTGATTTTAATATTCCCAGGGTGTAAGGCAGCACCTGTTCCCAGGTGGTGGCTTCTCTCCAATTGACTTCAGAGGGAACACAATTAGATGTATGTTAAAAATAACATTTTATTTTGTTGGGGTGGTTGTCTCTTAAGTAAGAATGAACTATGTTTTGAAGTGGGTGATAGCTGCACACTTCTTCACACGAATGCGGAATCCAGCCTCTCTAATTTTTAAGCACATCATCACGAGATGAAGTTGCAGCTGTCTTGTTCTCCTTTTCTGCTATATTTTGTTGTTCTCATCTGGTTAAAAATAGCCCGAGAGGAATCAGTCTTGATTGAGTACTTCCTCTTTCAAACTGCAGGTTTTTTAAGTGGTATTAAATCCTTTAGAAGGAAAGGCAGGCTCAGAGCAGCGGGTTTTGCTGTGATGCAGTGAGGTATACACACAAAGCAATTCTGTTTCTTGCAGCCACACCTGGTCAAACAGGTTTACTGGGACTCTGCAGAAGTTCACAGCATAGGAAATGATGCAATTTGACCATTAGCATTACTAATTTTATCCACATCTAGTGTATTCTTGCATTTATGAAGCTTGGTTAAGCTTCAAATCTGCTGTCATTTGTTTCGGAGGAGGAGAAGGCTGCTGCGCCTGTGGAAAACGAGGTGCAGGCACGATGCTGCTTTAACATGTTATGGGACAGGCTTGATTGCTAAAGTCCTCAGTTTGGATTTGGGATCAAAAGCCAGGTCTAGATTTTGTGTTTGGCTTCTATCTACAGAGTTTTGACTTAAACAAAGGTACTGAGTCTCTATGCTTAGTTTAATGCTTAAGAAATTTAACTCCCACTCAATTTTTCTGTCCAGGTTCATGTGGTCCCCAAAGACTAGTACAACACATCAGTGTAAGCCTTGATGTATCCTTGGGAGCTAACTGCCTGCTGGCCCTGATGTCAGAGCATGGATTAAAATCTTGTGAGCTGCTGGAAGCTCTTTCCTGATTATCCCTTCTGCAAGGTGCAGTCTAGGGAAGGCACTTTTTGGTTCTTCTCTAAATCATGCTGAATCAAGAGGTAGTTGGGCTGCAGTGTCTGCCAAAGCTGCATTAGGCTGAACAATTGTCTCCTCCAAGTCTGGTTTGTTAGGTTTGCAAGTCAGGTAATGAAATGCATTAAATCATAAAGCTTTTGCTCTGCATATCTGGTAATATACCAGCCACCAACCTGTGAAGAACATGCTGGCTTACCCCTGGCCCCCACTGTTCCAGAAGTTGTCTGTGTAGTCATTGCCTAGTTTTATTCTCACTGGTATATTTGTCTTGAAATACTGCAGATCCTGGACTTGTAAAAAGAAAAGTGAATTGATTTATTTTTGCAGTAGAAACAGAGATATTGAGAGCAAGGAAGACCTAAAATTGTAGTAGAAAGTATTCTGAGCTCAGTGCATTTATTATTTCACACTATCAAATGGTGAAAGGAAGAAATTATTCAAGTGGGTATTGTGGAATCTCACTCACGGCAGGGTGGATGCCGACCCCATAATGAATGTGGAAGGTCAGAGCGCTGCACTCTCACCAGGGTTTGATGGGTGGACCAGTAAAGAACTGGCTTGATGGCCGCACCCAGAGAGTGGTTGTCGATGGATCCATGTCCAAGTGGAGGCCAGTGACAAGTGGTGTCCCTCAGGGATCAGTCCTAGGACCAGTCTTGTTCAACATCTTTGTGATTCTCTCCCTCTACTCTGCTCTAGTGAGGCCCCACCTGCAGCACTGTGTCCAGTTCTAGAGCCCTTATTAGAAGAAGGATGTGGAGGTGCTGGAGTGAGTGCAGAGGAGGGCCACGAGGATGATCAGAGGGCTGGAGCACCTCTCCTCTGAGGCCAGACTGAGAGAGTTGGGGCTGTTGAGTCTGGAGAAGATGAGGCTCCCAAGTGACCTTCTTGTGGCCTTCCAGCATCTGAAGGGGGCCTACAAAAAGGCTGGGGAGGGACTATTTAGCATGTCAGGTAGCGACAGGACTAGGGGGAATGGAGCAAAGCTGGAGATGGGTAGATTTAGAGTGGATGTGAGGAGGAAGTTCTTCACCGTGAGAGTGGTTAGAACCTGGAATGGGTTGCCCAGGGAGGTGGTTGGGCCCCATCCTTGGAGGTGTTTAAGGCCAGGCTGGATGGGGCTCTGGCCAGCCTGATCTAGGGTGGGGTGTCCCTGCCCATGGCAGGGGAGTAGGAACTGTGGTCCCTTCTAACCCAGACTGACTGTGTGACTTGGTGTAGGTGATCCTGCTGTGGCAGGGGGATTGGACTAGATGATCTTTTGAGGTCCCTTCCAATCCCTAATGATTCTATGATTCAGTAGAGTATAATCCCCAGACTTACTGCAGCCATGTTTAATCTTCTGTTCTTGCAAGAGGCCTTTGAAAGGACAGGGGAAGGAGTGAACTTGAGAGGTTATGGTCTGTCAATGTGGCACATCTTCACTTGGGGTAATAGCAAGGAGTATCAAACGATGCTGAACTGGTCCTTTGAGCAATGGTGGAAAAGAGAGCCACTTTGAATGACTTTAAGTAAGAATACTCCTACTGAAATGAAATTAAATCAGTTCCTCATGTTGCTAGCAGTGAATGTCAACTTTTTAAAAACCATTGAATTCAGAGGGGTCTACTTTGCTTACAGTCATGCATTACAGTAGGAGTCTAGGAAATGTTCAGTAAGGATATCCCTGTGCTTTAAAATGTAAGTGAAAGAGTGAACAAGGTTGAAAACACTGAGCTCAGGTTAGGCAAGTGGGAGGAATGTGTAAGGAAACAGATCCTTTGCTTGTTGTGTTATGGAAGTATATCAAAATGACAGCCCTAATCACTATTTCCAAAGGTACCAAAGTCACACAGATGTTGATGGGAGTGGGGAAATGGTTTGTGCTGTTTTAGCTTTGTTCTTGCCTCAAGAACAGAATTCTGATCATCTTTCTTAGTTTCTAGAGGAAAATAATAATGTAATGTAGGTGAAGCCACTGTTGCAGAGCATCTAGGTCCTAGGACTTTTTTGTACTGAAAATATTTCTCTTCCAAAGTGTCACTAATTTTGCAAACCTTTTCATGCACAAGCAAGAGAGAAACATGGCCGGGGAATGACTTCTCAATTATAGACACATGAAAGTGGTTTGGCAGGTGAGATGAGGGAGGCAGACACAAGAAGCAGCTGGACAATGAGCACAGTGTAGCCTTGCTTGATGGAAAGGAAAGCATTAAAAGATTATCTATCATTTGTTGTACACAAGGGATTTATTCTTGCTGTCCCTGTGAAGTTAGGGGGGATTGTCGTTGTACCGCATTTGTCTTGGCAATACCATCTCTTGCACTGTTTGAGATTCATCCCTGATTTGCTAAAGAATCACTGCTGCCTTTGATGACCAATCCTCAGTCTTGCCTCTCCTTCTTCTGTTCAGTGCCTGAAGAACAGCTACACAACATTGATGAGTATGATCTCAACGTTGTCCGCCTCTGCTTCCAAGCTTTCCTCCCCGACGAACATGGCAACTACACATTAGCTCTTCCTCCTTTGATTTCCAACCCCATCTACGACAACAGTGAGTACCAACTCAGTCACATGTATTTTGGGTCTTTTTTCCTTTTGTTTTTCTCTTTTGATGGGGGTGAGAAATGCAGGGCCAGTTTCTGGGGTCTCTGATAAGTCTCGTGGGTCACTTCTGTGGCTTGGGACTGCTGTGCGCATGTCAATGAGTGAGCACGTACTCAAAAGATGATCAGAGTGAAGTGTTGAGAGTAATTGTCATATCCATGGACTCACAGGTGCTTTCTCAGCCCTTGTTCATAGATAACAGTAAGGAGGATGAGGAAAGCCTAGTCCTGATGTGCCAAATGATAAAAATAAATAGTAGCAAGATGAATGGCTGCTGTAAGACTGAGTTGTCCCTTAAAAGCCTGTCTGTACCCACAAGGAGTATGCATTTGCCTTGTAAAGCCTTTGGTACAGGGATTGAGAGGGATTTATCCTAGTGGAAAACTGTCTTAATCACTGTTACAGATCCCTTTTGTATCCTGGACAATTGCTATTTTCAGTGTAAGGGCAGGTAATGGGAATATTTGATCCATTTCTGGGAGGGTGCAGAAGTAGATAAATTGCCCCTTTTTTGCACCTTCACTGCAGTTCAGGATTTTAGCCCTCATCATGTGCAGGATGTACCTTCTTGGAGCAGAACAGCCAAAGAGCTTGTAATAATTGGAAACTTTCTGGTAATGTACGTTGTTCCTGCAGTGAAACTATTTCCATGCTAAGTATTTAAGCTTCTTACTGTATCAGAAACTGTTGAAGAACATGAGGTCCACATGTTTGTGGACTCAGTGGCACAACTGTTTTGAAGTGGGCCTAACCACTGTGAAAATGTTGAATATGAACTCCGGTGGTTTTGATATTTTCTAGAACTTCTTTAGAATAATCTAGAAGTGCATTGTGTCATTGAGAACCTTGTAGTAGCAATTAGGATGGAGATAACACTGATGTACAAAATTTGCAGCTATGTCTCAGATGCCATTTAGAAATGCACCAAATCACAATTATATGTGTGTGTGATTGACGTCAGTCTTTGCTGAGCTTCTGCAGTGACAGCTCTGTGGTGGGGGAAGCTTGGTTTTGTAGTGTGGGCATATGTGGGCAGCTCCTGGGACACTGTAGGTATCTGAAACCTTCTGTGTAACGTAGCAGTGGTGTAACTACAAAGGCATAACTGCGACCACACACCATAAAAATTACGCTGCTCTTATCTGGAACAGCAGTTTCAGATCTGAATTTCTTTTTAAAATGTTAGCCTCTGTAAACCTCCTCTGTCAGGGAGAACTGGGTATGGTCAGTTGTACCTTTAGATAACATAAAGTACAGTACAGTGGGCTTGGAAATCCTAGGTGGTTAGACTTTGGGCATTTGCAAATCTGTTCAGATCAGGAGCAGAAAGATGTTCAGAGCTCTTCTGAAAATAAGCTCATGGTACAGAGTGTTTTCTCTGCTTTCTTATACTTCATAGTCTCCACCTGCTTTGGGTAGAGATACACTGGAGTCATACAAACAGAATAGAGGCAACTGTATTAGCATAGGCTGTGTGTGTAAGAATTCAGTATTAGAGGCAGCTTCTGTTTTTCTGTTTTCAGTTGCTTATAACATTAAGTGAACTGAAATTTCCCAAATTGCATATCTTACCACAATGAGATCTCCTGGGAAAAGTCAGACAAAGCAGCTCACCCTTTCTGGGAAATGAGGCTAGGGACAATGTGGTGCTCTGCTCTGGTGGAAAGCGTATTTTTGGGAACAAGGAACAGGAATTGGGCAGGAGTCTAGGTGACAGGGAGGTGAGGGCATGCACAGGGGAAGAGGGGAGGGAAGTAGCATGGTGAAGCCACAGGGAACATCCTCTGAGGCTGGTGCCAGCTTCGTTGTCCCTGCCTGGCACTGGGGTTGACAGCAGAGAGTGTGCACCCACATCTGCTGGCATTGGTGTTTACTTCCTTCATCTTCCTTTGTAAATCTGTCTAAAGACAAAGCATCAACTCCAGCCTAGAAAACCTTCCCAAAGACATGTTAAAATGACACCAAGGGCCATCCAAGCATACAGAAGTGAAACAAAGGTAAAATTTGGCTTCACCTTGTAGTTCTTCATTTACCCTTCCTGTGAAAAATGCACAGTGACACTGTCACTCGTGATCCTGCGCTGTTTCTGCATTTGTTTCCCCTCCCTTCAAAGTTTCTGACTTATGAAGTGAATGAAGTAGCATGTGTCATGCAGTATATAAGGCTGAAGGACCCACTTCTCCAAACAACAGTAATTGCTGCAGATAGCAACTACGTAATTGGGGTCTGGCCTGAGGTTACCGGTGTCTTCTGAGTATAGTCTGCAGTGTGCCTGCACGGGAACTGACTCAACTGGAGAGTCCAAAGTAGATTTTTTTGAGGGTGACATGATGGGCTTCATTTGTGTATTTTATCTCTGTGCCTGGAACAGGGAGCACCCACTGGTGGGGGAGCCACATGTTGCTGTCGTGGTAGGAGGATCAGTTTCTGAGTAGCAAAGTGGCACCAGCCAGATCTTCCCAGTGACCTTAAACACGTTTGGAGTTGATTGTCTGGGTGTTTTATGTTTTCCTACAACCAGAGGAGAACATCATGGCACACTGTGATATGTTGAGTGAAGGAGTAGAAGGTGCAGTCATGCAGTAGTAGAGAAATGATCAGCAGTTACTTTGCACGTTAATTAAAGATGGGGTCTTCAAATTGATAGCCACAGGGAGTGAACTTGAAATTCTGGAGAGACTTCTTCATTCTGGCCTTTTTCTGTTGCTCTTTAGCACTTCTGAGTCACTGTATTGTGACAAAAATGCCCTTTTAAATTAATTGTAATGTAGCTTCAAAGGGACAGTAGTCTCCTGTCTGTTGTTACCCTGCAGGAGAGCCATTAGGAAGTGCTGGTCTTCATCCCGCCTTCATTCCCCGTAGCCATCGGGTTGTCTGGACGCAGTGTGCAAAACGTCACTGGTGGTTGTTTTACGGCAATACACAGTGCTACCAGGGACTGTGCACAGCACAACTGTCATGAGAGCTGTCCCATGCAGCCAGTCTGGAGCTGAAATTGGAGCCTTTTTGAGTAAAGGCATGAAAGTTAGAGCTGCTCTCAAACACCTGGGGAGGGCAACAGAGGAAAGGTTCATGTCATTCAGGGAAGCATTTTGAGATTACTCTAGAACAGTTAGGGAGCGAGTGGCATTGTACTGGTGTCTTGTGTTTAGAGATCAGTAGCTGAGAGCTGTAGGATCATGGAGCATCAACCATCTTCTGAACATCCTACATGGAGCAACTTGTTTTGTCTGGATTTCAGGCGGTCGCGTTCCTCTGGTTGTTGCCTTCCCTTCATAGCCTGTCATGGTTTAGCACCAGGTTAGCCCATAAAACTATAATCTGCTCAACCGTGCAGATGGAAATGTCCTCCCACCCCCTGGAGGGGGAGAAAAGAGGTAAACACACGTCCAGAAACTGGAATTAGAAATGTTAAACTTTATGAAAGACTTTATTAAGTGGGAAACGAAACCCAAAAACCTGGGAAAAAGGGGAAAAAAGAAGTATGTTCTTCCTCTATTCAAGTCCACTCCTCCCTCTGCCCAGACCTGATAACCCCTGATTCCTAAGAGATGCTAAAAGGAGGACAAGGAGGAGTAAAGGGTGGACAAGGAGGGAGTAAAAAGGAATCTCCTAGGCAAAACTTAACTATTCAGTTTAAGGCATTTCCTAGGCCATAGTCTGCAAATTTGCGGGAAAGGATGGAGATAGGAGGACGATAAAAGGGAAGGCTAAAAAGGGAACGGGGGAAAAGTGGGGGGTGAAGCAGAAGAGAGACAAAAAGCCACAGAGGAATAGACAGGACATAGTGTGCCATGGCCCAAAACGAAACTGAAACCAGACTCCCAAGACACACAAACAGGGAGGGAGTACCAAGAAGAGGGGCAAAGGAATACCCTGTCCCCAATTAAGGACCCCAAAATCTGTCTGGCCCACTCTACCTGCTCAGCCTTTCCCCTACGGCACCCACCTCTCCACTTCCTCAACCAATGGACCTCCACCCCCCCTGCCTTTAGCAAGCTGCTGTGTGCCGGAGAAAAAAGTAAACACCCCCACAGCCAAGACGAGTTAACTCCTTGTATGCTGGAAGAGAGGTTGATGCAGGTTGACCATAAGCAAACATGATTTTGCCCAAGCCAGAACACAGCCTTAAATCCCAGCACCTCATCTTAAAGCATTACTGTAACTGCCCCTATTAATCATCAGATTTGCCTGTGTATTTTCAGGAGCTCCCAACACTGCAGAACTGAGAATCTGTCGTGTGAACAAGAACTGCGGAAGTGTAAAAGGAGGAGACGAAATATTTCTCCTGTGTGACAAAGTTCAGAAGGGTAATCTTGACCAGGCTTTTTTCTTTCCCTCTGCCCTGAATGGATGACACTGCCCCTTTCTGGCTGGGGAGCTGAAGCCTTTCACTGCACTCTGGTGTAAGCGGGTTGGTTTTACAGCTGGGTGGAAGACTTCAGGTTCAAGGGCTCTCTGCACTGCTGAAAGGCACTCAGTGTCTTTAGAGTGAAGCCACTGAATTCATATCTGAATTCCAAGTCAGATTCCTTCCTGTGTTCCCCTTCTGTTTTTTATGCTGCAAGTTTCCAGTCTTCCTGCTTAACAAGCACCTTCTGTTTCTAATGGACTAGATGATATAGAAGTCAGATTTGTCTTGGACAACTGGGAAGCCAAAGGTTCCTTTTCACAAGCTGATGTTCACCGTCAAGTTGCAATTGTGTTCAAAACACCACCATTTCTCAAAGACATCACCGAGCCTGTCACGGTGAAAATGCAGCTACGAAGACCTTCAGACCAGGAAGTCAGTGAACCTATGGATTTCAGATACCTACCAGATGAAAAGGGTATGGTTCCATGTAGCCATTATCTGCACAGAATTTAGCTTGATAGTAAACAGTAGCTTAATTAGTAAAATTTCTGCCACACTGTTTCATCAAAGTAGAGTTTTGGATTTTAAAAGTAACAGTAGTCTGTTTCCTCTATGAAAATACCAAGACTCATGGCTACTAACACTGTCTTGCTTTGTTAGTGCTGTTGTGTCTGAAATATTTTCTTTAAATACATCTTTACTGCAAGGAGGTGCTACAAGATTTAGAAAGTTTTACTAATTATATCAAACAGAAACATAATACTTTTCCCTTCCACTCCTTTTCCTGCAGATCCATATGGCAACAAAGCGAAAAGGCAAAGATCAACACTGGCTTGGCAAAAGCTCATACAGGACTGTGGTAAGGAAAACATTTGTCTTTATCTTGTTTGAGTGAACTGGGGTGTAGGTGGATTTGTTTTATATAAATGCAAGCATTCAGGTTTAGACTCAGGCTTTTCTTCCATTGCAGGATCAAATGTGACACAGAGGCCCAAAGCAGCTCCGTTCTCTGCAGCCACTCCTGACAGGAAGCCGATTAAGAAAGGTAGGCTTTTGCATTTAATTTCCCAAGGCAGCAGTAGTACCAGTTTCTTACTTTCCCTCCTCCAGACTCTTCCCAACGCCTCTGCTATGCTGCAGCTTCCCCCTTGCACAAGAGAGGGCTGCATCATCTTTGATTTGAAGCATTGCCAGCTTTCAGCCTAAATTTAGGTAGCAACTAACTTTCTTTTTCTTGGATACATGGTTTAGTGGATGGACATGGTGACACTGGGTTGATGGTTGGACTTGATCTTGGAGGTGTCTTCAAACCTTAATGATTCTGTGACTCTTTGTGCTCAGCTACTCAGCCTGCTCAGCTGCTGGCCTTCCTTGCTCTTTGCTCAAAATCTAGTATTCTCTTTGAGGGTTTCTTCCTGCAAGATATTGATGCTTTTGAGGACAAAAGAAAATCCTGATGGTTTTAACTTTAACGTATCTGTCACCTTCAGCAAGTGAGGTAAAATCTGGGGTCTACCTTCAAACGCAGTTTAGCAAATATGAAAGTGCAAATGCACATATAATCTTAACAAAGACAATCTCATTGTTGGTTATAAAATAAATGGGCATTCAAACACAGTTATGTCTTTCCATTCCATAGAACCAAACTCGCTTTCATCCACGCTGATGATGCCGGGGCTGGGAACCCTGGCCAACACTAGTCAGCTCTACCCTCTCTGCAACCAGATTGCCCATCTGCCTGCGCAGGTGGGGCCAGGGAAGCAGGACACACTCTCCTCATGCTGGCAGTTGCAGTACAGCAGCCCTTCTTCAGCCAGCACCCTGCTGAACACACACCCACAGAACAGCTTCACAGCAGATGGGCCGCAGCCTGGCACTCAGGGCAGCAGTGCTCTCCCAGCTTTCCACAACGACCCTCTGAACTGGCCTGATGAGAAGGATTCAGGTTTCTACCGAAATTTCAGTGGTGCAAATGGGATTGGAGCAGTGGCATTGTCAACGGCAGACATGCAAAGCATCTCCAGTAACAGCGTTGTGCACCAGCCTCTTTCTGCCAGCGTCTCTGCAGTCAGCACCGTGAACATGGAGACTGACATGAACTGCACTAGTATGAACTTTGAAAAGTTTCACCAGGTGTTAAATACCAGCAACCACAGGCAGCAGGTGCATCAGGTGCCTCCAGCTTGCCCATCTGTAGCAGCTCTGGACAACACCCCTTTTAATTCACAGTCTAACTTAGCTGACCCAACAGTTTACGATTTGATACACCACGAAGTTTTAAGCCAGTCAAGACTATCCACCAACCCAATCCCAAATCATCAGAACAGCCTTGCAGATAACCAGTACTATGACGCCGACGGTATCCACACTGATGAGCTCTATCAGTCTTTACAACTTGATAGCATATTACAAAGCTATAACAATTAAGCCAGCAGTGTCAGGCTGGAAATGGGTATGTAGAGCTTTTCTGATGGCTAGCTGTGTGAAGAGGAGTCTCCTACACTTCCGGAGTTCCTGCTTTCCCTTTCAGAATGTTACTATGCAAGTTTCATGGTAGAACTTAAGGTGATAGATGCCAGTCTAGAGACAGATTCCAGCCTCAAGCCTGGAATGCCCATATGGAAGAGAGGTTGGAGTAGAGTTTGGGTTTCTATACCTTAGAACTACCCTCTATACCCATCTTTACACTGTGGGAAAAGGGAACTGTTAACACTTCAGTTTTCCATACCTTTGGGGACTGTAAAAGCCAGGATCTTCAGAAGGGTTAAAACTTCTAATACTTCACAGAGTTAAAACTGCTTGAAAAAGAACTGGTTTTGCTATGGAAATTACATTTTAATTCTGATAGGACAGATACTAGGAAAAAAACTCATGTGTGGGCACTCTAGTTCAGACTCACCTAACAAAGTTCAAGTTTTACTGAACTTACCTGAAAGGTTCAGGTTTCTTACCCTCTTTAGTACAGAATATTCCTCTCATAAAACAAGATCACATACAATTTTTCACATTCTCACCACGCTCCATTTGCTTTGAAGGCAAATTTACTCTAAAATTTCTTAATGACTATGTCATTGTTAGATATATTTTAAAAAGACCGAAAGGTTTGAGGTTTTTAAATAGTCCAGCTCTGTTGTAAATGAATCGCTGCACAAACAAATGAACAGCAAGTAAGGACTTCTCTGCACTTCATCCAAAGTGCTCTGTATTACAGATGACAACCCCCTGTTGCTTTAGAAATGAAGCACGCTGTTATTTCTTTGGAAGTTGTTGTTTGGGGGATTTTTTTGTGTGTACCTGTGATATACATGTGTATCATTTTTGAACTGCAGCAATCTGTTGAGCCAAAGCACGTACCTAGTATTTCCTCAGGTATCTTGGCAGTTTCCTGCTATGCAAGTGACTGCTTAAAAGAAGGCTCAGACCCCACCTCCCCAACACCCTGCAAGAGAAAGCTCTGGGGCAAAGCCAGAGGCAGTCTTCGTGCAGTCTCATCTCAATGCACTCTGTTAGTAACTCACAGCCATTTCAGTCAGTGCCAACTCAAAACACTCCTCAGTACTCTGTGTAAGAACCCAGAGCTTCCTCCCTTCCGCTTGATTCCCAGTCTTTGTTCTTGGCCTGAGTTGCAGGATGTTCAGGGACAATTCGTGTGGATGTAACTGGCTCGGTAAGCTACTCTGCTCTGCATTATAGGGCTTTGCTGGTTTTTTTAATTACTATCATTATTTTTTTAAGAAGCAACACAGCAAGAAGTATTTCTTAAGTTATACAGCTGCTTTGTATGGCAGATAAAGCTTAAGAATCTAACTGCACCATGGAAAGAAGCAATAAAAAGAGCACACTTGGATATATAAAACCCCAATCCCAGGTTGGAAAAGCCACTTGTATTTCCACTTGAGACAGGTAGTTGCACGCACAAGGCAGAAAGGAAGGCAGAAATGACTCCTTAACAGCAGTAGTTCATGGCTCCTGAAATGCATTACACCAGTTACCCAGCTCTGACAGGACATGCTCTGCTGACAACGTGTCAAGAACTTGATGTTTGGAAAACTGCTTCCCCAACTCCAGGTACACAGCGCAATCAGTTCACTCTTCACATCTGAAAGCAGTTTTTCCACACTGCTGTGTAGCTACTCTCCAGTCTTAGGTAATAGAAACACCAAGGAAATACAAAGAGAGCTCGAAATGTGTTGTTTATTCAGTTTTTTAAGTTCTCAATTTTAAGTATATTAAATGTAAACATTATACTCACTTCATAGAAAGCTCTTTATAGTACAGTTTGTTTTTGTTGTATAATTAAATATTTTCAAAGTTCTGTTTTCCTTTGTATGTGAGTCAGTTTGGTAATTAAAAAAAGCCTGACTGTACTGAGTACTTAGCTTCTGCAACCTTCTCCGATTCATGACACCCCCACTGCAGGAGAGCCTGTCAAATGGGAGAAGGCAGCTTATGGGTTGCTGATCCTGGCACTTTTGAGAATATTTTCTGCTCACAGTTACTGTTGGCCACTCCAAACCTGAAGTGATGTGTGCAGCAAAGGGGTCACCTGTACTTGGCAGTGGGGCAGAGAGGCCAGATATGTTCATGTTCAGCTGAGCGCAGCTTTCTCCAGGTTCAATTAAGATGATGCTAAAAGTGTGTGGGAGGGCATTTTATGGGTGACCAGTTGTATGGAAAAATAAGACTGCTTTATTTTGAGTCCTTTCAGTGCAAAGCACGATGATGCTAAGGACCACTGGACTTCAGTTTCATGTTTTTCACATAATGTGCTAGAAGATGATCTCTTTCACCTATGCCTAAAGAACAAGATGAAATGTTGCTCTCACAAAACATCCCATGTGAGTACTCACAAGCAGGTGTTTTAAAAATCAGATGAAGGCTAAAGTCCAGCATTAACTCCTGCTATATTCATTACAGATGATGATTGTTCAAAGTGTTTATCTTGTATTAGAAACTGCAGACTTTAAAGTTCAAAAAACTAGATTATTATCTCCCATTTTCTTATAACTTCAAGATAAAAAAACAAAAGAAGTTGGTGCCTGAATCATACTTCTGTCATTGATGTCTTTGAAACGGGAGCTTCTGGACTCCTGCCGTATTTGTGTTACAGCAGACGAGAAAAACTAATGAGGAGAGACTAGTTTTAACAGCCAGAGCAGGCAAAGCCTGTAATATTTACACAAATTTTTCAAGAACAGCTTTTAGAAGCTCCTAGAAAGTTCATGAATACCTTTTTGAGCTGTCTGCTCATGTCAACACATGAGGTTCTGGTGGTCCTGAATTGAAGGTTGACACCCCAGTAGTCTTACTCTGAGTCTCCAGACAGCGCTTTGTCTCAGTAAACATTACACTTCTGAGAAAGAAGAACCCTCAAATCCTAAACTTCAATTTCTTGTCAGTAAGCTTAACTCTCTTCTGTACTTCAGGCAAGCAGGAACACCTTCCCAATGGATTAACATGATACAGGCGTAAAAGTGGGTTTTCCTAAAGACGTGGGTGGCACTTTGTATGAAATATTGAAAATAACCGAAGAAAAAGCCCTCAGGAATTCCCTATTCCAGTCAAGTTCCTGTGCAGTGTTCAGTTCTTCCAGGCATGGACCCAAGGCCACGTACTAGAAGAAATGTATCACGCTACAAACCCAAAGCCATTTATTTCTGACTTGGTCTCTCCATTTCAACAGTTGTTACAATGGTTGCCTGCACTTTTTGGTTCCTTGTAGTCCTTTTTTTCTGTTTCCATTGTGCATCACTGCCAGGACTTCCTAATCTTTTTATATACCGTGACTCAGCTGGGGAAATCCTATGCCTGAGGACAGCAGTTGAGGCCTCAAGTACCTCAACTGTTATTTCTAGGAAACACTGATCATGATGCTTTAAGATGGCAAAAACTTAGTGTTAAATGCTGAATTTTCATCTGAAAGCTTTTTTTTCCTTTGAAAAGTACTTTGGCAGATATATTTGCTCATGCCTACAACTGACACCAGAAAGCAGAAGGTGGGGTTGCTGCCTTGCTCCAGGTACTATCCTGCTGGCTTCAGCGTTCTTTGGACTTTCAGGGTTTCCTGCATGAACTATGCTCAGAAAAAGTGAGGACTGAGTTTCAGGTAGCCCAGTGCCACCCATGTTCAGAGAAGACAGCTGCAGCGTCTAACATCAGAAGTTTAAAGAACTTGAAGGAGAGTCACTTTTAATTAAAACATTTTAAACTACTGCAGAAAGTGTCTGTGATGTACTTGCTCAGTTCACCATCGATCTGTACATGTGAAACCATCATTTGCTTAACAGTTCTTACTTAAAAAGCCCTCTTACCAATACACCAAATCTGGAGACTGAACCAACACTACCTGCTCCGGGGTGCTTTAAGTACCTCTGGCAGATCAACGTGATCCAAACACTGAACAGGAAAACTTCGCAACCAAACTGTAAGGCGAAATGGTGTTCAGTAGCCAGCTGCGGCTAGACGAACTGCTTCTTCCTCATCCCAGTTTGAACAGTCAGTTATCCAAAGCTGGAGGCCAGTCAACGTCAACAGACTAGAAGAGCAGGGTCAGGAGGGGAAAAAAAAGGCTAAATCAGCAGACATATTGTGTGTATGTAAGGAGACTTCAAACTCTGCTATAGGCTAATGGAAAAAGAAACAGAGTAAACACAGGACACCAAGATGAGTAGGGACAAGACTAGCACGAGGCACGGGCCTCAAATAGTCACCTCCTTCTGGTCTGCTCCATCTCTGGAGAGAGCTGTGGGAACTGGCCTTTCGTCACAAAGCAGAATTGCAACTATTCATACTCCTAATTCCCAGCATCATTTGATGTTGAGCTGCACTCACAGGGAGTCCAGAACTGTTAATTAAAAATGGGAACTATCTCTTGTCTTTTACTCATCCTGGAGATGGCCTGTCATGGTATGAAAGCAAACATATCTGTTGCCTGATGCCATGGGAATATTCATGTTGGGTAGTGCATGCAAAGAGAGTAGAACACCATCATCTGTAACCAATTCTGCCTCCTAAGCAATGAAAATTAGACTAAAAGAATAAGCTGTCAAGTACCACGCACAAGAATTAGCCGGGCAACATCATTAACTGTCATCCTGACCGTTAGTCAAAAGAGACAGTAAACAAATGTAAAACCAATGTGGTAATTACTACAACTCAGATAATGTCTGTCTTTCCTAAGACCACATCTCCAACTCCTGCTAGGCATAAACTTGTTGCTTACCCTCTTCCAAAAGCACAGCACAGCCTATGCTATTGTTGTATCGCCGTGGGTAACATCACAGTGTTCACCACACAGCACAGTCAACACTTTGGTTCCAAGACCGTCTACATTAATGCTCCTTGCCTGATCTGCAGCTTCATCAAAGGACTAGGCTGAGCCTGCAAAAATGCATTATTAGCAATAGGACTAATTATTTTCAAGTCCCTAGACATCTTTCACAGTTATGTCCAGTAACTGCTGTAACATGGATCTGTATGAGAGCAGTGCTTTTCAGCGTGAGCCTCCAGCCAGGCGTTTTCAGAAGTAACTGGTGCCCTTGGCAAGCCCGCTTTCACTACTCTCCTGGAACAGACTGACAAAGGCCATTCTGCAGAATGTAAGCAGCTTTCCAGAAATATCCAAGAACAATCGTGCTGATCACTGGCTACTTGAACCAAAACTCCATGTTTTAAATAAGCCTTGTCAAGCCAGCAGGTTAAATACTGAATTCATCGTTTGAGATACATCCTTGAAACCAAAACAAATTCTGGTTTTGCATCCAACTCCAGCAAGTGAACAGACATCATTTCTTGCTTTGAAAGGGGAAGTAAAAATCTCCTCTGTATTTCATCAACCTTCTTTTGAAAATAAATGGCGTGGTACATGTAACACTGTTCAGTGGGCACCAATGATACTGGTATGTCATCCCATCTGGATTCAACAGAAGGAACCTGTCATGTATGGACACATGCAAGCCACTAGTTTTGCCATAACATCCATTTCCCTATTAAGTGCGGTAAGGAATGTTGATTCGGCCAGAGCAGTTCCACCAAAACCACCTCACAAGAGCAGCTACATTAGTAATTTCCAGCAAAGATGAACAGTACTTACTTCTACGTCTAACTCCAGAATGTCAGCGGTTCTGTTCAATAAGGAGCCAATATTGGGCTTTGTTCTTCCAAAGTCTCCATGCACAAATTCTTTAATGTAGCTAGAAATACCTGCTAAGGAAAGGTCATTTAACCACAAAGAAATCAAGAGGAAAAAAGGAAAAAGAGGGTGATGTGGTGGAAAATGCTCACAGCAAAACCTGTGTCATCATCTAAGCCAAGTTACACTGAACTTCCTGTTAAGGCCATATCCATCTATGAAAGACTTCCTAATTCTTGGCTTTTGACTCTAAAGCCAAGACCTGCACCACCAACCTGTATTTTCTGTTTTACCCCAAAGTGAGTGGTGACTTTATGACAAGACTCTTCAAGTAGCAGCAATCCAGCCTGCAGTGCATTAGAAATTGTGGAAAAGCTTTTTTCCTAAGGTGCAAACTTTTCAGTTAAAGTAGAAAAAGCTATCGCACACTTTGAAACTTAATCACAAACATACACAACGCACGGGTAGCATTTTTGAACAGAAGTCTGAAAGCAAACTTCTGGCATAAAAACAAACACCCTGCAGCAGCACGTAACTGCTTCAGTGCAGGGCCTGATTTAGAAACATCTTGGCGATACGAACAGGAAACCTCCCGTTACCAGAATTACTCATCGCGCTGTTTCGTAAAAACATTGCATAACGGATACGTTCCTGCTTGAGTCTTCAGATGCAGGCGAAAATGATGCTCATCTATGTATTCAGATTTCATGGTGTGAATGATCCGGCACCTCACAGCCAGAGGCCTTCTGTGAAGAACCCGGAGAGGTGTCTTCTGGTCAAGCTTTAATTCCTGTTAAAAGAGGTAACGCAACAAACGGGGACACAAATGTGCAGCATACCGCACAGATGATGAGGCACATGTACGGTGATCAACTGTAATCAACTCTGTAATCAACTCCCTATTTTTGATGTTGCATTTCGGTAGCTGAGTAATCTTCTCAAGGCAAGGCTCACTTTTTCCACATCTATCAAAGGAAAAATGACAGCCACCTCAAAGGCTAAATGAGAAGGCCTCATGAACATAAACTAATCACAAATAACAAAGAAATAACCTTGGTGTCTCCATAGTCCCTTGCTGGAATGGTTCCAGGATTTAGAAACTCCCTGAAAGACTCAAAACCATTTAAAAGTAAAAAAACTTTACAAATCACACCCGCAAAACGCTTTGTCTAAACTACAGACAACCCCCTACAACAAAAACATGAGGAAAACAACCCAATCCAGACAACCTGAAATGAGATTAGATCTCCTAAGAGTCTTTTAAAAAGTTCATTCCACAACCCCTTTTCCAAATGAGATGGAGCAGTTTGCAAGGCAACTCTTCTCCATCACTAGTGCCTTCGCGATCAACGAGTGGAGAAAGCGTTCCTTAGGGCAGTGTGTTTGAGCATTCTGGCCATTTATTTGGGCCATTTTTTGAGCACTCTCTGCCCTTCATTTGCCATTTACATTAGGTCCTCTCTACACTACATTCCACAGAAATGTCAAAACTCCTCACTGCAGCAGTTTTACTTATAAAATAAACACAAGGACTAAAATAAACGAGCAAAAAGGTCTACACATACCTGGATGTCATCTAGAAATGCAATATCCTCTCTCTGTATGGCTTTGTCTGTCCATATTAAGGCACTGTAAGTCTTTGTCTTCTCCTCTTCACCCTCCTTCATACGACCAATTGCCTCTCTAAACAAAAGAAATTAATTACTCACATAACATAATCATAATTATATAATGCTATGAGCAAGAACACTTGCCAAGCTCCCAAAGCACCCCTCTGAAATCCCTTGGCAGCAAGAATAAAACACTGACCTGGTGACAAGCTGTAAATCTCGAACCTGTATTTTGTCTGAAGAGTTATTAATTGTCTGTGATATTTAAAAAATAATCAGTTAGCAAAACTGCTCAGTTAGAGAAGAAACACATGCTTTGTGAGTTCCATGAGGTGCAAATGACTTACCTGCTGAAGTCCCTTCATCTCCTCAGCAGTAAAATGTATTCTATGAGGATTCACGAGCTCAACTGCAAAGGGCCTTCCTGGCAACGTGCATGGTCATGAAACATAAAAACACGTTGTTCCAAATTAATGTTTGAATTGATGCACTAAGGCTGCAAGGTGTGAAGATTGTCTGCTGTTACGCAGACAGGGATAGGACTTGTAGGTTTAGGGATGTAGCATCAGACGGAAGTAAAGGATCAAGGGACTTTTTTTGGCTACCAAACCCCAGTATCAGCACTAAGCACAAATTACACCTTCCCAGAAGACAACTTGTACAAGTCTGTGCTAATTAAAAAATAAAAAAAAAAAGGTTAATTAGCTTATTTTCTGTCACCTACAGCAATGCCCAGGTGCAGGATGATGTTAAATCCCACTCCCTCAGCTAAACATCTGTTGCAGTAGCTGCTCTTTCTGTGCTCAGGGCCAGGAATGATCCCCAGCACAAGCAATGCCAAGAACTACACTACAGTCACATGCTGTCATCAGTTTTTACTTTTTCTTTCCCTTCCTCCTTTGTTTATAGAAGCTTCAGCATATTAGCAAGTGACTGACCTTTGTAACAGACCCAAAAAATGAAGGCTTCCCCACTGCCCCATGACAGCGAGGTAAAGTAGAAGGACCCAACAGAAAACATAGACAGGAATCAGTCTGCCTGCAATGGCTTAAAACCAGGAAGGAAATACAACTAAATGGTCCTAACAAGCTATGCATTTCCAGAGGTGTGTGTAGCCCAGACACTGTAAAAGGGCTCCTCTTTCAGCAGGCCTCATGAAAGTGTTTGGGAATAAATACGTAACCACCACTAAAATGTTTCTGAGATAAAATTTCAAAGCATGCCTAGTCACACACACACACACTCAGCAAGATCTATCAGGGCAGCTGTGGTTTAACATTCTGTTTCTGTGCTTCACAGAGGATGCTCCAAGCCTTACCGCTGCCGAGCGTTCTTACATCCACATCTTCTCTGCCAGAGGAAGAAAAATTAAAGCCTAGAACAGAATTCAACACGGCAAGTGAGACTTTATTTTACACCTGCAACACTGTCTATAGCTTTTAAAGGTGAAGTGTTTTCCTTCTAAACTTGTACTTCAAAGAGCTGTCTTTACAAAATGAAGTCTGCTCTGCACGTGAACAAATCTGGGACAGTTCAGTGCATCAGGCTAACAAGTCTCATGCAGAGCACTACTTCTTCCTGGACTTGAGTGAAACCTCTATAACCCCAAAAATGCTTAAAACCAAACAGTACTATCCTAAAAGGAATGCCACTAATTAATTTCATTCATTTCTTATTCAGATAATTGAAGTCAATGAATAAAACAAAACTGAGCTACCTTCCCCCAAAATGTTCAAGTCCAAAGTGAAAAGTAAGCTTTGCATACTCGGGGTTTTTTCGTCTTTCAAGCTACAAAAATGTACTGGCAGGTCTCTGGTTTCCTTGGTCATGACCCTTTCACCTTCAAGCTTTTCTGAAGGAGGAATGGGGTACCAAACCCTGCACTAGATGTAGCTCTGCGTCTCTGTTCCAAAGGGTCTCTGCAAAGTGATGGTTTCAGAATGTTTTCCTCCGTAGGGAACATACAGAACACACAAATATTTCTGCAGCTTTTACTATCTCTCATTTCTCTGGTCATGTTATAGCAACTGCAGAACCATGAGAAAAGTCACCTATAGTAATGAAAGTGTACTTTGGTCACAGTACCAGAATGTCCTGAGTTGGAAATGCTCCAGACTCTTAATGCTCATCTCCACAGCCCTTTGCTGCACTCACTGTGGTAAGTCCACATCTTTCTTACGCTGGAGAGCCCAGAACTGGATCCAGTAGCTGAGATGAGTCTCTCCAGTGCTCAGTAAAAGGATGTCCTCCCTTGATCTGCTGTCAGTGGCCTTGCTGTTTGTTTAGATCTCTTCTCAACACAACTGCATGTGCACTTGCAGAAGTCACTTACAGTAACTCTGCAAGCTGGAATCACAAATACTACCACATACAACCATCATATTTGCATCATCAGATCAACCAAGGAGATACTTCAGTAGGATAAAAGACACAGCATAAAACAAAGCAGTAATTTCATTACAGATCATTGCTAAAAAAAGTTTACAAGCTTTGATTTGGAAGGATAAGAGAGGGATAAAGAAGCAGGTTTTTTTTCATTATAGTCTTATATTAAGTGAGTAGCTACTAAGGAAAAATATTCTAGGTAATGATGAAAAATCTACAGTAAAAGATATCTTGGACGCTTACTGTCTGCTTTGAATTCAGCCACTAGGTGCTCTGAAATCAATTCTTCCACTGAAGATTCCAGTTTCCGCTCCCCATCAATAATCCAGGGAGTCTGAGGTAAATTCCTTGAATATTTGTTGTATCTTCCTGTGAAAAACAAGTGTGTGACCTGTGAGCGCTCCAGAGAAACGGGCAAAGGCCCCGGCGTTGCACAGTACGATGCATTTGGCTTTCATGGCAGCATCATGAAAAGAAATGTACAGGCTTAAACTTGTTTTATGGTGAGAGTATTACAGCACCAGCACCTATGACAGTGTTAGTGTCCAAGATGGACAGCTTCAGGGTTGACTTGGAGAGCCTGTCATACCTTCAGGCATCACCACCAAGACAAAAACGTGTATAGTCTGACACAACTGGGAGTAAACCACAGAGATTCAGGTGCCTAGCCTGAGTCAATCCAGAATGGCTAACACTTTTTTGTAATCAGAGCATGGTCTGGACCAACTTCCACTACACCAAACTGATGCTGTCCATGGCCAAGGAGAGCGGTTCCCACACTCCTGTAGGAAGCAGCTCAGGTTTCAATGAAAGTTCTGCTGCCATCGTCTGAATGTTTAACAAAACAGACTCAAACAGAAATGCCGTGGCTCTTTACAAGGCAAACTGTGCAAGCAAAACATCTCAGTAATAAAAGAGGACACATTTCAAGAACCCTGGCAAGTTGCCAGGTAAGAAGATTGCCATCATCTGACTGACTGCAGCCGTGGTCTTGTGTTAACGTCGCGCTAGCGTGCCGGGTCCTGTGGCACGAGGACAGCTATGCCCAAAGAATGAGTCGCACGCACGGGTGACTGAGGCAAGTTTTCTGACTGACAAGTTTCAAGAAGTGAAATCTGCACAAAACAAGAACTTATTCATAGAGAACAGTAACCTCCCTGCACACATGAGTTCAGTCTGAAACCATGCATACAGAAATGAGGAAGAGTTCAAAGCACCAATGTCTATGACACCGTGCCTCTGTCATACCCACTTTTTGGGTTTTCAATATCACATTTTCCTATTTCTGACACGATTTCCTTTTTGCATTTTGATCTGCAGAAAAACCCACACAAACTAATGGGGAAACTGAGTAATACTGTTTCACTGGGACAAATACTGAAAGTGCTGTGACTAATCATTCAGAAGCCACCTTCACACTGCTAAATTCTCTTTCCATAAAATGGAAAAAAGAAAATGATATTTCTTTTTTCCCCTCAACTCCCTGTTCTAATAATTTTAGCTTTTGGTCTGAACAAGAGTGGGTTAAAAAAGCCTCGGTGTTTTTTTAAAAACCAAGAAGGTGTTTCTTGGTTTGACAGCTTCTCCTGAACGAAAAAAAAAACTAGTGGGGAAGTGATCACTAAGCACCAAAGATAAGGTCAGGAGGGCAACAGCAGCTCTGAAATTGTGCTTACAAATTAAGATCTTGACATTTAATAATAGCACTGTACTCAATAAATTCTAGTTTGGATTTAATTCTTTAAAAATTAATTACAAAACTAGCATTAAATCTAACCCTCTGTCTCTCTCTTGCCTTACAGATTAATTCTAGTAAAAGCGTGCAACAAAGCTACCTAAAATAAGACAGGGTGTTTGGAAAAGGCCACAAGATACTGGATATCCTGGATTCATGAAAAGGTAGGTCTGATCAGTACCTGGAAATAAAAACCATAGACGTGCAGAACATCAACAAGCCTGCCACGAGAACATTCACCTCGGCATGTGGTATTTGTCATTTTATGCTTTCCTTTCTTCAGGATTTGTGCCATCCTTTTAAACACAGTGTGCTGGATTTGAACCACTGGTTTGGTTTTTTGAATTGGTTTTTTGCATCTAGTGGAATAAGTGGTTGGGGGGAAGGTACATTCTCTGGCAGGCAGCTGATAAAGGTTGAATCACCTCAACTGAGAGACACCAAGTGCTGCATTACCTGCCTCGCCCAGTGATTTCAGACCTTATCTCGGTTGGGAGGGGAGAAGTGGAAAGAGCTGAGCTTTCCAGAATTTCACCTTTACTCATCCCACTTAGACTGGCAGCTTTGGGTGGAATAATCACACAGAATCACTCTGGTTGGAAAAGACCCCATGGATCATCCAGTCCAACCATCTACCCCACCTTACAAGTTCACCTCTAAACCCTATCCCTCAGCACCTCATCCAAACGATCTTCAAACACATCCAGGGACGGCGACTCAGCCACGTCCCTGGGAAGCTCATTCCAGTGCCTGACCACCCTTGCTGTGAAAATGTTTTTCCTAGTATCAAGTCTAAAATATGGAAGTAAATCCACACAGTGAAAACCTCTGAATCTAAATAAAAATCCAAGCAAATGGGCATCATGGCCAGGAGTTTATTTAGTGGGGAAGTGGCTTTCCCAGCTCACATGCTTATTATGAGGAGACACGTTATAACTGCAAGAATGGCAGAGGTTTTCTGGAGGTAAAAAACATGGCCAAATTCTTAATTTCATAAACTCCTTCTGGATAAACCCCCTTCATGAGCAAGGGCACTAAGAACAGTTGTTTCAAATCTTCACATCACCCTGTGCTGGCTTTAGAAGGGTGAACTCTTTCATTTCTCCAAGCTAAAGGAAACCAACAGCAAGAATGGGGTAGATTTGTTTCTTTGATCCTTATACTTAACTAAAGGAACCAACACATAGCCAGAATGTTCCTGGTCTCATGGCAGCATTATAAAATTATGTTAAAGACAACACAGCAGCAAATGAAGAGATTACTTTACCAGCCACAAAGACTGCACCATTATTGCACTGAATTTCCAGAGCAACACAGAGGTTCTCAGGTGGACTTGGGGGACACGGAAAGTGCCTGTATAGAAACAAGATCAAAAAACACCAGTGACGCCAAAACATGACGGAGCATCACCACAGCAATAATGCATAAAAGATGACATCTTCAGTCACACAAAACACTGTCATAGTGTAACCTGGGTTCTCACAGGGAAAGTTGGAAAAGCAAGAAATGGAGAGACACTCGGCAAATCGAGAACTCCATGGTGCCAATAATTTTGTCAACCTGTCATCCAGCAGTATCAAAGCAGAACGCCCCAAAGTGAGCTAAGCAGTAATGCAGATAAATACTGCATGAAAATTATCTTCAGAATCTATTACTAAACCTTTCCTGGGAATTAAAGGAAAGAGCTGTGAAGACTTAGCATGACTAATCACAGATAAAATGTCTATTTTTATCTTGTTACACTAGGTGGTGTTTTCTGAAAACACAGCTCCTACCATTTTGGAAATACAAGGAAAGGTCTTTCTTGTAAAGAGCAGCTTTTGCCTTACAAACTCTAAGCTTCAAACTACGGAAGGAAGTTCCATGATTTCTAAATATTTTCTGTGGTTTTGGAGATGACCATAAAGATTTTTCCATGTAAATACTACAACAAACCATTTTCATTTCTACTGCGGCAGCCCAGAGACGTGCAGTGACGTACATCCGCAAGCACTGAGCAGAAGTGGAGCGCTCTGACCCACAGTTTCTCCTCCGTGCTGCTCCTGAGCCAACGAAGCATCTTTACTAGTAGGAAAAAGCTGATTTTGTATCATGTCTAGTTTTCCACCTTCTGTGGCTTAACTCTAGTGTTTTAAGTTTACTTCTTAAAAGACCTGGCATAACATTCTAAAGGTCCCTGGTTCTTGGGTGGGGTGTCCCTGCCCATGGCAGGGGAGTTGGAACTGGATGATCCTGTGGTCCCTTCTAACCCAGACTGACTGTATGCCTTGGTCTGGGTGATCCTGCTGTGGCAGGGGGATTGGACTGGATGATCTTTCGAGGTCCCTTCCAATCCCTAATGATTCTATGATTCTATTACCAAGAGAAAACACAATACATTTTAACCAGCAAACCAGCAGCACTTAAACAAAAGTTCTCTTTCAGTCATCACAGCACTACTTACCCATCAAATGTTTCCTCCCCATCCTACTTCTGTACAAAAGCACAAAACTAAGAATTAGTTTCAGTGTATACTTACAGGAGAAAATCCTCTTCTTTAATCTTCTCGAGGGCTTTTATAACTGCCATTCTAGTGAAAACTGACTGCACGGTGAAATAAAAAAGTAGAAGTCAAGAACTAGAAGTTAAGAAAGGATCTACCTAAAGAAGAATAAAAGCCAAACTAATGCACCTGTTTTGAACGTAACAGTTACTCAGATTGCCATCCTCTACCTACAAGCAGGTGCTCCTGATGGTAACTAAAGTGAGGCTAAGGCAGAGAACACTGAATTTAGGTTCTTGGAATAGGACAAACAAACGTGGGAATAAGTAAGGTGGACTCCTACTTTAAGAAGGCTAAGGACAGTTTAAGATCTTTAAATTAACCTCCTAATCAAGGTATGATCAGCTAGGAGATGAAACCATATTGTGCAGGTCTCAAAATCCTCCAAGGACGGAGCCTGTGTTCGTAGTTTGCTCCACTGTCCAACTGTCCTCATGGCAAAATGTTTTTCTATGCCATACCTTTAATTTCAACTAATTTCTGCTGTCTCTCATCCTTCCACCTCACACTGCTGAACAGCCCCGCTCTCTGCTCTCAACAGTCTCTCTGTTTGTACTAAGGAGAGATTCAGTTGAGTCCTCCCAGAAGCCTTCTCCAAGCTAAAAGGTTCTTCAGCCTCTCCTCCTAGGGCATGTGACCCATAGGAGCACCTTGACTATCATGATGGCCTTATGCTCTATTTCCAATTTAATGATGTCTTTTCAAACTGGACTGGGGATTTGGAAAAAAAGCCTAAAAATTACTGGGTCACTGTTTGGGACAATTCGAGTCTTTGCCCTAAAGTTTCTGGCTACTGTCAGGAAAGCCGCTCCTTCTCCTCAGCATCCATTAGAGAGAATGGCACTTCCCTTTCTTGTAGAACAGATGAATGGAAAATCCTTAAACTAGCAACAGATTAAATAACTACAGCAGATGACACAGAAGTTTTGACTCAAGAACCCAGTTTTTACACAACTTCTCTTTATTAATACAGCCCCTCATGCTTCAGGCACAGCTGCTTTGTAAGGATGAACCTCTGAAGGCTCTTCAGACTAAGTATTTTCTCCTTTAGATTCCCCTACCTACGTCTTGTTGTCTCTGCTGTTTCAACAGCCAGGCCCTGTTGGTTTAGTTCCTTATGTGGGATTTGCCCCCTTTTAAAGGAAACTGCTTGCTGCATCACTGAGTTGTAACAATACAGTCCTAAAAAAACTTGCATTTACTGCCAAGGTGGAGTAGAGGAAGCAGAATTCTGGGGTCAGGCTGCCTCTGTCAAATGTTAATAGATTCTTTGCCAAATCTGACCACACCAACTGTTTGTTTCTCTCCAACTACTCTTCAACTCCAGTTTTTTTATTCTTACACATCCCCTTTTCCATCAATGACTGTGGGGTCTGCAACAAGCACCAAGGTCCCTTCTCTTTCCTCCCCTCCTCCAGAGATAGCCAGGATAACACCAAGCTGCATGCATTTTGCCTTATTCAGATCAGATGACTTGAAAACTGCAGTGTGATCATTTCTCCTTCGGCAGCAGAATTTCATCTTCAAAATGTGGCTTATCTGAACTGTTTCACCTTCAGAGAGCTTGACAATCACCTTCTTTGCTACTTTTAATGCATGATGATAAAACTCCTAGATCTTAAGGGAGTATTTACAGATAGCACTCCTGAAGTATGGCCTTTGGACAGTCTGGAAAACAAGTGGACTAAAGAAAAGTACACAAGTAGCAAGGTCTCAGTTTTCTTAAGTAGAGAAATGTTAAGTGAATAAAGGAGACAACTTTATTTCCAGGCAATTTAAAACTAGAGATGAAAGAAAACAAGTCAGACAGTAAACACTGACAGAATCCTGGTAAATTCTTCATTGTAGCTACTGCTGTGAAATTCTTGAAGTCAGGAAAGAAATACAGCAATATGAGATCCTACCTGTTTGTTCTTTGCTGGTTTGAAACAGTCTGGACAGGCTGTAGCTCTAGATACAGAAAAGAAAATTAGATGCTACTCTTAGAGAAAAACAAATGGACAGACTTCTAAACATAGCAAATGCACAGTCTTTGTACCAATATGTTCAGCATCTCACTTCTACGTGGTAGCACAGAGCACATTTTAAAACCACTTTATCCTAAACCAGAAATGGCAGAAGATGTGTGTTGCTTGATTTTGAGAGGAATCACGGATAAAGCTGCGTAAACCTCTTCTGCTCCAACACAAACATGTCTCAGCTTTGAGTTGGGATGGAAAAGCACTCAAGAAGTTTAGGCTTTTGTCCTTTCCTATCCTTCTCAAAGTTACATTTCTTGTTTAAGTTCCATGCAAGATTTGCTGGAGTCTTGAAATCGACGCTCGCTGTTCTTAGACAATGCACACAACAAACTAGAGACTCACGCCGCTGCCTCCGGGTAGGAAAATTCATTACAAAGAGAGTCAGCCCAGGTGTTCAATAGCATTTGTGCTTTGCCTCTTCAAAAGGAAACTATTGGTTGTTTCATGAAAGTGAAAGCCAAGTCAGTGAAAAACCTTTTCTGAGTAAAGAAGAGGAAGTTGCTGTTCCTATTAGTGGATTTCTATGTATGCAGTTCAGAGATGATTTCCAGCCTACAACACAGTTTATCATTTCTCGGTGCTTTTCAAGTCTCTGTAACTACTTTAGATTATAAGCAAGCAGGTCTGGCTTCTTGCTGTTGCTGTACAAGCAACTTGCCTGGCCAGTGTGTGACCCAAAACATCTTACCTTTCATCATCAATTTCCAAATATAGACTAACAAGAGCCAATTCAATCTTCCATGTGAAAGGAAGCATCATTTTAGCCCACATACCTACTCAGAATTGTTATAACATCTTGAGAGATGAGAAATTGCAGATGCTTTACTTGGAAATCCCACTCCAAAGCTTTCCTGGAGGACTTCTCCAGGATGCTCTCCACAAAACACATGACCCTCATTACTAGAGCTGCGACAACTGCCAAATATACCACATTGACACTGAAACAAAACTGCTGCCTCAGAACGTGTCTAAAGCCAGCCAGTCACATTTGCAGAGTATCTCGACACCCAAGAAACTGCTGTGTAATTAAATGTCTAAAACCTTAATTCTGGTTAGGTAAGCTACAAAGAGAAGGTAAATACAGGAGTCCTGTCAAGTCGCATGGAATACCTGAGTAGTCAGAATGTGGAATGGAACTTCTTCATAGCTGTCACTTCTACAACTATTCCACTAACACTGGCACCACAAGGTGCTTGGCATCAACATTGTTGAAAGGTCACAGAAAGGATGGAAGCATGAGCTGAACACAAGAGCTGAGAGGTTTCAGAGGAAGGAAGAGCGTTACAAAAACCAGGAACAGATCAATTAAATAAATCAGAACAAAAGGGTGCAGGATCCAGGAACACTTTTTTACAGGGTCATTAGTACCATTACTTGGAATTGTAGTTCAGCCCTACTACTTTCTCTCAGCTACGACCAGTTTTGAAGAAGCTGGAAAGATGTTCAGCAAACACTGGTAATCAATTCTTCGCGATACCTGGTCTGCCACCCGGCATCCATTCCTTCCTCTCTCAGACCAAGACATATGAAAGATGCAGTTGCTGAAAGCAAAGCCAGTGGCAGATTGGGAATTCAAAGACCACGGTTTGCCAGAAGGGGTAAAATCAGGGAAATATGTAAAGACTGCAAAGAAAACTACTAGTCTCATGAACTGGATTCACTGTGCAACAGAGAAGTCTATGCTGAGGCTCTTTCTATGCTAAGATTTAAATTGTGGTAGGAGCAGGTGATGAAAACGATTGAAACTCAGTTTTCCAGGAAGCATCAGCAAACAGGAAGTGTGACTCTAATTATCTAGAAGATATTAGAGCTGTATTTTGAGAAATGAGATTAAAAGGCAGCTAAATTCACAGAGGTATTTTGAAGATGACCTGCTGGGCCAGATCAAAAACAATGCATAGTTGCCAGGGAACTTGTTTGTTTTAATCCTCCAGATAAGTTGGATTAATTTACTTCAAAGCCTTCCCTCCCATCCAAGTCTTCTATAAAAGCAGGAAAACCTAGGAATTACCTCAAAAGATTCCCCCACCTACAACTATGTGGTTTATTACTTTTTTTAAATGACATACCTATACTGAAGAGGGTAATAACTCTGAAAAGAGATGACACGGAACAATCTGAGTGTTCTCCTTCCAGTTCAAATTCAAATTCTGGATTATTTTGTTTCTTAGCTCTAAAGGGCAGAATTAACCAGAGACAGTGTAACTTTAAGCTCCGCAACTCTGTCTGATTACAAGGAAGTTTAGAGGCAGGCCCCGTTGTAGTTTATAAACACTGCATATTCTCAGCAGCAGCAAATCTAAACCAACAATGCTGCACAGTATTTAGATAAAGATCTTTAGGTTTTTGAATAAAAACTTACAGGAAATGGCACTCCTTGTCTGTTTCTGGGTGTGCAAAGACCATGCTAACTTCAAACAAACTCTAAATTTAAACAAAACAAAGAAAAAAAGGTGATAGTTCTTTAAATAAACAGGGAGAATTTCTCATTATATACTTATTCTTATATACTCATTATATTCTCATTATATATATATTCTTATATACTTATTATAGTATTAGGAAAACAGTGAAGAGGTAAACAAAAAGAAACCCATTTATTCTACAACATCATCTATATACTTATTATAGTATTAGGAAAACAGTGAAGAGGTAAACAAAAGAGAAAGAAACCTATTTGTTCTACAACATCATCTATATACTTATTATAGTATTAGGAAAACAGTGAAGAGGTAAACAAAAGAGAAAGAAACCTATTTGTTCTACAACATCATCTGAAGACATGAAAACATACGCCGTAGTAGAATTTGCATCCCTTAAGTAAGCAAAGATTATCTGAGAGCACTGCAAAAACCTGAGTGACCTACTTATCACAGATACTGCTGCACAGGGGAACTGAGTCAGAGGCAGTGTATGCTCAAAGCCTGTTATGGTCACTAAACTTGACAAACCTAGGAGGGCAGTGCATAGCTTGAAGAAAGATAAAAACCCTGTGGTAGTCACAAGGGTAAAATTCTGCCAGCGGTTTCGTCTGCAATGACTGCATGGCCTTGGGGCAAAGCAAGTCAACACGTTGGGATGTGGACTGACAGCCAGACCAGAAATTCTAGTGTCATCTCACTTCTACCCCCAACTCATTCCTGGGTCTTGGGCAAACAACACTCATTACTTCTGTTAATCAGACACCAGAATACCTCGAGGGCTGTTGAAAAGATTGGCTAATATTCAAGTGCCTTGCAGATAAGGAGCACTAGTCAAGTAACTTTTATAGTACAATGCTGTCTGGAGTGGCTCAGAGCCTCAGTGTTGCCGAGCCTTTCCTAACTTGGTATGTAAGAAGTTTGTTCTTCTTGGATCATCCTCAGGGTAACTTAGCATTTCTTTCTTCACCAAGACAAAAGGATGCTTTTGGTTAGCCCTTCTGGGAAACAACAATCTGTACTTCTTATGGAAGCTGACAAATCAAAGTAAAGACTACGTGAATCTAGTCCTGGGGTCAGTCCAGTGGCTGATGACCAATAAAAACTGCAGATCGCCTCCTCCTCAGCGGGAATTTTAGCCCTGTTTGCACAAATGTTACATTCAAGTTGATAGTTGAATTTTTCTCACAACTTCTAAATGTCATGTTCAATCAGTGCTCTTCAGAAACACTTTAAGAATGTTAGTCAGAACCTGACAGGTGAAAACTGGGCTTGAAAAAACCTGTTGTCTACTTACAGGTATCGCAGGTTCCAGGGTGCTTGTATATATAAATATATACACACACGCAAACATATTAAAAAACAGAAGAGAGAAGTGTTTTCTTTTCTGTACACACCTTTCCATCAGCAGGAACACCCAACTCTTCCGACAACTGGGGATGAATAATCCACTTATAAGCTTCTTTCAGCTGAACAATGTCATCCTTTGCCAAGGAAAGGCCCAGCTTTCTGAATCACAGAGAAATAATAACTTGCACGGAGGGCTGTCAAACAGATACATGACATACAACATCTCCAGACAAACTTAAGCAATTAATGCCTGGTAAACAAGCAATGCAAGCACAAAAGGACAACAGTACTAAATAATAAAGATCTTAGAGTCACAGAATGGCTCAGGTTGTAACGGACCTCAGAGATCATCTAGTTCAAACCCCACATCCGCATCCTCCCTGGGTAGCCTCTTTCAGTGCCTCACCACCCTCACAGTGAGGAATTTATTCCTAAATCTGATCTAAATCGACCCTCTTTTAGCTTGAAACCATTTCCCCATGTCCTGTCACTGGAGTCCATAGTAAAAAGTCTGTCTTCAGTTTTCCTGTAGCACACTTCAGGTATTGGAAGGCTGTTGTAACGTCCCCCAGAGCCTTCTCCTCTCTAGGTTGAACAGCCCCAAATCCCTCAGTCTGTGTTCATAGGAGAAGAGTTCCAGCATGAAAGATCATGGCCTGAAACAATAAAAGGCTGTTCTAAGAGCTTCTGTGACAGCATTGAATCTTTGCATTGTGTGGCAGAAACATTAAAGCCAGACTGGGATTCCAAGTTTGGCAGGGAGTGGCTGAAGGTGGAGATACTTGAGCTACAGTCAGCACAAGCACAGTGAGGGCCAGGTTGCCTCCAGCCATGCATTTCTGCCAGCACTTGCATGCTGATGCTGCACAGCTACTTGTGGATAAGTGGATTTTTTTCACTCTTGCCCACAAATAAAATTCATCCATTCAAAACAACTAGTATGTTCTCATTTGGCCAGGACTGGGAGTGTCCTAGAGCGCACAAAGAACCAAGTGTTTAAACTGATTTCAAAACACTGAGGTATATAAAAGGAGTCAAAACTAACTTGTACTCGCTGTACTACTATCTCTCTTGCTGTACTAATGACTTTTCACCATTACCTGTCTAACAATCTTTGATCACTGTTAATGAAAACTAAACCAGTCACAGTGGCCAAATGAAGACGTTTGGATTTCGCCTTGTCTTTCATGCACAAGATGCCTCACAGATGGCATCCCAGCACATCTCAGGACCATTAAGTTAACTCAAAGCTCTGCAGATGGACAGCCAGCCTGCATTCCCAGTTGAAATGCCATGTCCTAGCTATAACCACGCTGCGGCAGAAGAGATAAGAAACTGCAGTTAAGGTCAAACCATGTTAAGAACAAACACAAAAACCAGTTGGTGTCTTATCCTTCATAAGCATCAAGGAAACTCATAACCAAACAAGACTAGACAATCAACTTCTTGCCTGATCAACATTTATAGAATGGTGTCTACGTAAAAGAGTTCTTGTCCAACAGACAGCAGAAGCTATGGACAACACAAAATAAATGACAGCACCTCCCAGTTCTGAATTTCTAAATGATGAGTTTTCAATGTACAAAATAAGCTGAAGTCTTGGCCGAGGATGCAGGAAGTGAACCCACATATTCCACAACTGTTGGCAGAAGTGCCTTTATAAGAAAGATAATGTTTTCATCTTGAAAACACAGTATTAACTGCTTGATGAAAATCTTCTCTTTCAAGCAGGTCCACTGCTAAAAAGTTAGATTCTGTCTCCCTTCTCTCAACCTGGAGAACTCTCTAACAGAAGTGGTATGAGGGTTGCCAAAAGTGATTACTCACCCCATTTCCTGTTTTACCAGCAGCCAAGCAGCATGCTATAGGTCACCAGTCATGCCCAGGAGAAGGAGAGAGAAAAAAAAGTGAAATTAACGTTGAAAACTCAATGATTTGAGGCTGTTAGCAGAAGGAAAAATGTTTTAGAAAGTCAGGACAAAAAGGAAGTATTAGGATTTTAATGTAGCTTCTGCTTTAGAAGTGAAAAGACAGATTTAGTGTTTGGTTTTATTTGCAAGACGTCACTTTAAAAGTCATTCCAAATCCTACCTGGTTTTAAAACAAAAAAAAAGGTCAGGCTACAGTAAAGACACTTTGAAACTTGCTATTGACACTAACTAGAAAAAGACACTGACAGCCTAAGTCAAACGCAACCAGTAGTTACGGACCGCGCAGAGAAATGAGGACGTAAGTGTCTAAATGGATGATGTATGAACACTGATTTCACAATGACAGCTATATTCAGCCATCATCCCTTACCAAAAAAATACATGAAATAAAAGACATACTTGGTCTCATGGTAAATACAACCTCTTTCCCTGAGGACTGTCCCCTTACTTAAAGCACACCACTTAGTTTAGAAACTAAGTCTTCTAGACTAACTAACTCAATCTTCTAGACGGAGTAGAAGAAGACTTAGTTTAAGCTGAGTATGAGAAAGCTGAGGAACTGAAGGAGTACTTCTAGAAATCAGAGGAAGGTTTGTAGAACAAATGCTTGAATTCACCAACAACTCCTGATCACACAGCCTATGTAGGAATAGGTGGGAGAATCACAGGCAGATTGATTCTCCAGTTTCATTTCCTGCTGCTTTGCTGCCTTTGTGCTGATCTCCTCTGAATGCCCCCTTCTGCAGCTCCTGACTGATACTTAGCTTTGAGCAGAGATTCCAGAAAGTAGAATTTGCTTTGTGTGTGTGATCACCAGATAACTTGGGGACTTCAGGAGCTCCCTATCCAACTTTTTGCTTAAAGCAGGATCGGCTACAAAATCAGAGAAGGCTCTTCAGAGCTCACTGTACTAAGTTCTTGAAAACCTTCAGTAAAGGAGGCTCCATCACCTCTCTAATGTTTGATTTTCCTCAGTCTGTGTGTTGTAAATACTTCCTCAGACTCTTCTCTAGCAGCCTGACAGAGGTACAGAAACATCAGGTAGCAGGCCCCTTGGATGCAACACTGCCCAGGAAAGGAGACAATGAATCATCACATAGGTGTCCCAGCCAACAAATGGAACTCAGCAGTGTAAGAACTCACAACAGTTAATGACAGCAACTGAATCCATGTAATGCCAACAAACTTGAACAAATTTAAAAGCAGTCAAGAAATCTAAGACTTCCAAACAACGTTACTTATGCCAAAAGCTTCCAAAAAACACAAAGATCTGGAGAGCCAAATATTCTAGAGGAGCATCTCTTGGCAGTCTCACTCACTTCTTTTCATGCTGATGTAGTGATTCTGCAAAATGATCTGTTACTTCAGTGGACCAACCGTCACAGGATCACAGAACATTCCAGTGCTCTATCACCCTCACTGTGAAGGAGTTCCTTCTGGAACCTCCTGTATTCCAGGTGACACCCACTGCCCCTTGTCCCTGGGGGGGATGCCACTGGGAACAGCCTGGCTCCATCCTCCTGACACCTGCCCTTTACATATTTACAAACATTAATGAGGTCACCCCTCAGTCACCTTTTGTCCAGGCTAAAGTGACCCAGCTCCCACAGCCTTTCCTCATAAGGGAGATGCTCCACTTCCTTCATTATCTTCGTTGTTCTGCGCTGGACTCTCTCTCCAGCAGTTCTGTGTCCTTCTTGAACTGAGGGGCCCAGAACTGGACATAATATTCCATGGCAGAGTAGAGGGAGAAGAGAACCTCTCCCTGTCTACTAACCAAACCCCTTCTAATCCACCCCAGGCTGCTTTATTTGGCCCTCTTGGCCACGAGAGCACACTGCTGGCTCATAGACATCCTGCCGTCCACCAGGACCCCCAGGTCCCTTTCTCCTACGCTGCTCTCCAAAAGACCAGTCCCCAGCCTACACTGGTACCTGAGGTTGTTCTTGCCCAGATGCAAGACTCTACACTTGCTCTTGTTATATTTAATTAAATTTGTCCCTGCCCAGCTCTCCAGCCTGTCCACGTCCTGCTGAATGGCAGCACAGTCTGCTGGGGTTGACCTCAGCCTTTCTGTTAGGTCTTTAAATAAGTGGAAAAACTAAGTTTCGTTGGACACAGATATTCAGAAGACCTGTACAATGTTTCCATTTCAACAGAACAATATCAGCACAAAAACAATTAATAAGAAGAGGAAAAACTCCCCTCAAAACTTCCTATAACTAAGCAACAAGAATAACATTTTCAATTCTTCCTCTGCTAACAACCACAACACATATGAAGACTGGCAGGATTCCACTGAACTAATAGAGCCTGAGCTGTTCTTACACAGTCTAGACACCTGAAGATGAGTTCTAAACAGAAAGTTGTTTGCCTTGAAACCATTACAAAGAAAAAAAATCAAATTAGCAGTTGTCAATCTGTGGAAAGCAGACTAGTCAGGTGTCAGAGAAGGGTCACTACATATGCTCGTTGTACAACCACTCATAGACATGCCACGTCCAAAAGAGTTGGCATCCCAAACGCTCTGAACACCACTGATCTCTCTTCTTCAGAATTTTAAATCCCTTCCCTATGTTTCATTCTTCATATATGGTGCTTTAAGAATAATCTCCCCTCTAACACGCTGAAAGAATTACTGCCTATTGTCAAGGAAATAATTCTAATGATAAGTTTAAAACCATGGATCAAACATATAGGAGCAGAGCCAGCATCACATAATCTTTTCATTGATATCATCATAGATCTCTTACATGCTGGCAAAGGAGCTCAATCAAAAAAAAGTCTATTATCCTTCCTTTGATACATCTAGAAGAATGAGGGCATCCTAAAAACAGCACCAGAAATATTAAGCATGGCGGAGAGAAGACACAAACTTTGTTAGCTACACGATACCCAAACCTGCACCCCGCTGAACAAAATAAATCCAGTCACATTGATGGAATACTGTTTACACAAATTCACCCTGATTCATTATCCTGCACGTGCAGACAGTGTGAGTAAGACTGCCTCACAAAACACCGTGCAGTACGCTGTAATCCTGTTTGCATAATGACCCAGATAAAATCATAAAGAAAAATAGTTTCCAATTGAAATTCCTTGAACATAATTCTGAACTAGATAACATGACAACCACAGAACTGCATCTAGCAATCTGCATTTGATAAATGCCAATTTAAAAATACCTCATGTGCCTCGATGGAAAGCACACGTGGGTTTGCTGCTCAGGGGGTTCATCTCACTCCTTTCCTCTGCTTTACAGTAGCTATGCTAAAATGAGACCACAGGTCACATTTCTTCTCGTCTGTCTTGACTTCAACATTGAAAAAGAATTAGAGAAATGACTTTTCCCCTTCAGTTCTGAGGGAACAATAGATTTGAGTCCTGTGAGCACAGAAACCAAAAGATCCCAAATTCCAAATCACATTCGAGCACCAAGCCAGACAAACCCTTCTGTTCTCTCCCAGCTGTATGTGAAGCAGGGGATTAGATCCCTCTACTTCATAATTACTTTATGTTTGTGAAGTGGTTTGAAAATGAAAAATGCTCATTACAGAGCTCAAGCCTGCAGGGCAATGCTTAACAGCAAATGTGTTTCTCCAATACACCAGCTCAGGCACTATATTGATTACAAGCTGCAGGATATTATTGTAATGTTATCTAAGGGATCGCAGTGGCAACAGTTGAAATACCATGTGCGATCCCAGCTGCAGCTTTTTCTCACTGTATTAGAAAAGAGCTTTAAGATGGGGAATTCCATGATGAAGTACACACAGTCCTGCAGGGAGTAATGACTACAGATGCCATTTGCATCTTTGCAGCAAGTACCAGGATGATGGATCACAACTGAGACTCCAGACACAGCTAACAGTCACCCTTCTGAAGGGCATGACTCACTTCATATTCTAATACAGTTGTCTGACATAAACTCGAGACTTCTCTATTTATGACTCGTTTCAATCAAATTTCCTACTTGTGGAAAGGGGTGATAGCTTTGTTGCATTACAGACACAAATACTGGGCAAATGGACATTTGATGTCCCACTCTGCTCCAGCTCCTACTGTACACTTCAGACCTGGGAAGATGGCAACTGTCATAATTAAATTAGTTGAAGGCAATATTAAACAGCAGTTTCTGATTTCCTGTTATAAAGAAGACAGAAAGTCTGTGTGTCATACAAAAGGTCAGTGGGAGGGAAGCTGTCTTTGAGGTGTCCTTTTAGGATGAAATGACTTATGTTCTTGTACAGTGCAGTTCAAGGAATTAAAAGCAGAGTTTACCACAAGACCTCTTTTTGTGGAAAAGAGGTATTTTGATATGTGAGGTATTTTGACACATTACTTGCTGCTCTTCTGTAACTCTAAAAAAACTGAAGCACTTCTCCCAATTTTTTAAAAAAGTGATAAACAGGTGGCAAACAAACACCCATGATTTTAAAGAGGTTCCTTCCTCACCATCAGCCTTTTCACCCCTGTGGTTAGAGTACAGTGCTGGAGAGGGGCTTTTTAGGATGTCAGGTAGTGACAGGACTAGGGGCAATGGAGCAAAGCTGGAGGTGGGTAGATTTAGAGGGGATGTGAGGAGGAAGTTCTTCACTGTGAGAGTGGTGAGAACCTGGAATGGGTTGCCCAGGGAGGTGGTTGAGGCCCCATCCTTGGAGGTGTTTAAGGCCAGGCTGGATGAGGCTCTGGCCAGCCTGATCTAGGGTGGGGTGTCCCTGCCCATGGTAGGGGAGTAGGAACTGGATGATCCCTTCTAACCCTGACTGACTGTGTGACTTGGTCTGGGTGATCCTGCTGTGGCAGGGGGATTGGACTGGATGATCTTTCGAGGTCCCTTCCAATCCCTAATGATATGCTTCTATAGTTCTAGGGCACAAACAGCTGTTTTAGCAGCTCTGCAGTGATGGAACAGAAGGGACAGCAGGAATTTCTGAAAGCAGACCTGCGCCCAGATGAACCAAAATTGTTTGCAAAGAGAATAGATCTGGTTTTGGAGCTTTCTGCTCACTCATCTCACTCCACCTATTCACACAGTATCACAGTATCACAGTATTATCAAGGTTGGAAGAGACCTCATAGATCATCAAGTCCAACCTGTCACCACAGAGCTCAAGGCTAGACCATGGCACCAAGTGCCACATCCAATCCTGCCTTGAACAGCTCCAGAGTTGGCGACTCCACCACCTCATTTGTAGACGCACACCACAAGGGTACAACCCTTAGTTGTACCAAGCACTGTAGTATTGTTTGTTTCCTTTAACAAGATACCTCCAATGACATGGATGGACAGGACACAATGGCATCCTTTTTATTTCATAAAGCTAGCAACTTACTGCACTTAGCAGGCAAAAAGTACTGCAAAGTAATAAATGTGGGTTTGTACTAACTGCATTTGCCCAGTCATTCTTCCCAGTCCACGCAGCTGCAGTGTAGCAGCAGCATTTCAGAAACTCTCTGGAGCAAACAGTGATTTTTTGCTTCCATTTACTGCCGAGGCTGCCTCAGAAGCAGACCCAAACACTTGCCCTGCTTGTTCAGATTAGAGAGAGCATCTCCCTGAGCTACACTGGCAATGCAATAACACCCTCTTCTGGCAAAGACCCACGAGGAGGGTGAGGAAAAGCAGCAGCACTGAATTATTTTGCTTTCCTTGCCTCCATTAAATAGCTACACTATGGGAAAGAAAACCACCTCATTTTTAAGCTAGATAAACTACAGCTGTCAAGCTAAAGACACATAATGTATTAAGAATCTGATAATGTGGGAACTGCAGTTGGGACTGTAGCCAAAAAATTCAGTGTGTCTCTTACTGAAGCTGTAATGGATAGGGTAAGGGAGGTCTCAGTAATGCCTAGCAAATGTAGACTGGAAATGGAAAAGACTTCATCAGCAGTGCTCTTAAAATAATAAGGGTCCTCCTTCTTTAAACACCTTATTGATCAAGTCAGTAATGATTGCCATTTTATTGATCCAGTTGTACTACGTCTAGTTTTGTCCCTCAGTTAAAAACTATTTACCAGGTTTATACACTCCTTGATATTGTCATTCTCTTCTGACATTCAAGTCCTCAAATGTAAACAATTTAAGTTTGATTAAAACTGCCATCAAACTCAGTAGTTTTACAGCTCCTTTAAATTACAGTTTTACAAATCCACACTGTCAGCACTGCCCAAGACAGGTGAAATGTGTGTTTATATATCACTCAAAATGCTGAACAGTTAAGAGTTCAGCTTCAAATTCTTTCATCTGTATTCTGCACTACCAATTAATAATTCTGTCCAGAAAAAGCACCAGCTGTGCAGTTCCTTCTCCAAGAAGATCCACAAAGCAGAGCTGTCATCTGTATCAAAGGGAACCATCCACCAAGAGTTGAAAGAAACTCCTTTTAGAGTTTTCAGATGTTAAATAACTCTCAGGCTAACTGAAAACTGAAGGAACTCAGACACTTTATTCATTAAAACTATACTCACCAACACGGAAGAGGACAGGAGACTTCACTTCTAGCATGTGGGTTTGTTTTTTTTAAACAACAACAATTAAAAATCAAACCAACTCCTGTTTGTACATTCTACAGCTACTTTAAAATGCATTTAAATTATGAAGAAGTACCTCTACAAACTTACCTCCCTAACAGACAGCTGTGGGGGTAGCGACACAGAAAGTACAAAACTAGTGAACTGGTAGTCAGCAGAAAGAACCTTCTGGCACACCTGTAAGAGCAGGATTTGAATGTAAAACCCACAATCTTTGAGAATATTCTTTATTCCAGCATAATCACCAAACCCAAACACACATAAAACATTTTAAAGTAGGCCAGCAAGAGATGATGGCTTTACTGGAAGCAACCTTAAACACATGAAGAAGTCCAAAACATCTGTGTTTTCAGTGAGGAAACAGGTAGTGTAGAGAAAAAGAGGCTGAGGGGAGACCTTCCCACTCTCTACAACTACCTGAAAGGAGGCTAAAGCAAGAACAGACACAGCCTCTTCTCCCCAGTGGCAGGTGACAGGACTAGAGGACATGGTTGCAAGCTGCACCAGGGGAGATATAGGCTGCATGTTAAGAAGAATTTCTTCACCAAAGGGTTGTCAAACATTGTAATAGGCTGCCCAAAGCACTAGAGGTGTCACCATCACTGGAGGGATTTAAAAGGCAGGTAGATGTAGTGCTGAGGGACATGGGTTAAGGGTGACCTGGCAGTGCTAGGTCGAAGGTTGGACTTGATGTTCTTGCAGGTCTTTTCCAAACAAAGATACTCTGTGATTCTGTGTGATTTTCCTATCTGATATGTTAGTTTATCAAAGCTAAAATTGTACTGCTCAGGCCTGATGTTTGCAACACTCATGATATATTCTCTTCTAACTCATACTTCCTTCTTTTTTGACAATTTGTTGTATCACTACCACGGTTTGTTGCTTTGTGGCTCCCTAGATGGTAATGCAGTGTAAAAACAGGCTTATGCTGTATTAGCAACATGTTGAGCTGAAAAGCACAACAGCTGATGTCTCCTCATTTTCTCTTCACACAAAAAAAGGGAAGAGAGGTCACCGTTTCAGTGAGGATTTCCTTCTAATCTAGGCAGCTGAACTTCAGGTTATCTCCTAAATTCACATAACCATGTTATCTGTTAATCTTTTTCTTAGGAAAATGTGCTCTCAGCACTCATTCCATTGGTCCTGTGTTGCTGTTTTTCACAAAAAGTTCCACTATGACAAGGCCTGAGTAAAATATAGTCATGCTAACAGATTTGTTTCCCTGTTGTGCAGGAAGGAGGACGTCAAGGAGCGGCTGAACATCGCCATCTGCACTTCAAATACTCAACACAGGTAAATGTTGTTTTCTGTATCACGGAATCATAGAATCATTAGGGATTGGAAGAGACCTCCAAAGATCATCCAGTCCAATCCCCCTGCCACAGCAGGATCACCTAGACCAAGTCGCACAGGAACACATCCAGGCGGGTTTTAAATGTCTCCAGAGAAGGAGACTCCACAACCCCCCTGGGCAGCCTGTTCCAGGGCTCTGTCACCCTCACTGGGAAGAAGTTCCTTCTGATATTTATATGGAACCTCCTCTGTTCCAGCTTCCACCCTTTGCCCCTTGTCCTATCACCGGATGACACTGAGAAGAGCCCGGCTCCATCCTCCTGACACTCACCCCTCACATATTGATAGCCATGAATCTTCTTCTCAAGTTGTTTAGCTGCATTGTGTTTCTAACCATCAGGTCTATACTGTAGGCACCAACAAACATAAACTCCAACAAAAGCACACAGAAGGACCACGGTCGGGTACGTACCTTTTTAACAAAGTCAGCCTCGCAGAACTCCTGGAGAATTCCCAAACATATACTGCAAGGTTTCACAGGGCAGTTCTCCACCGCAGTATCTTCATCATTAACCAAAGGACTCTGCTGGAGCACTCCATTGTGCTTCAAATCATCAGGCCCTTCTTCTGTGCATCCAAGCCTGCTTCTCTTACAAGGTGGATCAACTATATCAAAACAAACCGTATCTTCTTTTTCTTGCTTATTTCTCACCAATTCTTTTAAGTCTTTCACCAACTCCTAACACAAACAGAGGAATCACACTGTTGTTGTTTTCCCCTCTTTTCTCCAATGATGTAACAAGCACTTACAATTCTAAAAACCATCCCAGTTAATATGCAGTGAATAATATATGTAATTAATAAAGTGAAACTTACACCAAAATACATTGCACAGTTAAAAAGCTCTGAACTGTGTTATCAGAGAGACTGAATTCTGCTACCAGACTTCTTTATCATCCGAGTGAAAACATATTACAGATCTGGCTTGCACAAATGCATTTGTCATTGGCCCCGTCGCTACTCAATGCAAATAGTTTATCACTGCCTTTTTGTCCCTTAGATTACATTAGAAATTAATTTCTCCAACTCCATTAGTCCAGGTGACTTAGGAGGACAGTTGGCAAGTATAGCATGGAAGAAAATGAGAACAGCTGAGGGTGACATTTAATACACAGAGAGAAACAAAGAGAAGCCTACAAAGAGAGCTGCCTAGAAAAATGAAAGGATGTACTGGTGAGGAGAGAGAAGAACTACCTGCTTATCTCTGATTTTAGGAAGGGTGAGAGATAGCAGTAAAACATAGCTCAGAAATGAAGATTTATTAAAAGGTCTTCAGGAACAAAGACAGTGGTTACTGTGTTGTTGCAACTCACAGGAGATTCATGTAGAGATGCAAAAGGCTAAAAAATGGCACACAGAATCAACACTTCTCAAATGAGTCACAGAAAATGGAAAAGCATAAGGAAAAAAGACATTAAAATTAATTCTGGATAGTCTAAACTTCACCAAAGATGAAACAGTCAAGACAGAGACTAGAAGATGCAAGCATCAAGATGAGGGATTAGGTCAATGGAGATGTTTATTTGGCCTGCACAAGAGATGTCTCAAAGAAACTACACTGAGGAGATGCAAAAGGCCAAAACTGAGTTGAGGAGTATCAAACACAAGAACAGAGGCAGGAACAACATGAAGAACACTAAACTGAATGTCAGCACTAAGGTCAGCTAAACAGGATGCCTAATAACACTGTTTGACTGATTGGAAAGGGAAGATTTATCCTGAATCTGTGCTCCACAAGCTTACAGTTACATCTCCTTGACAATTGTACTGAAAGAAGTACGAGGAAAAAAGTTTGGAGCATAGATGGTTCCTCCTCTGCATCAGCTGTGCTACCCACAGCCCCTTTCCTTTTATTAAAAGAAAAATCAACAGAGAAAACAGTCATAGCTGCTCTGCTTCAAAAGTCACAGAGCCCTGCTGTGCAGAAGGTAACATCCCCCATTTTCTGGTGGTTTCAAACTGCACCGTGGAGCAGCAGTGATTTTTCATAACTCATTTTGCAGTGTTTTCCTCTTAGGCAAAGAGACTAAGAATACAACAGCCTTTGCCCTCGAGGTAGCACAAAACACACTGCGCTCTAATTAGGAATACAAAGAACAAACCTTGTGTGGATGCCTGTAAAGTGTCTGTGATCCCACACAGCAGAACCTCAAAATACATCGTGGGCAAGTGCCAGTGTTCAGTAACAGCTGAACAATTGGTCTGTCCTTTTCTGTTAGTGAAGACATGCTGGATTCTTCTACAATTTAAAAAATGAAAGAACAGAAACTTAGAAAAATCACAGTTCAGCAGTTCAACAAGAAAGGACTCACTTAATCTGCATCAGAATCAATTGATGCACTTTTTGTCCTCTAGTTAAAAGTTTGAGTATGTGGTCATCTTAAACAGAACTAGAAGACTAACCCCAAAAGACCACTGACTGGGGAAAAAGCTTCTGTACTTCCTATAACAACCCAAAGTCAAGAGTTCTGACTAAAGCATACTGAACTTTTGCCCAGAGTTTTACTTTTGATAAGTGCATTATGTGGCACATTATTCTGTACTGAATGGAGGAGCGTGGAGCCAAGACATATTAGCCAAATGTAAAATGGCAATTCTATCTAAAATTGTGGTAACTAAAGAATCAATGTGTTAAAAAACCACAGCAGAGAAAAACGCGACCCAAATAACAGATGCCATCTCCTCTTGTCATACAAAGACCTCAGGGCAAACAAAGCCTGTTCTATCCATTAGCCCCTTCAGTTTTTTTATGTTTCTTATTTCCCATCTCAAATACAGAGCTTTTGTTTTTGCAAGAGATCTCATAATGTTATTTTGCCCTAAAAGATTGTGGCTAATCTGGTTTTCTGCTGTATCGCTGCCCAGAACTTTACTACAGATTAATTTATTTGCCCAAAACTGAGTAACAGAACTCTCTGCCTTTTATTTTCTAAATATGACAAAAAGAGATTCCCAGTATGGTGCTCACCCTTAGTGGCTATCTAGTTTCTAAGTAGGAGCTACCACAGTTGTTCAGCCCATTAGTCTGTGTCACTCAAAGCAGGGATGAAGAGTTTCCACAGGAGAATGTGTGCGTGCAGGCCATATACCTCCGCCAAGTGCTCTCTACCTTCAGTTACTCCTGGTTTGGGGGATTCCTTTGCACTTAGTGTGGTTTGCCTGCTGGTAACAATCATTCTCCAGTGTCTCCTTGAAATTCTTTTGCCCCTACATCCTTCAGCAAGGAATTGCACAGCACCTACTGACAGGTGAACCACCTGCTTTTGTTTTGGGCTTAGCTCCTGTAAGCAGCATTTGGGATTTGGGATGCTGCTTGGCATGCATCCGTGTTCTCCATGCCAGCCACCATGTGCTGCATCTCTCGTGGCCTGTCCTGCACACAAGTGCTTTGTACATACATCTCACCTATGGAAAACCTTCACAGCACAGGAAAGTTATTTAGCTTCTCCTGGATTTGGATCCTTTATTGTAAAAACCAAGGGCTATCTGGAATCAAACCTGCTTTTAAAAAGAAAGCAACATTCCGAACGTACTTTTGGGTGACTTAGATGGACTGAGCTTGATGAAACTTAAAATACTGCCGCGATAACGCCTCACCGGCTGAGCCAAGAGATCTCAGAAGAAAACCCCACTGAGAAGCTCCTGACCAAACCGGGAGCTGGACCGCGCGCCAGCAGCCCGACCCGCTCCAGCCGCTGCCCCCACGACCTCCAGCCTCTCCCACCTCCGCGACACGGCCAGCCAAGGGGCAGCTCGGCGCTGCCGGCCCGGGGCCCAGGGGCTGAGCGAGTAGGGGCGCCCAGACTCTTAGAGCAGATACAGCCATTAGAACTACTGCAGCCCCCCGCACTTGAGCTGAAGCGGAGAAGGAACGGGGACGGCTCAGCACCGAGCCACCCTTGCCCAGGACGAGACTAGGCGAGCTCCAGGCTACCAACCCCTGCCCCGCGCGGCTCCCCACAAAGCGGCGATCACCTCGCAGCAGCCCTCTCCCCACGCAGGATTTCTTCCCCCACTCCCGGGGCGACCAACGGAGCACGCACAGGCTGGACCAGCGGCGAGCAGAGCGCATCGATAGGCGTGAAGCCCGGCTCGACCTCGGCACTCGCACGTCGCGCCTGCTGAGGGGTGGGCGGGCGGAGGAAGGGAGTGGGACTGGCCGGGCTGCGGGCAGAGCGGGCTCTCGGTGGGGCGGACATGGCGTCGCAGCCGCCGCCTCCCAAGCCCTGGGAGAACCGGCGGCTGGCGGGCACCGTGGCACCGGCCTTCCAGTGAGTGAATGCGTGCGCGTCGACCCCGGGTGTCCCCGGCCTGCGACGGGCCCTTGGGGCCCTTGACAAAGTCCCGTCAAAGCTGTCCCCGCGTCGGGCCTCCCGCCCCGGCCTTCCCCACCGAGGCGAGCTCAGAGGTCGGGCCTGGCGGGTAGTGCCTCTGCCAGCTCCAGGTGTGAGCATACCCGCAGCGGGCTCGTCGGCCTCGGTGGCTCGGCGGGGTTGAGTTCCCCGCGGGGGTGGTTTGGGATCGCCCCGCCTCGTTGAGTTGTGCGCTGGCGGAGAGGGCTCTTCGGTAGATGTTTCTTGTCAGCGGGGAGAGCAGCTGGCTAAGTGGTGGTCTCAACCCCCACTGGTGCCTGTAGAAAGCGTTGTGGTTAGTGGGACGAAGATACGCGCTGCCGGGAGATGAGAGAGCGCAGACAGCCGTTCCGAGCTTTACAGAGCTGTGCGTGTCTCTCGCAGTGGCGATACTGCGTGTCACCCTCAGGGACTGGAAAAGGTCCATGAATATGTCGGTGTCTTCTGTGTCCCCCCCAGAAGCTAAGATGTTCCAAACAATCCAGTCTGCTCGTGGAGAAGGATGTTGTGCAGAAAGTGTTTTCAGTTCCTTCCTTTTAATCATAAATCAACGAAAGCTTGTCGGTTTAAGATCAGCCTCACTTGGTGCTAGTGACTGCAATTAGACTAAGCTTAAACTGTGCAAAAGGTTAGCACGAGAGTAAACACTCAATAGAAGGAAGAGAATGAAGTTTCAAAGCAAAAACTTGGCTGTTTTTACTGCAAGTGGAAGCTTGCTGAGCAAGAAATTCGGTGTTAATTTTTCTTGGTGGGGTTATCTAGCTCATTTTAATTTGCTTCAAACAGCTTTAAAATGAAGTGTCTTAAATTGGCTGTTGGGGAGGGGAATGCAGCATGACTTAGTAAGTTGCAGGGCTTCTGTTTTCTGTGGTAATTCCTTTGTTTTCTGTATGTTTTTTAACTGCTCAGAGAGTTAAAGTTTGTGATGGAAAAAACAAATAGTGTAGAGATATAAATATTTTTCTTTGTTTTGGAAACGTGGAAGTTACTGAGAGGAAGTTGTTCCCAACTCACACGGTATGGCAAGCATGCTCCACAATTAAAGCAGTAGAGAAAGAAACAGCTCTGTAGAGATTAAAATTTGGATTTTCTTTCTCTGTTGTTTTGTTTTTCTGCAAATTCAATGGACTATACAAGTGTGAAGTCAGGAGTTGAGGCCGCAAACATGGGAAATTATCCAAACATTTGACATTTAGGATGACAATAAGTGTTTGATTTTTTTAATGAAAGTTAACAGAAGTTGGACAGCTGCTCAACAGAATTCAGTGCCTGTCTAGTACTTGCAGAATCTTGCTACGAAGGGCATAGATAAAATTACTTAAACTTATGTGTGTACAAAAGAGTAAAAGTGTACTAAATGAGGAACAAATCATTGATATGGAATACCTCTTTCAACCAACAGCTAACAGTAGTAGATGAAGTCCTTTGGTATGCTATATGCAAGTAACTAGATAGTTTGGGTAAAGGGGGAAATTGGGGAACCCAATTCCCTTGCATATGTTGTTGTACAGTTATTTGGATTCTCAATTAGGTTAGACCACCCTTATCTCTAAGGGTGGATTGAAAGGAGCTGTCAGACCTTCTTCCTGCTGTGTCTTTGGCTCACTGTATTGAAGAGCTAAGAACAAGTCTTCGGAACAAAGCTTTGAGATTGAAGAGTTCATAAATATTCTTAATGGTGCATACAAGAGACTTTTATATGTGGAAAAACGGCCTGGGAGTTCTAGCATCAGGTTTAGTGGATGTAGATGTGGCATTGCATGCTTTGTTTGTGTCATAGACTGAGGGTTGCCATGTCTGTGTTTCAGATATGCTGTGGTCCCGCATTTACGTTGAAGATCTCTGTTTTTTCCCTCCTGTGTTGCCTGACTAGATATTTTATTTCCCTGAAACATTATGCAATGTACTGAGTGTTTGGCTAGCAGGTTCCCTATCTTAGCACTACTGAAGCTCAATGTCCCATTTATATAGTTATCCAAGGACTGTGAGGACATGAAAATACAAACTTAGAGTACTGACCTTTGCTTGTCTGAATTTGTTTAGGTCTCCTGACTTGGGTGACAACCTGCTGACCAGACCTGGACAACCTGTCGTTGCCCGAATACCTCCACCTATTTTGCCAAGGCCATCACAGCAAGCAGGAGGCAGTAGTCTGAGCACTTTCAGGCCAGCATATAGTAGTACTTTTTCTCCAAGCTATGGTTCATATGGAACCTCTTTTTATGGTAGCTATAGCCCTTACAGTTACGGATATGGTGGTTTGGGTTATAACCGCTTTCGTGCAGATGATATTCCCCCTAGCAGGTTTGTTCAGCAGGCTGAAGAGAGCAGCAGAGGTGCGTTCCAGTCCATCGAAAGTATTGTGCATGCCTTTGCCTCAGTCAGCATGATGATGGATGCTACCTTTTCAGCTGTGTACAACAGTTTCAGAGCTGTGTTGGATGTAGCCAATCACTTCTCCCGCCTCAAAGTACACTTCACAAAGGTGTTTTCAGCTTTTGCTGTAGTGAGAACTATAAAATATCTCTATCGGCGTCTGCAACAATTACTAGGTCTACGGAAGAGCTGTGAGAATGAAGATTTGTGGGCTGAAAGTGAGGGGACAGTAGCTCGCATTGGTCTTGATGACAAGGCAGCTAACTCTGCAAAATCCTGGCCCATTTTCTTGTTCTTTGCTGTTATAATGGGAGGTCCCTATCTGATTTGGAAACTTCTTTCTACATACAGTGATGAAGAAACAGGTAAGGATGATCTGCAGCACACATTACTCGTTTTCTTATCGTGTGTGGTGGTTAATCTTACACTAGGGTAGCAGAAGGAAACAGGTGCAAGGTTTCAGTACTCAATTTTAGGTGTGTGAGACAAGTAACAGCATGTTTAAGTAGCCTGTTGTCGAGTTAGGATGCATTTTCATGGTCAGCTTTGTGATTCCAAACGCATGGTGCGTATTTCTCTCTCTTTAGATGTGGCAGTTGGAGTGGAGGGAAAAGTAGCAGTTGGGTTGCCTTCACATGCTGTGCTCTGTTGCACCTGTTAGTTCTCCTTCGAAAAAACTTTAGCAAGAAAGTTAATATGTTTTCTTAATTTTTGTTTAAAAAACTCCACCAAAGTTTATACTTCAAAGCAGATAAACTTTGTAATTTCTATTTGGAAACAGTATCTAGTAACTGGGCCAGTGGAGAAGATGATCACGTAGTTGGCAGAGCAGAATACGATTTCAGTGCGCTCTCGGAAGAAGAAATTTCTTTCCGTGCTGGTGACATGCTAAAATTGGCACCCAAAGGTAAACTTTTCATTTTGGATTTATTTTCTAATCACACCTGAAGTGAGTCATATTGCTATGTCTGAAATTGAAGATAAAAACCTAAATCACTTTTATTTGACCAAACCCTTTATCCACACTGATTTTTATTTTTATGTTCCATACATTGTGGAGTAGTTTTCTTCCATTTGCCTAAGTTATGAAGCATCCTAAACTTCTTTAGGGAGTACTTTGTGGTTACCCATGTAGTTACCTTTTCTTCTCATGTGCCGCACAGTTGTGCAAATGCCTTGGTGTCACTGACTGCCAAACAACACACTCTTCACAGCTTGGGCTTACCTCACCGGTGCTGATCCTAGTGCTGCTTTCTCTGTGCAACGAGCTGTTGTGTCATCTACCTTCTGTTGTGTTTGTGGCTCAGCTGCCGTGTATTTGGAATTGTTTTGCAGTCTGATGTGTTTGTATTTTCTTCCCAGAACAACAGCCCAAAATCCGTGGGTGGCTTTTGGCTAGTTATGATGGCCAAACAACAGGACTTGTGCCAGCTAATTACATCAAAATCCTGGGTAAAAGAAGAGGTAGGAAAACGGTGGACCTGGAAAAGATCACAGAGCAACGGCCTGCCTTTACCAACACATCTGTTAGAGGATCCGCTGCTACTGTCACTTTAGAGGAGCAGGAAGCTGCTTTTGACGCTGTTTTTGCTGGAAGTCAGAAATGTCCTGTCACGTCTGACTCCTCTGTGGTTAGTGGAGAGAAACAGGAACTCTAACGTACTTTCATTGACAAAGCAACTGAACTGTATTTTGATTAAACACTAGGATTTGTTGAAAATCTCTGTTGTAGTGGAACACTGATGGGTCTGTACCAGTTGTTGTTGCTACTAACTGGTGAAGGGATGGAGAAATGATTGCTCAATTACAGTATTTATTTTTGACTCACCTGAGGCTGTACATTAGTGATTCTGCCCAGCTGCCTGGCAGCAACTCTAGGATCTTGAGACAAGAACTGCGGCAATTAGAACAAAGCGAAAAACCAAAAAGGGGACTGATGGGCTGTTCTTGTTGAGACAAACTGTTAGTAAAATCTTGAGATAACACCCAGGCTTCACTGGACTGTTGGCTTGACAAGAGCCAACAGATGGGCAGAGAAGATAGATTTCTGTCAGACGTCCTCCAAAACCGGATGCTGAGGACCATAAAATAGTGACAGTATGTCATGTCCAACTGAAAGGAGGGAAAGTTCCAGGAGACCTGGGTGACAATTGAGTTCCTAGAATTTCTGAGTTGCTTGATTATTTCTTTTTCCTTAGAATTAGAGCTGGTGTCATAAAGACCTTGGTATTTATAAAAAAGGGACATGTGAGAAAGAGGAGTATAGTTTACAAGGGACAAGATGTGAGGCTTCTAAACAGAACATTAGAATAAAAAGTATCCTGCAGTCAGACACTTTCCAGTGCTCTTACTGTTGCTGCCTTCTGTGTTAACCTTTATGTCACTCATCAGGTTCTGTGTTAGAATCCCTCGATGCCTATCGGTAATCTATGGACTGCCATCTGCATCTCCACTTACAAAAAACCAATAAAGAACAGAAGTGAATGTCAAAATATCCTGCCTTTCAGTGCAGTAGGAAAGCACTGGGCTGGGAGAAGCCTAAAGTAATTGGAGTGGCAAAGAAAAAGAAGCATTTCTTGCTTAATTGTCTCTTTTACCCAAGGTCTCGAGTTCACCCTTTATGCTGCCTTTCAGGTGGTAGATTTTGCATCTGCCCGTAAAATTTGAGGACTCCAGTTTATGAAAAGCCATAGCAACTAAATACTGTGAACAATCAGGTTATTTAGTATTTGTATCATATGAGTGTCTGAGAATTCTGTATTGAAATACTGTTGGGGTTTTTTAATGACGCAAAGATAATTAAAACATCTTTCCTTTTAGTATATATGCACAACATGTTGAGCTTCTGAAGGTTATAGCAATGGAGAAAACAACTTAAGCTTATTTAATCATTAGAGTACCTTTTGGTTTTTATTTTAAAGTTACTCAATAGTCAAAGTAGGGCATGTGCCTTTGCTTAATTGATCCAGTAGTTTCAGTTTGACTGTTTCTACAGAGATCTTCAACATCCATCATGTGTTAGCGAAGCTTTCCATGTTTATACTTTGATTGCATTTGCTGGCCACAAGTTCTTCTGTTCACCACAACGAAACTCCAACAAGAAGAATTGAAGTGAGTGCAGTTTTATTGAGGCAGAGCAGATAGAAAGGTATTGTGCTGGAACTTTGGGTTTTGAGTAATCTCTGAATGCCTGTTGGTGATAATTAGAGCAAGAATCTAAGTGGTTGTGCTCAGGCTATGGGAGATGGTGCAAAGAATCCTTTTTACTAGATTCTATATCTTGAAGTGCAGAGGAAAAGAAAGGAGGAGTTAAAGGGCAAATGAGAAACTTGAAACTAGGTTTAAAACAGAACGCGTTCCTGAGAAATCTCCCTGTGTACCAGGGCATTGAAGAAAATTATCTATATTTGGAAAGGACATCTGTTGTTGGAACAAAAATAGCAGACAATCATGAAATATAAAATGGAGTGGAACGAGGAGGGGAGGGGGTATCAAGTGTACAGTTCTGCTTACATGTGTATTCCTGGAGGGAATTAATTCACTGTTGTGAGACTGAATTAATGGACTGTCAGCCTGTCTTGTATCAGTGGCAGATAGGAGGCATCTTTTAAATAAATGAACAAATAAACCCCAAACATTTTGTAGAGTATCAGTTCAAGCAGACTTCTGTTTTCCTGCTCAGGACAAGTCAGGAAGGCAGTACCATGATGTTTGTTGGACTCTTTAAGTCTTAATTTATATTTTTAGAAAGATTAGTTTGATTTCACTTTCAGGTCATACTATTTTGAAAATTATTTTGGCAGGAAGATTGTTTTTTAATAACATAACTGACTTGTCATTAGGTTTTTAATAACTTAACTGACTTGTCTTTATGGTAGTTAGACTCAGTCTGCCAGTTGCTAACTGTCAAGATTGCATCTGCTAAATCTTGAGAAGAGTTTTCACCATTTCAATCTTTTGATTAGTTTAATGGGAAAAAGAAGGCTCTGAGGAAATGAAGTTAACTAACTCATAATTAATTGTACTGATCGCAGAAGGGTATTAAAATTGATTGAAGTAAAAAATGTACTGTGCTTTAAGATTTTAATTTTTTTAATATATAAACTAGCATCAAGACAAATCTTTTATGTTTTCATTGTCTGTGTTTCTGCCCATGTGTCAGGCTGCAGAAAAAACATCTTTGTGACTGATGATGAAAAAAAAGAGTGGCTGGGTGATGGGCTGCTCAAGGTGAGAAGAGTAAAAGGAGCATGTCTGGCTGCACCAGCAGTGTGTAAGAGAGATCAGAAAAGGAATGCCATTAAAATGCTGTTCAACCTAGGTATCAGGCAAGTGTCTCCTATTTTAAGGTCTAAAAGTACTAACTTACGTTTATGTAATTCATTGAAACTATTTTTATACCTGTAGCAGACCTAAAAGTCTGTAGCAGACCTACATTTGTTTATATAAAGCTTTGGTTTAATGTGACTTGAATCTTACTGTTCACTATACCAGCCACTGTGTGCTGGAATACTAGCCAAACTAAGGACAGATGCCAGTCTGGACTGGTTCACAGTGTTCTGGCGGTGCGTGAACAGGCACGCACTGCTTTGTTCAGGTGTCTGAATCACAAATTGGAAACACTCTCTGTCTAGTAGAACTTCATAAAACTGTTTACCTCTGCACAGGTTTACAATATAGATGATCTTTCGAGGTCCCTTCCAATCCCTAATGTTCTGTGATTGTGTGATCTTCCTTTGGGGGAACTAGGCTGCACCTGAGCTAGTAGGGTTGTCTGAACTTACTTGGCCAGTTGGTTAGATTTGCTATTGAGGCAAACACAAAGAAAGCACAATTGAATATAAATCTTACCCGTTTGCATTGAAGATTTTTGAGATGAAAACTCAGAAACCAGGATTGAATTTTTTGACACACTGTTGTAGCAGTAGTCCACAGTAGTAGCAGAACTGTACTTACTTTACAAGACACAGATTACACAAAGGTGTATATTTTTTAAGTAGCTCATTGCAGGATTTTATTCATGCAGGAGTGGCCACATGTTGAGTTTCACAAACATTTCTGGCCTCTAATGACAGGTAGTCATTGCATTTGTCTCCTTGTGGACTGGTTCTTCTGCAGAGATTTGAAGCAGGTTGGGGATGGTAAGTGCTTCCTGGGGTCACAGTGGCCATACCAAACCCAGCCTTTCAGCAGCTGGATAATCTCTCCTCTAGACAAACACACTTGTATAACCAGTTTAACCGGTAACATGATGTCAGTGTGAGGTGCCTGGATCAATCTTATCTACAGTTTTTAATGCTGCTTTGAGATACTTGAGATTCCTAAATTTTACAGCTCTTCTGCGGTTTTTCTCTGTACTTTCTGTGTTGCTCCAGAGTAGTGACCATGATTATCCTGGTGATGCCTCCCATGGAAGAATAGAAATGATAGAGCATGGTGCAGGGACATTTAGCCAGAGGCTCAATTATTACAAGAATTATTACACGTTGCATATGGGAGGTGGGCATCTGGGCAGATCCAAGGGATACCAGTTAAAAATATTTGGAAGATTTGGTAGTAGATGGGTGGTAGGGAACAACTCAACCATAGATTGGGACCACCTGAGTCTTTGTGACTTAACTTGGTCTGGGTGAGGGGAGCCCTGGAGGACTCTGGTGTATGAGCTATGCTGTTTGATCAGATCAGAGTTAGCCTTTCTGTCAGTACTTGTGCAAGGGAATTATCAGAGCTGCTAGAAACCTGGGAGCAGCTTCAGTTTAAGTTCCTCAGCTCTGTGTCTTTCTGCGATGCAGCGTGGGCTTTGCCATAAGCGTTTTAGCACGCATTCTGAGTTCTGAGGCTGTGCCTACAGCATCAGTCTAATGTCTGCATCTGACCTGTCCCTTGCCCCGGGCTTTTCCAAACCACACAGCCCCATTTCATAGAATCTCAGAATATACTGGGCTGGAAGGTTCTTCTGAAAGTCTTCTAGTCCAGCTCCTCTGCAACAAGCAGGGACTTCTCTAACTAGAACAGATGGCCCAGAGCCCCATCAAGCCTGACCTTGAATGTCCCCAGGGATGGGGCCTCCACCAGCTCTCTAGGTGGTTCAACCTCAATCTACCCTTTCCTAGGTGAAAACAATCCCCCCTCATCCTGTCGTTCCCTGCCCTTGTGAACAGTTCTTCCCCAGCCTCCTTTTCAGGCATTGGAAGGCTATAAGGTGTCCATTGTCTATAAGGTGTCCACCATTAGACACTAATAAAGTGTCCAGAGTCTTCTCCTCTTCAGACTTAACAACCCCAATTCTCTCAGCCTGTCCCCATCAGAGAGGTGCTCCGGCCCTCTGAGCATTTTTGTGGCCTCCTCTGGCCATGCTCCAGTAGCGCCACATTCCTGTTTTGGGGTCCCCAGAGCTGGATGCACGATGAGGTCTCGCCAGGGCAGAGCAGAGCAGAGAAGCAGAATCCCTTCTCAATCCGCCGGCCACACTTCTTTCGATGCAGCCGATGTCTGCGCGGATGTCGCGCTGCGTCTTTGCTTCGTGACGACGCGAGTGCGTAGTCTGATGTCACAGCTGCGTAAGAGGGAGGCAGGAAGAGCCGTTCCCGCCGCCTCCCACTGTCGCGTTGCTATAGGCTACGGGACGCGGCCCGTCAGGGGGCGCTGCCGCTGCCGCTGCACTGCGACAAGGCGGGGCGCCGCGAGGCTCCCGCACTGTCCGCGCGTCCTCATCTTCCCCCCCCCCGCCCTCGCTCTCCTATTGGCTCAACCTTGCGGAGGGGGTGGGGATTTATCGCCCGCGCGGCGCCGATTGGTCGCCGCCGCCGTCCCCTCACGGCGCTTCCCCATTGCCGAGCGGGTGGGACCGGGAGGTGCCGGAGTGTGCGGGGCTGTGTCCGACTCCCGCGCTTCGGGCGGGCGGGGCTGGCTATCGGGCTCGGCCCCGGCCGGCTCTACTGAAGGACCTGCAGCGAAACGGCCGCACTCGGGCTCCTCTGCGCCCCGCTCCTCAGGGCGCGCCGCCGCTCTGTCCCGCTGCCACTGTCTGCCAGGAGGAGCTGCCCATGCACGTCCTGGTTCGCCTTGCCCAGCGCCCGCTGAGCCCTCGCCTGGGAGCTCGCCAGGTAACCCCTGCGCTGTCCCGGGGAGCATCAAGCCCCGCCGGGGGTTTCCCTTGGTCCCTCAGAGGCGCCCGGTGCTGAGGGCGGGTCCCGCCAGGGCGGTCTGGCGTGAGGAGTCTGCTGACGATTGTAGCATCCTGCTCCCCAACCTGCCGTCACTTTTCAGTTTACCGTCATTTTTATCTTTGACTCGTGTGCGGGCAAACCGCAGTCAGTGTTGTTATTTCGCTCACTCGCCTCATTCCGCACCGTCACTTCGCTGCATTAGAGGGTTCTGCATGAAGCCTCACGCCCATCCCACCATCTTCACCTTCCTGCGGGCTCTGCACGAGCAGGAAGATGGTAATTCTTATTTGTTTGCTTTAAGTAAATAAATTTTTTTTAAAAAAAAGAGTGATGTGCTTCCATAATGTAAAACAACTTCCTGCGTAATTAGTTAAGTCTTTATTTAAATCCTCGCAGTCTTAGGAAATACTGAAGTGCCGGGAGGCGTTCCCATTGTCACATATCTTTCTGCTTCCGAATGAGTTGGGCACAATTAAATACATTTTTCTCCAGTTTCCTCAGCGGAGGAAAGGTTTGAGTTGAGATACCTGCAGTAACAAACTGGAGAGAACCTGTAGAAGTTGCCTTCTTTCTCTTAAAATGATTGATTATAGGCTTAACGTTGCTCTTCTTACAGACAGCACCATTCCTGTGCGAGACAGACCCTGGCGTTTGTCTGTAACAGTACTTAAAGGACAGAACGGTAGATGTTAAATATGCATAAAGCCACAAAGAGGAGTCTCTTGCCAGACTAGAAATGAGAAGACTTGAGCTTCTGTATGCTTGTCATTAGGTGTGCTCTTTTGTTTATCTCTGCTGCATAGGCATACATAAGAATATGTTTTAAAATACAGAATATGCAGATAACGTGTGAGAGGCACAATCATCATCTCTGAACATTTGTGTGATTACAGTTTAGAGTTCCTGCCATCTTTTCCTGGTTGAGTTGCTTCATGGTTCACAGTGCTGATGTGTGTTTGTTACCAGCAAAGAACTCAATTGTTTTTCCTTTACATTATAGACTGTATTTCAAAATAACTGTCTGTCTTTCTGTATTTGATTAACCAGTGTTCTTAGAAGTAGCCCTGATTTATGAAATAACAAAGTGAGGTAAAATTATTAGCAATGTTATAATGCAAGTGCAGCAGATTCTAAAACTCCATCTTTTACTTATCTTACTCAAACACGTTGTTAAAACAGCTCCTGTGTTTGTACAAGGTAGCACGAGAAGTCAGCTGGTTTATACTTTATAGCCACTCAAGCTTGCCACTGGTGCTGACCCGTTCTAGCAAGAACAGATGTGTTGGATATTCAATGTCTCAGATATAATTGGCACTGACATCTGTCTGCACACACATAGCAAGACTTCTCGACTTTAGAATGACCATAGTGACACTGCTGGGTAGTACTGTTAGAGTGAGGGCTAAGGACTCATCTGCTTTTACCTCTCGATGGTGTCTAATATAGTTGGCAAGTTTGGGCTTGAATTTTCTGTGAAGGACTTTTGTCCTTTAAACCTGCCTATTTGACACACTTTTGCAAAGTATTTCATTTAGGTAGAATGGTTTATTCTAGCAGACTCATCTTCTGTGTTTTGTTTAGTGGCTGGTTGGTTTTTATTTTAACTCTCATGAAACAGGAAATTTATTTTTTTTGGTGGATTCTGTGTGTTTTCTTTCTCCTGGTTTCATTTAGTTGCTCTTTTGAGACCATGAAAACTTGCAGCTGCTATTGTGAGTTCTGTTTCTACCAACAAATCAAACCGAGACAAAAGTGCTAGAATAGCTTCTAGAGCCTTTATTTTTTTTATTTAGAAAGAGTGTGCTGGCACCAGGAAATCTGCTGGCTCAGGAGTTGCTGACAAACAAAAGGATATGGCATGGCCCATTCTGATTCAAGCACTCTTCCGGGGGCCAGGTGGCTTACTGTTGTGGGAAGGGGGGCGATTAAAGTCTGGCCTAAACGCTGCGATACTAGAGAATGCAGCTAGTTATGCTGAGAGTTTACCTGGAAAATTAAGCTTGTATTTGCAATCATAGTGTTTTGTTATAGAAGCTACAGTTTATGAATTTATCACCAGCAATCTAAAAGAATATATGTTGCATGTAAATAGACTGTGATATTTGTGTGTGTGACTTCTTAAAAGCAGCTGCACTCAGAGCAAACAGACCATTTGTGAATCTGGCCTCTGCTTATAATCACCATAAGGGTTACTCAATATTTGTGCACCTTGACTCACTTCATAAATGCAGCTGGACTTACAGCAAACAGCCTGCTCTTGCTTCTGGTGTCAGGTTTACAGTCACTAAAACGCCACAGAGGTGTTCTCCTGTCACTTACAAATTCAGTTATTTATGAGATATGGTTCTTTGGAAATGGTCCATAGTGCTTCCCAAAAATGAGTCCGTACTAAGCACTTTGGCCGTGCCTTACTTCAACATGATCATCTCGATTAGTGCCCCAGTATATGCTAAAATGGTACTTTTACTGTGTTTAATTTGGACTCCCCACCCAACAGTTAAATACAACACTTTTTTCAAATTAGAACTGTATTTTTTTAAGGTGTTCACTACTGTCCTTTTACATCCTTTGTTCTGTTCAGCTTGAAGCTGAAGGAACAAGGTGTTTTGGCCCCGATAATCCCACCTAACCAGAAGCTAAGAGTGCTTTAACAGACAGGTCTTCAAGATGAGAGCTGAAAGGCATCCAGGTGTTGTGTGTCCTGCCTCCAAAGCGGTGTTGATGACCTTTAGAATCATAGTCTCATCAAAGCTGGAAGAGACCTCCAAGACCACAAAGTCCAACCTTCAACCCAACACCAGCACGCCTGCTAAACCATGTTCCCTAGTGCCACATCTAGGTTGGGTCCTATACAATCGCAATCAGGTGTGCAAAACAAATAGGAGAACAAAGCCAAGCAATAGAAAAAAGCTTGTGAGAGCATGACTGTATTTGAATGTAAGTCAATTTAAATTAAAATGGGCCTCTGCAGCTTAGGCTGTTCATTCTGAGACTGTGGGAGATGGTGTTTTGTATTCAAGGGTTCAGGGTGGGTAGTGCCTGCTGCTGTTGAGTTGGTTTGGGTGGGCTTTTGAACATCTGCTTTTCCACAGACCAGGGTTTTGAGGGTGCAGATATGTGAATTTTATCAAATAATAAGTCCTTGACTGTAATGCAGTGGTAAACATTTCCCACAGTAATTTATAGAATTGCTGCAGTTAAGGTAGATCAAGCTTTAGTAAAGCATGCAGTGAGGCTTGCTAATAACTCTTTCTCTTCTAGGCTTAAGTAGCTAAAGATGAGTCGTGAATTTTCAGAAAACAACAACTTTCCATATGACAACAATCAAATGGTTTTGGACATGATCTTGTGTTCCCTAATTGGTGTTCCTCAGCCTATCAACTGGGACAGTGTGGCAAGACTAGTTCCAGGATATACGTCCAAAGAGGTGAATTCACTGACAAAAGAACTTGTATACTGTAAACAGTACTTTATGAAGAAGACAACATTTTTGGGGGAGAGAGGGAAATTGAAGTTTCTCTGAAGTAATTTATACCTAAAGAATGGAAAACGTTAAATGAGTAGATTGAATATTTTTTTTAAGGCCCAAACATTGAAGTTAAGACATGCATTCTACATTTTATTTCTTTTGAAATGATATAGGATAAAAAAACTCCTGGAAAGTAAAAGTTTAAAAGTTTAATAAGGACCAGTAGGTGTGCTAACATTTCTCAAATTGCATAGCTAAGATTTTCGTGGACAGGATGGCAGTGCCCACAAACCTGCTGCAGACTCTAGAATACTTGCTATCAAACCCAGTGACTCTCTGTGCTTGTCGTTACTATTCCAAGGAAGTACCAGTAACAGATCTCCGATGAGGTAGTTAAGAGCGCAGTTGCCTTTTGCTTGATTCTACAAGATGTGGATTTTTTTTCCTTTTGATTAAAGGGTTCTAAGAATTTGATTACCTCTGTGTGCGTCATCTTTCAGGATCGTTGAACTTCCTGGTGGAATTCTTGCAATTTCTAATAATAATTCTGATTCTTTCTTTTTAAAGTGGAGGTGAGCTAGGGGAGGAAAATGTCTTTCTGCCCTTGTGATTCAGCAAAGCTGAAAGAATACTAGCCAATGGGCTATATTTTCTTGCAAGCTCAATCAAAGGTGTCAGCTGCCGTTTATGGCGTTGCTGTTGGACATCCTCATAACCTTCTGTTTACAACATAAAATTGAATGGTGTGGAGCAGAAGCTTCTGTGGAACATTACTGCCTTCCAAGTGCTTGAGCTAAGGGTTTCTAAACTGTTTGTCTTTCAATTTGCAGGCAGTACTGTGCACATTATGCAAATAAAATAATTATTAAAGTGTTGGTGAGCATTCTCCTCATATTAATTATGATGACATCTGATTACTCTGCTTTGAAGCAAGAACACACCTCAAATCTGTGGAATCCATGTCCAAGGCAATTAAGTGAATGTATACCTCAATTCAAGAGAAAGAAAATAAAAGCAGCTGCTTGAATGAAGCCAGTCACAGGAAGATCACCTGTAGAATGAAATAGTTTCAGTTGTTATGTGTAAATTACTTGTGATTTTCTGAACCAAACCCATAATTGTCAGTACAGAATCTCAAAATGGAAAGACCATCTAGTTCAAGGAATGAAAAGTTAGTAGAAATGCAGTGGAAATTGCCAGTCTCTCTTCTCCAAATCTGAGTGGAAGTCATAGTGTAAAAGCATAACTACTAGTGAGCTGATTGCTGGGGCTACTTTTAATAATAATAGAATTGTTTAGGCTGGAAAAGACCTTCAAGATCAAGTCCGACTGTTGACCCAGCTCTACCAAGTCCATCGCTAGATCGTGTCCTAAAGCTCCATATCTACACAACTTTAATATTTGACAATGCCTGTAGTACAGTAACTAGGAATGAAATTAGAGTTTAGACTATCACCATGACTTTCCTTTTTTGAAGATTGGCCTTAGAGTCACAGGGTGTAAGGAGATTAAGGCTGAAGCAGGTTCTTTATCACTCTTTCTAGAATAATCATGGTAAATCTTACTTATTTGACTGCAAAACTGTACTTTCCTGATACTGCTGACTGAATAGGAAGCATTGTAAGTTTAACAACAGTGTTTACTGCTTGCAATATCCACCTCACATTATAGTTATTAAAAATGTTCTGAAAGGTGCTGCTTTATTGTCCTATCACTTAATCTCCTGACAGTGTGCAAAAAGGTTTGATGAGCTGAAAAGCAGTGGACGTTCACCTGTTGACAACCAGTATAATCCGCTGATGGCTGCTGGTGGGAGTCCTGTGGAAACTTTAGCTACGTACATCAAATCTTCCTTGCTCAATACACAAACAGAGTCTCAGGAGCCTGCTATTGGGCAGGATTCCATTACTATATCCGGTATGTTTTTACTCATTCTGAATACGTGTGCTTTGATCATAATGGCTATGTGCATGCTTTTTTATCCTGAGCATGCAGTCCACCCAGGAGTAGTGGTTGTTCAGCTTTGAAGAAGAACGTATAAATATAATGCACACAGGATGTCACTTTTGGTTTATCTAAGTTAAGTGCGTGATGGTTTGTGTATTTTAGCAGCTTGTATTTAAATAAATCCTTATGGGTGAATCCTCTGGTCAGGATCTTCGGTGGAGTGAGGATTATTCTCTTATTTTGTATACCTGGTGTTGTGCTGTTAAAACTACAGCAGAAGAGGATCAGTCCTAATAGTTGTATTCCAGTCACAATACAGTTAAGTGCTTCTCCTGTAAGACGTTGTAATAACTGTGTGGTAGTTAATGTTTGATTTGCACTGTAGACTGAGATGTCTGGGTGATCCTGCTGTGGCAGGGGGGTTGGACTAGATGATCTTTCGAGGTCCCTTCCCATCCCTAATGATTCTATTATTCTATGTTTTCTCAGCACCTTTAGAACTTGGTAAATGTGGCTTGTGAGAAACTTGCTTCAGCAATGACTAAACAATTTCTGTGTTAAAAATTAAGACGATGAAGTGTTCAGACAACATGTTCTGTGTAGCAGTGCCCTTTGCAGTGACTGTGTCACTGTTATCTTTGCAGAAGAAAAACAGCTCCTTGCACCTTTGCTGGAGAATGAGTTAAATATTTTTAATAGCTAATCAACAAACTGTATTTGGAAACTATATGGAGTAGACTGAAAATCAGCTTTCAGTTATGTACTTCTACATGTGCGACGTGGCCGTAATGCTTCTTACACCCACAGGTGGCTACTTAGAAGATTAATAGCTTCCCAGGAGGCAGTTAACAAGCTAACTTTGCTTAGGGAACTCTTTAGACACTTAGTCCATGTTTTCTGTTTAACAATGTAAATATGTGTAATGAGTGTTAATGTGGCCAAGTACCCTAATACTTTCTGTTCCTAGATCCTATCCCGAGACTGTTCCATTTTCTTTATGACTTTACATACAGACAGGGGAAATGATTTATCTAATTTGTTGATAAGAAATTAAGAAAATTAATGTTTTTCTGACAGGCTTGACTAAACTCACTTTCTTACTGTTTGTGAGGCTCTCGTGTATTTCAGAATTAAGGATTTGAGAAACACCTATTTGTAAACTAGTTACTACCTAGTACGTTTATTCACATCTGCTTATTGTTAGCATGAAGAATTTTGAGCCTCTCTGGATTTGTTTATAGACACAAGTAACGGGAAGAAAAAGCAATCAGACCAAATTCATTTTGAGCTGGGCTCTGGTTTGGCCAAGTTATAAAAGCTAATCTCTTACCCGCTAATTATAAGGTGAACGCCGTTAAGTCCCTCTGAATGCAAATTATGGCAGAAAACAAGTATGTTGGTAGTCTTTTACCTAAAATGTTTATTACCAGCTTCCAGAAGTCAAGTGACTCACAGGCTTGGATGGGGAGAGGTAGAAAAAGAGAAGATATGAATTTCCCCATACATTTCTTCCTAGATCCCTGTTAATGTCCATATTGTCATCAGAATTACTTAGGTTTCTGTAAGAAATAGCTCGCTATGTTCAAAATAAACATTAATATTTGCAGACAGAATTCTCCCACATAAGTTTTTTCCACAGGCTCTTTAAAATACTCACACCTTACCTTGCATTTTAAGTCTGGAACTCCCAGATGGCTGTTTCCTGGCTAACATAGGTCACCTGCCTGCCCTGAAGGCTGTGGTTGGCCCAGCCCCTCCTAAGGTTTCACTAGCATCTGTCTGGTGAATCTTCCCCTTATATTAACTGTCTTCCCTCCATTAAGACCTTATGAAAGCTTAACTATACAAGGTTTAAGTCTTTATCTTTGGAGAAAGTTTTGCTGCTTCTGCCTCTGGTGTGATAACTTTCTTTTCCTGAAGGGTGTAAATTCTGTGTTCTGAACTGTACAGAGCTTCCAGATCACTTTTGGTTTCACTCTGCTATAGTTATTGAGCTGTAAGATGACGTAATCTATCTTAGTCTTCTTCAGAAGAGTGCAGACTCTTACATTACATCAGCAGGAGAAGATGCTTCTAGAACTCTTCATAGACATCTGCATGTAGGGAGTAAACATGGAAAATCAGGACCTTGGAGGTTTTCCTTGGTGAAAGACAGATATGTGCCCTTCTATTAGTTAAGAAAAATAATGGTGTATTAGTTAAGAAAAATAATTATTTATAAGCAAGATTATTGAAGTTTCAGATCCACGTCCCAGAAAGCAGACAAGGAGAGCGAAAGCAATGGACTGAATTCCAAGAAGGAAGTGCTGAAGACTCTAGATAGAATCTTACTGCTCTGTATTGAGGTAGGACAGATCTGGGTTTGCAGCAGAGTGTCTGAGTGACCCGTCAGTGCTGTCTGAGTTTCTAGTACATGGCATTGAAAGCAGGAATTTGGACTACCTGGTATTTCATATGGTAGTATCTTTCTTGTTTTCTAACGTTGCTTCACCATGAGAACTGTAGTTTGCTTGGGTTTCCAAGATGCTGAAAAGCAAAATGTCTGACATTTCTGTTTTAATGCAGCCTTTTTTCCCCTTACATTTAAGGAAGGCCCAGCACAACCTCCCCAAGGAATTGTTCTTCAGAATCTGAGATTGATCCTATGCATAAAAGTGGAGAAAGCACTGACGAAAGCCAGGGGTAAGAAGATCTTTGTGTGTTTGTTGTCTAGAGGATAATAGAATTGACTGAGAGATGTTCAAATTGCTTGTTCTTTTCTGCTGTCGCAAAGCAAATACGTGGGAGCATCCTAATCATAGAATCACTATGGATTGGAAGGGACCTTGAAAGTTCATCCAGTCCAACCCCCCTGCCACAGCAGGATCACCTAGACCAAGTCACACAGGAACATATCCAGGCGGGTCTTAAACATCTCCAGAGAAGGAGACTCCACAACCCCCCTGGGCAGCCTGTTCTGTCACCCTCACTGTGAAGCAGTTCCTTCTGGTATTTATATGGAACCTCCTAACTACTAATAAGTGCTCTAATCAATTTTGAGACCTTATATTGCCACAGAAGTACCAAGGGTTGGTTTGAGAACATCTTATGTGTAGTAGGGATAGCTTATTTGTAAGTCTGTCCATAGTGTTCTGTCCAGCTTTGAACTTTTCATATGAAACAGACATTTTAAAAAGCAATAAAACAATTTCAGTTGCCACAGGTGAAAATTGCTGTTGTATGCTGTTACTGTGCTTGGTGCCTCGGTAACTTGGGCAAACACATCTGCCTGTATTTTAAAGAGACTTACAAAGCGAGAACAACAGAGTTCTTTATGTAATTCGGGTAGTCATAGGATCACTAATCATGTATTTCATCACATTGCTTTTGTGTTAGAGAATATGTGTCTGTATTCAGCCTGTTGCAAGGTGTCAGAGTAGGCTGCCCAGGGACATGGTGGGGTCATGATCCCTGAAGTTATTTAGAAGACATACAGGTGTAGTGCTGAGAGATATGATTTAGTGGTGACCTGGCTGTGCTGGGTCACTGTTTGAACTTGATGGTCTTAAAGGTATCTTCTATCAAAACAATTTTGTGATTCTGTGTGATTCTGTGTTTCTTCACTTCACAGTGCTATCTGACCATAGTTTGTGTTAATGGTGGAAAACTGCACTTGGTTAGCCTTCTATTAGTAAAGACCTTCTAGTGAGATCAGTGCAGCAGTGAGCGATCCAGATTTGGCGAGATCTTCACTGAAGTGTTCTTTGTCATCCGATTGGCTTACAGTCCTAATGTGGCTTGTTTCTTTTTTGAGGCCAAATATGGTGATCCATGTGTGTGATGAGGCAAAAAACCTCAAAGAAGATTTTGTGTGTCCTCGAGACCTTTTGATATCAGAAATGAAATACTTTGCTGAATATCTGTCAGTGGACGCCCAGCGCTGGGAAGAGGTGGACATTTCCGTGCACTGTGACGTTCACATCTTTGACTGGTTGATAAGATACGTTAAAAGGAACACTAAAGGTTCTGAAGCTGAAGAAATGCCTACTTTAGGTAAGAGAAAACTTGTAGATGGTTTGTGGTAGGTTTGTGTGCTGTACTGAGGAAAGACACAGTTCAGCCCCAGTCTCTGTGTTTCTGTTGCTCTGAAACAGGCCCAGGGTCTCCAGTGTGACTCGCCGGTATTTACAGCGGGGCTTGGGGGGGAGGAAACCGAGCAGCCGCAGATGACTTTCTGCCGACTGCACAGCCGGGCTGAGGAGGGGGGCGGTGGCATCAGCGAGGTGGGCAGCTCCCCCGTCTCTCCCTCCCTCCCTCCCGCCCTCCAGCTCCCAGGCAGAACAAGCCAGGCAGCACAAACTATAGCTGAGGGACAGTGAACCGGCCCCCTGTTTAAAAAGTTTGAGGACCCCTGCTCTGAAACTTGCAAGTTGTCAGAAACACGTGGAAGCGGCCTGCTCCGGCAGGGGGGTTGGACTCGATGATCTCTTGGGTCCCTTCCAACCCCTAACATCCTATGATCCTATGATCTCTGGGCACGATAGCAGACACCTCTGATTTGTCAACGCTGATGGCTTTGAGGAAGTATACTGAGAGTTGAAGCAGTGGGAAAAGTCTAATATATTTTGGTGTCTGGTGTTTGTAATTCAGATCCTTCCGCTCTCTTCTGAGCAAGAAGAGAGTGGTATGTTTAAAATACTGGTGATTTTGTTTCGCTTCTGCTTCACACCAGTGCAATTGCAATATTTTCTAAAATTTCAATGCAGTCTGAGACAATGGTAAAAGAACTTCCACCTTTAAGAATTTGAGGCAAGTTTTTAATTTTTTATTATCTTTATATTATATTTAATTTCATAAATTTATTTGTATATT